>VZRH01005670.1:50616-63684 GCA_013397555.1 Urocynchramus pylzowi | reverse complement strand
TTTTTTTTTTTTTTTTTTTTTACTGGAATGTGCTACCCTCAGCTTATTTTTGACCCTGAGAAGATTCAACACGTCAGATTGAAATTGGCAGTCTTGTCCTACAGGAAAAGAACCATTCATATCCAAAGCTGAGAAGAAAACTTAAACTGCAGGGCTATTACTAAAAGCTGAGTATCACCTGAAATAATTAAAAAAAAAGGTTTTAACTTCTGCTTGCCAAGCAGGAAACAATCCTATTTCACTCTTCTTCACTCACCTTTTGATTTTTAAAAAGCTTTGTTTAAGAAGTGCATTACAGAATACCCTTTGAGATGCTACATTAAAAACCACAGCTGCAGCAAGGGAAGCACAGCTGAGAAAAATGGTTCTCCAACGTGCTTTCTAAGACTTGTCTAACCCAGGAAATATTCTCACACAGTAGAAACAGCCTGCTGTATTCAAATAGTGCTCACACGAGACAAAAAACTGACTCCTACCATTCTCTTCATCTGCCTGGTACAGCGGGCACAATACCAGACAAGTCGAGGATCATTCACTTCCTTGTCTGTCACCTGAGGTTTATGGCAATCCTGGTGGTAGAGATTATGGCACTCCTGACACTCCACTAGCTGATTCACAAAAGTAACTGTCATTTGCCTGCAGAGCAAATAGTTAAGAACAGATTATGGGAGAAAGCACTTAGAGGATTATCCAATTGTTGAAAATTTTGTAAGGCTTAAGATAAAAAATATAAATATTTTTCCTTTCGCATATATTTTCTACCTGTGGGAAATCAAATGTATTCATTTTCTTCCAGTATCAGTTCTTCCTAACTAACATTTCAGGAATTTGGTATTTTTTAAAGGTAATTTCTTCCAAGAGATTTGAAGACTTCCATTCTATTAAACATGTGTATATGACAGTCCTGATTTCCCTGTTTGATTCTTAGATTAGAGATGTAAGTCTTGCCCACTTTGGTTCACCTGAGCATTCTATGGATACATCACAGCACGCCAATTATGACTTCTTCATTGTAATAGAATATGAGGGACAGTCTCCATTTGGGCAATTTTGCTGTCAGCTGCAGAGCAATGCAGTTCAAGAACAAATAATTTCTCAATGACAAGCATGTAGGAGTGCTTTCTGCTGCAGGATTTAAAAGCATCGTCACCCAAGCTCTACGCTACTTTGAAGATGTTTTATTAGCCATCCCTTTGGTCTCTACCCCATAAACAGACACGTGGAATTTGAGATAATACCAGAATCACGGAGAGATGGAGTAGAAAGGATTAATTGTGCAGTCCTGCCTTGAAGCAAACATGCAAGCTGGTGATGAGGGCTTCATTTTGCGTGGGCCTTGCTGAAAGCAATCACGCTGTATAAATGACACATTAGTGATATATACATGGCTGGGAGTCTGCCTGTGAATTACCCAAATACCATTTTCCTAACGATTCCTTCTTTCAGATGACAAATCAAGCTATTTAATTGCTAAGCTGCTTTTGCTCATATCCCTGAGGAGCAGGTACCCAGGTAACCATGGAAACTCTATTTGTAGATACATGGGGAAAGGTAATCCCTTATTTCTTTATATAGCAGAAAAACAAAGTCTGAAGGTATTGTCCACATAATTACTGGAACATTTTCTAAGAAAGATTTCTCTTTTAAACAGGCTACTTAAAAACAGAAAGGGAAACCTTTCTGAAATTCTAGGGTGAATTATTTGACATTCAGGATATTTAAAAGATGTTTTGTTTGTTTCTTATTCCTAAATAAGCTGGATCAGAACAAAGAGTCTCAAGACTCACCCTATTTTAAAATTACAAAAACCAATCCCCAACTGATTAAAAACCCATGAACTCTTCATGCTCAGAAACAAGTTAAACCACTTACTTTTAAATTATAAGATAACTAAGAAACAAACCTAATGATTTTTTAGGTTTCAAAACAAGCAAGTATTAAAACCTAAAAAACAACCAAACAAGCAAGTATTCATAGGAAATTAGGTTGTTATTTCCAAAACAGTAATTAAAATTTTTTTTTTGAGAGGAAAACTTTGTTATCATCTACAAATTTCATGTAGTATTTCCTCTTTGGACAAATGAGGAGCCAGTGAAGAGCCTCCATCACTGGTGAGTTGTCCTGGTTTTGCCAGTGGTACTGGAGAGGATGAAGTTATTTTAATACTCCCTCCCTCCTTATGCCTAACTTAGTAAAAAAGAACAGCTAACTTGATATAAAAGAACAAGAAGAAAAACACCACAGGCATCAACAATAATTACTCCTAATCACTATGAAAATACATTTGACACTTGGCAAATCTTGAAGAAACATTTCATGCCTCTGTTTTAGTTTTTACAACTATAAAAATGAATAATTAATATTCTAAAGCACTTTTTTGCATTTGTGAACCCACAGCTGGGTTCTTGTTAGCTTTTCTTCTTAAGCAATAAAACTCTTTTGCTATGAACTCCACCTACTCTGCAATTTGACATGTTTTCATTCACAACTGTTTGAATAATTGAGTCATTAAAAGATTTAATTTTAAAAATGTTATTATTTTGGCTCAAGATATTACCCCAAAAAGGGTGCAATAAATAGAGGAATACTGTCTGACCAATGTGCTGGATTCAGAACTTTAAGGCACAAATCCTCTGAAAAACATCCAGTCCAATGTCAGCTGGAGACAGACAACCATGTGACATCAGTTTCAGCAGGTTCCATGTAAAATGAAAACAATCCAGAGTGTTGGGGTGACTGCTGCCACTCTCTCTCTAACGAGTTGTTCCTACCCCAGCAGTGCTTCTCCCTCTGGCATCAGAGATATTGTAGTTAGCCAGGGCAGATACATTTTTTGCAAGAACACTTGAGTTGGTGACCATGAATGGGTAGAAGCAAAGCCAGGTTAAATAAACATGGATTGTGGAACAGCTGATGGAACCATGTATCTGGCCTGTGCCTTTCAAAGTCTTGGCCCCACCGGGCACAGGAGCTGCATTTTCTTTCTTCTGTTTCCTTACTTTGCAGGCATTTCTCATTATGCCTGCAAGTGTTTTTCTTTGCCAGGGAAGACACAGAATTAATCATCCACAGCAGGTCAAGACTGTATAAACAAAACTTCATTATCCCCTCCTGCCAAACAAGCTAATACCTTACTATTTTTAGTAGCATTTTAACATACCACTGAATGGGGCTTTGCCTCTTTTAGGAGACAGGAAAAATGGAATTTGCAGAAAAAAAGGTAAAGTTCAGATATTTATATAGTAATTCCTTTTTCAATGTCTATAATAAGAAACTAAATATTTGAGCTAACGCATGGGAACAACATGAAATCCCATCAGTCCCCAACTGGTCACCAGTATAATCATCTGTAACTACAGAAATTTACCCTCTGTGCACTGACAGCACTTCCCCATCTTCACAACAGGAACAACCATGGAAATTATGAAAGAATAATATTATAAGACACCGTTTCCCAACTGACTCAAGCTGAGCTAAAATACACACTGCTGCCAAAAGGCCTGTCCCTCTTCTCTGTCCTGGCTCTACACTCCTGCATCCACACATGTGCCAGCATAAGCATTTACTGTTACTGAGCTGACTGAAACCCAAACCTACTGAAAAACCCACGTGGAGAGCTGATCCAGGGGCTGATTCAGCTGATCACAAGTTGTACTGGCAATACACCCCCCCTAAACAGTCCAGAGAAGGAGGTAAAATTGGGAGAGCCAAACTGTTCCTTTTGGCAGCACTGGGGCCTAACAAGGATATAAATGATCTGTGAAACAAAATCCTGATGTGAGTGATTTGATCCTAGGGTAGTTATTCAAAAGTATTTTGTACATCTGTTAACACTAAATGGACTGCTAGTACCATGTTAGGTACTAGCCCTTACTGGAACCTAAAAACAATCTGTCTTCACTGCAAGATATATTTGTTGATAAACATGGCTATGTGTAAACTAATGTCAAACGATTAGGAAAAGAAGAGCAACACACACAGATCTCATAGTAATACCACCTGAAAGTGCTTTCAGATGAGAACTGTTTTTTAAAAAAATGCTTATCACTAGCCATTAATATTTTGTTTTCCAATAATTGAGAAATGTATTTGTCATGATAGGTTTTGCATCTTATCTATTTTATTTTTCACTTGTTCTTTCCTGCAGAAGAAAAGCTGGTTCACTCTCTAAAAGTTCCATTTTCAAGAAACCATTCTTATTCATGAAGGAGCCTTAAATGTATTATCAATTTTGGATATTGAGTGATTATGTGATTTCTGGAATAAAAACTTTGAGAAGCATTAACTCAATGGTACACAATTTAAAAAAAAAAAGGTAACTACATCTAGCTGGAAAGAAGCAACGTTGACTTACCTGCAAACAACACAGGCTAATCCCATTTCCATGGCAAAGTCATCAGCACTGGTTTCCTCAAAGCTGGATAAATCAGGCATGGATAAATCCTTGCTCGTCTGAACTGTAATAGGAGAGGAACGAGCCTCTTGCTTCTCTACCCTGGGCTTCTTTGGTGCATCAGCTCCTTCAGCAGGATCCCCTTTAGTCTATTAAACACACACACAGAGAATGTGAAAATGCAGCAAGCTAACAGATTATTAGAATGAGTTAAAGTGCAACAGTTATATTAGCACTATAAGAAGGTGTACTTTACGCAGCATACACACAATGTATTTTAATTACATATTTTCTTCAAAATATTTATGAACTAGAAGCTCAAGCCCCTTTTTGTACTTCACATCAAAATCTTTGAAAAAGCTTTGGGAATATCACATTTAAACTTGCTACATTTTAGTAATCTCTTATGAGATAATCTCCTAGGATTTAAAACACAGAATGGTTTGGAAGGCATCCCTTAAGTCCAACCTCCCCACAATGGCAGGGAAAACAAACACAGAATAATTAACAAGAAGACATTTATTAGATTGCCTAAATGGCAACATGACTGGCTAACGCAGCTCACAGGCTAGCAACATAACATGAGTTGAAAAAAGGAGCTTTTGTCTAGAACATCTTTAAGTTTAAAGATGTTCTAGACAAGAACCAAGCTATTAACTAGCTTTTAACCAAGCTATTTCACTAGAGAACAAAAATAACTTACTTTATCTGCAGATCTCTTTTCTGTTTCTTTTTTCACCTTTTCTGATGCAGTGGGCTTGCCATTGTTGTTGCCAGAAGGCAAACTGGATGAAGCTTTAGGCTCTTGCTTAATGGGTTTGGTGACAGATACTTTCGGTTGCTCTACTTCCTGGAAACAGAAACAAAAATTGAAGCCAAATTTTGCTATTGAGTTCCTACCTAATTTGCAATTAGTGAGATAACAGGACAGGCAAACAATATGCCATACAACACTGATCATCCACATATATACTTTAAAAAAAATTCTTAAAATATTTTCATATCACATTAACAAATTAGTATTTAAAATTAGTATTTAAATGCAGAGAATTAATAAAATCTTCCGTTACCACTCACCTTTCTGAGGAAAAGGTGCTCCCTTTCCAAAGACTCTTTGGAACATTAATTAAAAAGGAGCTATTTCTGCTTTTAAAATTCAAAGAGGTAATGAACATGAATTTTCAGATAGTTCTGAGGACAAAATTCAATAAGCTAAAAACATAAGGTGACAACTGATATAACCAGACATCAATAATTCATTCCTTCATGGAGAGAAATATTGACCTCCTCTTAATCTCAGTCCATATTTGTCTATCAGATTATGAAATTTAGATAGCAATAGAAATCAATTGTTCTCATTAATGACACGTTAGTGTCAGCAAATGGATAATAATCAGGAGAGCCTGTAAATGAGTGACCAGTCACACTGATGGGCATGAGCAAGGTACCCCCTCCCAGCTGGTAAGATGGGAGCAATTCTCTACTGTATACTGGGACAGCTCCTAAGCCCTGAGCTTCAGCCCTCCAAAGTTCCTTGACTTGACTGTGGTAATCCTGTGCTCCCTACTCTCTTCTTGGATTTCATGGTCAACCACAAATCAACCCTGCAGCCTGCGAATGCAAGGAAAGGAATTCTTGTACTTTCATTCATTTCTGACCTTTGCAGTCCTGCTGATATTGGATATATACTGAAGAGAGGAGAATGAAAGATTTCTTCCTCTGGCCTGAGCCTCAGTTTCACCTGAGGGCAGGTGACTTCCAGCCAAGCTGCTATTAGAACTGGCTTCCCAAACCCCTTTGCACTGTTATTCTATTCCCTGCTTCCTCTTTAAACCACAAATTTCTTCTTTGAGCTCTGAGATAAAGGGCACCTGTGAGTTTTGAGACCTGTGTTGGGTTTCAGGGAGTTAACAAGATGAACAGAAAGGAGTCAGACCACACAGTAAAGCATGAGGTATGCTGAGCAGTACTAGTGCCTTTCAGTTATTTAGAGCCACGTAGAAATGAAATATTGCAAATGTATCAGCATACAGACCATCATTAGAACACAGCAGGCTGACATGCAGGCATCCTAGGGGAGAACAAGACCTCATTATCCATATGGCAATACACAGCAGCACGAGGATGTCCCTGCTTGGCTATTTCCATACGCTCATCTCAGAGTCAAATATTGTCTCTAGCAGGTGTTCAGTGATTTTCAGTAGATGAAAAGTAATGTTTGTCCATTGGACAGCAATGGTTTCAGCCTGCAAATAATTTCTGCTTTGAACCATTTGGTGTTTTTCTCATATGACTTCATCAACAGAAGGAAAGAGATACAGCTTTATTGGTAAATAGCTTATTTTGTTTCTTATTTCTCTGTGGCAAAGGTAATCTATATCTTAAAGAACTTCTAGCTCAGAAATGTAACTGCAGAAATATGTAAGTTTGGGTGCACCTTACACAGCATGTCTGATATAATGCTGAATATCTCTTAAGTCTTGGTGGATCAACAAGGTAAAGAGATTTTTTCCCATTAACTTCCATTAATTGAATGGATTATGTTATATGGAAAAGGGGAATGATGAATATGAACACTCCATAATAATTACTTTTTCTTTTTCCTCAACTTCTGATTCTCTTTTAACTTTCCAGCTGTAAGAGAGGAACCAGGAATAGCAGGAGCTTTATTAAGGCACACAAAAAGGAGCCATGCTCCCCAACACCAGTACCTTCTGAGAGGGCCGATAGCTCGAGTCAGTTCCTCTGGCCAACGACTCGTCAAGAAGTGCTTTCAGCTTTTCAGCAGAGTCCTTACTCTTTGAGTGCAAAAAGCCCAGGGCTTTCAGAAAAATGGGATCCAGCTCCAAGTTCACTGTAGCAGCCATAGTTGTGTCTTCAAGGCGAGTTAAAAGAAAAAAGAAAAACAATGACAACTTTATTCACATGGAGCATAATTCAAACAGCATGTGGCAAATAGAAGATTTCTTTTCTTTTTAAAATGAAATTATATTAAACCACAGCAAGGATTGTATGTGAATTAATTACCATTACAAGATTACTCTGAACTTCAGTGCTGCAGAACTTAGACTATGACTGGACATCTGAAATGTCAAACTCATTCTTTGGCATATATGATATTCAGAAATGAAGCTCATCATACTTATGTAAATGAAAAAAAATTCATATTCTTGATATTTCATATATAAAAATATTAGAAAGTATGCAAAATAAATATTAACTTCAAGAAAAGCAATTACCACCCTTCTCCTTAACACTTTTTGCACATGCAGTGATTTCTAACTCGTTGATCATTTAAGAGCAACTAGGAAAAAATCTTACTAGTAGAAAAATTAACTTTTGAAACTTCTGAAAAGAATAGCTCATTGCAGCACATACGATATAGACAGCTAGTGTATTACTTTATATATATATAAAATAGCTGAAAACCACATTTTTAAATTTAGCTGAAACAGTGAAAAATGTGTAACTCAGATTGTGACCTATCCACACACTCATGTGACAGTCTAATTGTAACGTCAGATATTGACTATCCAGAGCTGTGAGATGCCACAATGTCCATGGAAATGGAATAAACTAGGAAAAGGTTACAACGACTTAAAAAAATTGTTTGCCTCATGCAATACATTCCTGCACTCTGGAGCACTGAGTTAATTTCTTTAAAAAACTCTAAGGAACAGCATTTACACCAGAAATTGTCCCTACAGAGATAGATACCTAACTTAAATCAGTAAATGACAATTAATAATTTAAGAAATAACATGGGCAAGTTTCCTGATTTTTTCTAAAAATGTATGAGAAGTGTTATTGTTAATAATCCCTTTAAGTCTCACTTAAAACACATCAGGATGTTTGTGGGTTTGGGTTTTTACCTACAATAATCTAGAAGACATTCTTGAAAAGCCTTTTATCAACTCTTTCATCAAAAGCACTGTCTGGACAGCTTTTTCAGCTAAAGCTTCCAAGGTTTTGTCTGATGAATTCCTTTTGATATTCATGGCAGTGAACTTTTACCTCTCTGGCCAAAACACCAGCACTGCCAGGCTGCTCCCTCAACACCTGCCTACAAGTCCCCAGGATCCTTTATCTCATGCTGAGCTTTCACGAGACACCAGAGGATCACTTGACTGAGATCATCAAGGAGTTCAACGTACAGAACTTCATAGGGATTTCATCAATGGACCCAGCAGAGAGTTATGAACCTCTTCAAGAGCCTCCTCTCTCTTCCTTAAACTTTGCTACTTGACAAATCATTTTCTGGTGGCCACAGAACTTGTGCCAGGAAGTGCTACACACCAGCTACTCGGCTGTATCACTGATCAAGCACAGACTGCAGCGCAAGCCCCGTCCCGGCAATTCGGTCTCTCTCTGATGATTACAAAAAGTGAATTCACAGAGCACAGAAAGCACATACCCTCTTTTCTTTATCCATCTACCTCTGATAAATGTTCAGCCTGCTCTTGAGATCTGTGGGTAGATTAGGTCCTGCATTTCTTTGTTCTGTGAACATGCCTTCCAAGTGTCAGTACCACATATTCTTAAACCAGGACTCTGCTAAACCCTCTGTCGAATGAAAATCTCAGAATCGAAATACTAATTTCAGAAATTTTGTAGAACTCCCTGTTAAAAAAAACCCCTTCAAGTTCTTCTCTGAGCAAAAGAGGAATTCTGCTAGGAATATATACTTGTGTACATGAGAAACAGTCAGCCTCAACAGTCATTCACAGCCATTTTCTCTAATATTTTGAGAATAAATGTAAACATAATTCAATTTTCATGTCTCTGAAGGTAACACTTCCCAGATTTCTTTCTAGCTCTAGCTTTTTAAAGACATATATTGAAAGGAACTGTTAACCCCCAAATTTCAAAAGAGTTCTTCATATTTATTCTTTAATTTGCTGTGCAGCAATTCTTTCTCTGTTCTTGAGGACAATCATAATGTCCCAGGCTACTACACTTACGACTAACATATCACAAGAAATTTCTCATGAGAAGAGAGAAAACTGGACTTAGTAAACAGTTCAAGTATGCTCAGTTTAGGCACGTATTTTCAAATTAAAAAAAATCTATTAGTGAGTTAGAGAAGGGAAGTATATCAATGGAAAGATGAACACATCAATAACTGTTTTAAAAATAGCCTCATCTGAAAAAAGCAAATGGATAATTATGCTCTCCTTATGGGACCATAGTAACACTGCTGTCAAACAGGCTACTAACAGCTGTCCTGGTCCAAAAGGCAAATTATTGCTTTTGGTAGTGGCCCTTTCCAGATGTTCACAGATCAAACCATTTCTAAGTATCAAACAGTGGTTTGACACTTATAAACCTAAGATCCAATTTCATTCATTCATGTTTTCATGCTCCTCTGGCAGTCAAGTCAGCACACAGCAATGGGACAGCCTTGAGACAAGGACAGCAGAGTGTTTCAATGATGATGCCATAGGCTATTCTGCAAGACAGACCTCCTTGACTTTCTTCTTGAAGTGGAATCTTTGTACAGGAAATAGTTCAAATGCTGTTTAGAAAAGAGTGAGTATGACACTGTCTTTTCTGTATTAGATTGATAATGCAGCTGTGAGATCAGAGGGCTGTGTTAACACCTTTGAACCCTGAGCAGAACAGGTTTTGCACCAAGCAAGCACACCCTCTTGCAACCCAGCATTCACCCATCAGCCTAACCCTAAAAGCACCCTTCTCAACTTAGGTCTCTGTTACTTCCCAAAGTGGACTGTTCTAAGTGATTCAAATCCATGGAGAAACATAGATGTTAATCAGTGAGTTATTATTCTTAAAACATCCAAGAAGTTTTGGATTCTTTCATTTTTTGAGTATACTACTGTCTTCTGCCAAATGCAATCAACCTTAACTGAGCACTTTACAGAATATGTGGTCTTCCAATTTAAGCCTTATTAGATTTATAGGGTGTAGGAGCCCTCTTCTTTTTTTCATTCATTTGCCATCTACTGTTTTGCATACCTGCCCATGTGTTATCTTATTCATCATAACTTGCAGCTAAATGGATCTACTTCCATTACATTTTCAGATATGGCCATATTTTCAACCATTTGTTTCTGAGTTCCTGTTCCTACTACTTTTTGAGCCAGATGTACTACTAAAGATGTTTTTCCAAAAAAGTACACATCTTCTATTTATATTGCAATGCTATTGTGGACTTCTGCTATTATGCCACCCTTTTACAGACTCATCAATATTTTTATTTTTTTACTGCCACTTATGATTAAAAGGCCTTTCACTCATATATCCTTTTCAGCTACCTTTAAAATCTGTAGCAGTTACCTTAAAACAGTCACATGAATCAACAGCTTATAAATCCTTCCAACACACTCACTGCTTTTTCATTTACTACCATACAATCAATTCACTTTTCCTTGTCAATTTGGATCCTTTTGTTATTCAGAATTTATCTCCTTCCTGACTGCAGCTATTAACAGTGACAGTGGCAGATTTTGCTTATTTACCAATAATGCCTCTTATAGGTCACTTTCAGATCTGATGAGTCTTAAGAAAGTAGATCAAGGAAAATCTTAAAAGCATGAAAAAATGAACTTCTATTTTCAGTTTTTGCTACTTAAGTATCTTAATCAGCACTTGATTTATGACAGGATAATTTCTCAGTTACTTTCCACAAGGGACATTTCAAAACTCAGGCACTTCAGCAGTCTGGATAACTGTATTAATGAGAACAATTGTATTAATCAGTTCTAATTTCCTTGTCATCATCTTCAAAGAAACTTTTAAGACACATATAAGATCTCCTGCTATGGAGTTACTAGTACTGGCATCCTTAATTTTAGATTCTATTCTACAACATATTTTATAATGTAATTTTAAATTAGTATTCCAATCAATATCACTGTAACCAGTCTATCCAATACTTTCGAAATTACACTAATGCCCTATATTTGCTGTTTTCCCCACAGAAACAGTGAATTATTTAAGAATTACAGAATCATTCCTTGTGGAAGGGACCCCACGTGGTCACCCTGTGCAACCTCCTGTCCAATGTGAAGTCAACAGCGAATTCAGACCAGCTTGCTCAGGACTTTTCCAGCTGGATCCTGAAAATCTCCAAAGACAGGAATGCAAAAATCTTTCTAGGCAACCTGTCCCAATGCCTCACTGTCCTCATCTCCTTGCTTTGAATTGGATGTTTTAAGTTGTGCTGTTTCTCATTCTCCCATTGTGCATGTGAGTATGAAGACTGGCTCTATCTTTCCAATAATATCCTCAGGTACATTAAAGCTTCCATTATAATCCCCAGCAGACAGTATCCAACACTCCCCCCATCTCTAGATCTAGCTATTTAGTCACAGAGGACATGCCAATTAATCAGGCATGATTTGTCCTCGGTAGATCTGGCTCTTCCCAGTTTCTACCTTCTTATGCCACAAATGGCTTCCTCCACGATCCTTCCACAGGAGGAAGGAATGAGGCTGACCAGTCTGTAGTTCTCTTGCTTGTCCTTCTTGCCCTTTATGAAAGTAAGATTTGCCTTTCTTCAGTCTCTGGGCTCTCCCAGTGTCATGGCCTTTAAAAAGTGAGAGAAAGCAGCTTTGTGAAGACACTGTCAGTTGCTGGCACCCTTGAATGCAGTCCACCTGGGCCCATAGACTTATCAGGGAAACAATCCTGCTTCAATCCTCTTCCACAACTTGCAGTTCCTCCTCTCCTTAAGCTCTGCCTTGTGGCAAAAGGCCTTGGGAGACCTTACAGGTCAAGTCTGTGCCAAAGAAGACATCAACTATTTGACCCTTATCTATTTCTGCTGTCACTAACACACTTGTTCCACACAGCAGTGGTGACATATTTTCCTTGTGAATCCTTTTCCTGACAGATAGCATGATCTTTGTGAGTGCCTTTCAACTCAGGATATTTTGTGATCATTGTACCTGCACAACTGGGATTTGTTAGGCCCTGCTACCACTGAGCTTCAATATTCTGCAGAAAATGGACCTGAAGACGTTTCAACACGTCACCATTCATTGGCTTAAGCCACTGGTAAATTGAGTACACCCCCACTACTGTTTTCACCTTTGCATTATTCAATGTCTACACTGAAACTTATCAAGTGTACAAATTCCTGGGTATCATCCTCCTGGTAATTTCTCAGGGAATGAAGCAAACTTTAGTTAAGAACGAATTTCTGAAACAGTTACGCCACTGCCACGACGCGACCCTCCGCAACCTACTCGCTGCAACCTTCTCCCTGGGATTTCTTTTTACGAACGAAGGAAAGGCCTCTCATCTGAAAGCAACACTTCAGAATGCTCAAAAGAATAAAATACCCTCCTCCTACAACCATTACTGCCCCGCACGGCCTTCCTCAGGGCCGCGGCTCCGGGCGTGCCCGGACACCCAGAGCTCGGCCGGGCCCAGGGGAAGAGCGGCCAGGCGTGCCTGAGGGCTCCCTCCTCCTCCCTCCTGCCAAACACCCTATTTCTCCCAGCCAAATTTGCCCTCACTGTCCTCCCCCAACCCCTGTTTTCTCGTTCCTCTTCTCGCTCCCAAACCTGCTCTTCCTCCCCTCCCAAATTCCTTCTCCCTTCCCCAGACCCCTCTGCCCTCTCCCAATCTCCCTCTTCCTCCCCTCCTCCCAAACCCCCTTTGCCTCCCCCTAAATCCCTCTTCCTCCCCTCCTCCCAAACCCCCTTTGC
>VZRH01005670.1:0-50506 GCA_013397555.1 Urocynchramus pylzowi | reverse complement strand
CAGTCCCCCAGCGCAGCGCGGGCCACGGGCGGCAGTTCCGGGCGGTGCGTGCGGGCCGGGGCGGCGCAGGAAGGGGCGGAGCCGGGGCGGAAGCGGCCGGGCCGGGGTAAGGCGAAGGAGCGGGAGGAAGGGCAGGATGGAGGGAAGGTGGCGGTGGCAAAGTCCCGGGGCTGGTTCGGCAGCGCTGCCTGGGCACCGAGAGCAGCTGGGAGCAGAGGCTATAGGGAGCGGGGCTGCGGGGGAGCTCTGGTTCGGTGGTGTCGCTCTCTGTAGGAGCCGAGCTCAGGCGTGTGCTGCCGTCCTGAGTCCCGGCTCTGTCCCCCCTGGTCCGGCTCTATCCCCCCTGGTCCGGCCGCGTCTGGCTCTCCAGAACCGTCCTCAACTCTCACTTCATTGGCAGACCCGCCTGAAGCTCGGGTCCGAAGCTCTTCTGTGCTTCCCCCTTGTGTGCAGGGGTGGCCCCGAACGGATCCAGTAGATGGATCGTCTTGGGTAGAAATATAACTCCAGGCTCTCAAGTTATGTGCCTCAAAGCACAAATAGTGCTTTGTACTAAGTTAAATATTTGCCGCGTTTTTACGTGGCATTATATTAAACGTTTCTCGAATGCTAACGCGCCTGCTTAACAAAAGTTCCTTTTTACTGTGTAGTAATCAACAAATGAATAGGATCTTTTTCAGGGTCTGAAGGGAAGAGGATGCTTATATACTTATTTGTCTTTAATTTTTATGGGAAACGCTTTTAAAGCAGCGATTTTCTTTATGACGTTGTTAACAGGGCAGCTCAGTGAAACTTATTTAACTATTGTTTAGTACATGTTGAAAGGGAAGAGAAAATGGTAAAAAATAGCACAGCTATTTCAACACAGTTGAAAGTTACACTTACATAATGTTTATAAATTTTAAGTAGGTGTCTTTTATACCCAAGGTAGGCAACATTATTTATCTTTGTCTTTTAAGTTACAGTGCGAATCCTGTATTGATCATTGCTTTTCATTTTCTCTCTTTCAAACAGTGGCTACTGTAAATATGGCCAATAGAACAAAAATCCATCTCTTCTCACAGAATTTACGGTCTAATTAGAGAAAAAAGTGCTGGGAAAAAATACTGTGAGCAAATAGTGCAATATGTCTTATTAGGTTTGATTACTTCTGTATTGCACATTTCATTTTATTGTGTATGTCTGTGTCTGCTTTTGTCTCAGTAAGCTGCCAAGGGATTAATAAACACATTTAATGGATGGGTAGTCGTTTTGTGAAAATACTTAAGTGAGAATAGGCAACCAGGTAGGCTGTTAAGTCTTTGAGTTGAAAATCTGTGCATAAATCCACAAGGAATATAGACTCTGCAGAGCCAGAACAGTGTGGAAGAGCAGAAACAAAAATTATACAAAGTGACTTTATAGTATCAGTGCTTAGAGACAAAATTTTGGGAGGAATTCTCAGAAGTAAAATATGGGAGAGGGGTGAGGTATGGCAGTGTCAGGGTGTACAGCTCAGTTGAAGTGATGATTCAAGAAGGCCTTTCTTCTCACAGGAAACAATGAGGAAACAGAGGTAAAGTCACAAACAGACAGAACTCCTGGACAGATTATTTTAGTTACTCTTCTGTGAGAGTGCTTTTGCTTTTTTACATGTGTAACAGGAGCACAGGAAACTTTCACCTTGCAAGGCTCTCTGAGAGGAAAGTCTGTGAGATGTTCAGTTACTGGTGTGGTGGAGAGACATAGAGATTTTTGCAATAACTAACAATTCAAATAAATCCATAATGACCTATGTAGCAAATGACAGTCATTACGGAATCCCAGTTTGTTAGAATTACTTGTAAGAAGTTTTTAAAAGTAAATGGTAAGAATGGGTGATTAATAGATAGAAACTATAGGATAATATACTTTGGAAATAGAAACCTTGTCAGAGTTTTCCAAAATATTTAGCAGTTTTGCATAGCATGAAAATGACCAAAATAGCTGATTGAGTCCAGGAACATCAACTAGAAGAAAAAATTGAATGCTGAGGTGAATGTGTGTGTCTGAGTGGTTTGCATGCCCAGCAAAAGATGGACTTGTGAGCTCTTTGAGTTCCCATGGAGAACAAAAATATCAACCCAAATGCATACAAGAATACTTTTTAGTATTGAAAGAGGTACTGTAGTCAAGAATAGGAGTTTAAATGCTAGAAGCTATGGGTGTGACTATGGTAGCAGTAACTCTTCTTGATTTACCTCTTGGCAGTGCCTTCACTGGATGATTTCTGTGTATTTAGGATACAGAGTCTATCTCAACTTCCATGCTGTCAAGATTTACCCAAATAAAATATGTTGTGTAAAATAGGTATGGCATTGTGTACTGGCCTGTTCTTTGTGTTGCAGTGTATTAATTAAAGAAAAGCAACAGTACTCGTAGCAGAGCCACTGTTCTTGTCATTTAATGGTTTAAAAATGTTTCACTGTAGCAGGTATTAGTATTCTTAATGTCAGGTGGACTTGATTTTATTCTTCCATTCCCTCTTTTTGGGCAATTGTTTTGGCCCTCTGATAGGTGATATAAAGTAATAAGTGTGATGTATATGTCTACATGGAAAAAAATAATTGAATAATCAAGGTGTATCAAATTAAGACTATTTTAAAATACTTTGCATTTGTAAAAATGCAAGCAATTGTAATTGTGCAAAGACCTTATTAATCTAGACAGTTCCAGTGTCACTCGTGCTTTATACATATGTATATAAATCCCTATTCTGGCCTTTCTCAGCAGCATTTAAATTTCCCTTCCTCACTGAGCTCGAGCTGTGGCCTGTGTCGCTTGTGCTAAGAGGGCCATCTAGTGTCTGCGGCTTTTCAGTGCCACCTGTCACCTGTCAGGGAACGGGCAATTCTGCTGAGTGATGGAGCAGAAACATTACTGCATCAGGGCCTTATCTTAAACTCCTCTGGAATACTGTAGTAGGAAGAATGTAGCTTTCAACCCACTGTAAGGAAAATTAATGTCAGTTTTTAATATACTGAGAAGGTATTCATTTCAGCTCTGCTGCTGTTGAATTGGACTGCTTTAAAGTAGCTGTGTGTTTGAGGTGTTCATGTGGTATCGTGAGATGAATGTTTATTTGCTTATGAGTCCTTCAGTTATTATCTCACCCAACAATAGATTAATTTTTAGTACAGAAATCAATATTATTTCCCATGGCCTAAATACCTGCTATAAATGCCTTTTAGCAGTTAGAAAAAGACAGATGTTTGTGTTAGAGAACTGACTGTTGTAGATATGTGCTCAGGATCTTGTTTTTTTAATAATGCATTGTTAATATTGTGGGAGATTTTAGTATAAAAAAACAAAGCCTTGCTCTAAAATGTTTATGGACTTAAAAATGGAACATTTTCTTTAGGTTTTAGTTGATGTCAGAAATATGCTAAAATGTAAAAAAAAAAATGTACCAAGATCATTTTCCTATCCATGATCTTGTATGTGAAGAGACAGTGTAGATGTGAAACCATTCTTTTCTCTCAAGAAATGGCCTGCCAGTTATTCATGCAGGATGTCTTTAGTAGTGTCTTATGTTAAAATCAGTTGTAGCAGATAGTGGAAGAACCAGTGATCTGTTGTTTTTTTTTAATTTTTTTTTTTTATTCTGTGTTCTTTTATGGATGTTGTACTCTGATTTCTATTTCAGGAACTTCATCTCAGGAAGAAGATGAAAGATAATGTCGCTGAAGAACATTTATATTTGGCTTTTTCTCATCAGTACAGAGATAGTATCTTTCCTCTTCATACATCTATCTCACTGTTTCTGCTATCCTACTGTGACTGCAAATTATTTAAAGTTTTTTTAGTGCCGACTGGCGAAGATGTGGGTGATCAGTGTGTGACAAAAAACCTCGCTGGTGATCTTGAGGTCCACTTAATCTCCAGGTGTCAGCTTCCAGTGGTTGTGCAGAGCTGCAGTTTGCCTGCTGTTGTCGTGAAAGATGACAAATTCTGCCGAGCTGGGCTTTCTGTGGTCCTGAGACATATAATACAGAAAACATTCGAGGCAGATCCATCTAAAAAGGATGTTTTGGAGCTCTTGGGCTTTAAGAAGACCTGCTTAAAAGCCTGTGCTGAAGTGAGTGTGTCTTTCTTTTAGATAAATTGTTTGGTTTTTTAATAAGCATTAAATGCTCTGAAGTAGACTCTTAATATTGATGTCAAGTAAATTCTTTTAGTAAAAAACTTAATTTGCTTAGAAAATGTAATTTTCTCTATGGAGAAGTACCTGTATTCTATCAAAGATGAAAAATAATTATTTTTGAAGATACTATTTTTTAGCAGCACAAAAAGAACCTTAATGTTAAAAAGTAGGTCAGATCTTTGCTTCATCTCTAGCAGTATGAGTTATAAATTTTAAAGTAAACTATGAAGGACCTAATTTCTTGCTGGTTTTGATTTCAAGAGCACAATATATTGTTAGCCTGCACTGTCAAGGTGGCTTTTGTTTAGCTTGTCCTTACCAGGTTGTCCAGTGTCTTTTCAGCAGAGTGGCCAGGTGGTCAGTCCCTAGCCTCTATCATTCCAGGACATAAGTCCCTCCTAGGTGTGGGATATTCTGAGTTTCACATCAGTTCCTCTCAGCTCATTCTCTAGTCCGTGCAGGCTCATGTGAATAGCAGCTCTGCCTTGGAGTTTGTTGAGAATTTGTTGTCTGCTCTTCTCAATTCCCTGTCATCCTTGATGGGAGTGTATTCCATCTCCCCCCTCCAGGTAAAGATGATGAAATGGGATAGACCTCAGCACAGACCCTTAAAGATTTCCACTCCTAACTGGCCTTCAGGTAGAGTGTGACCTGTTAACCAACACTACCCTTTGAGTTGAGATGTCAGTCCATTTATCACCCAGCAGTTTACTCATCTGGCAGCTCATCCATCCAGACTTGCCTTCCTCACGCCTCTCGGGAGGCAGAGCTCCACCCTGGCATGATTGCTGTTTCCATGGTTGCCACTGATCACCGTGCCTTCAACTCAGTTCATAGCTTTGTTTCTTATGAGTTACACAGCCACACTAATTTTATGTCAATAATAAGGAAATAAAAATATGCTGTATTGGATAGCTGTTCTGTTATATATAAGATTTAGCTTCCTAACTCTGCTGTTGTAAAGGCAATACAGAAATATCTGAGTTTCTGAGATTAACAAAGAATGTATTTAAAGCTGGAATTCCTTTGCTTGAAATGATTGAGTAACCAAAGTAACCAAAAGTTACCCTGGATTTTGTTCCTCTTTCTGTAGAAATATTAATTATGTAAATTTATTTGACAGGTTAGCCAGTGGACCAGGCTCTGTGAGATTAGCATACCTCTGGCTGTTGAAAGATTTTTGACAGCCTCTCCTGAGCACTGCCAGGCTATTCCTCCTGACATTTTATTGTTGGAAAGGAAGCTTGGAGAACCTGTCCGAGTACATAATGATGACAAAATTCGAAGGCAGAAACTTCAGCAACAGAAGGCAGGTGCCAAGGCTGCAGTGCCTGTGCTTGGTGAAGAAGCATCAGAGGAATTAAAAACAGGAGAAGTCCTTGAACATCCACCCTCCAGTTTGGAACTGAGTGTAGCTTTCTCCAAACTACTTGCCCAGGAAGCACCAGAGGCAATCAACAGGGAGGCCCCTCACATCAGGAGAACAAAAACCTCTGACCTTCCTCTCCTGGACCACGTTTTTGCAGAAGGGCTTTATTTTACTGTGGCAGATCTAGTGCTTTTGCCATGCATCCATCAGTTCTTGGTAAGCTAACAAATTCTGCAAATATCAATTAGTGTACATGTACGTTTTTTAAGAACCTAAAGGTTGTAAAATATATTAATTTGAACATATTGTGGTGTTTACAATATGACCTTAACCTGAAATCAAAGATTTGTCTTGTTTTTGTATGAACACAGAAAACAGGGATTGGTGAGGTCACTAAAGTTACTTCTACATACAGAGCATATAAATGGTTAGTGAACACTGTTAACTGTTAAAATATTATACTGAAATATTTTGGCACCAGTTTGCCCAGAAAATACTAATTTAAAAATACTAGTACAGGTGACTTGAGCTCAACTTAAAAACTAGTTCTACTGTGGGAAAAACTTCTGTGGTAAGACTGTGCAAGAGTCTTGATCAGCACAATCTATGTACTTTAGTTTTATGGGGATAGATGCACAGGAGAGATTTAAGGAAATTACAGCTATGTCTTTATTTCCCATCACAGTAAAATGATACAGTGAGTTTGCCTCCTACAGTTCGGTTCATGCAGTTACTCTGTGAGATTTATAGCTAAGCTGGTGTCTATTCCAGGAACATTTGCATTTTGATTTTGCAAGTTGGTTTGCCAAATTTCCCTTATGGTGTTTGAAAACAAATGGAATTCCTGTAGAAGATGCTGTTAGTCAGATTGAGGATAACAGTCTCAAAAATAAAGATAATGACTATCAAATATTAATAATGTGGCAAATGGCCACTTTATAAGGTCTTTAACTATTATCATCATCCTCAGTGGATTTCTGTATGATGATAGCAATATGCTGCCTTTGAATTAAGATGATGGGTTATTTTACAGCAGTGCTTCTTAATTCATATCTGCTTTGTTTGTTTTGCAAATCACATAATTGGAGGTGAACAGTAACTTCTATAAGGATGATACTAAACAAAAGTATTAAAACAAAATGCTTTCTTACTATTTAAAAAACTTAAATGTATTTCAGGCTTTGTTTTTCCAAGGCGTTTTTAAATAAGAGCATAACTTTTTACAGTAATATTTGATTTACTGGTGCTAGGCATGAGAAGATTTTTGCATCAGATGCTTAATTGATTTCAGCAATGTAGTTGGGATCATTCTATGGAGATACTGTGAGCAGCCAAGAATTTTGTATTTATTTGTATTTATTATTTATTTGTATTTATTATTGACTTCTTATTTGTTACCCTTGAGCCCTGGTGTTCTGCAGCTCATGAACTAGGTATTTTACAGTACACTTGTGTTAGCTCACACCAAGGATTGCCCTGAAAACCTGGCTTTCAGTTTCATTTTCACCTAATATACAAGAGCTCTGGGATAATGTTATTTCTGTTCTCTGGTGAATGATCATTTTGTAAGCAATTATACCTTGATGCCTACAGTTGTCATCAAAATTGAAAAACTTGCATCTGAAAGCTTCTTGCAGGCAGTGAGTTGAAACAGCTCTTGTTGGTGGAAGTCCCAGAGTTCAATTCTGTATTAAAGTGTTATTTGTCACTTGTATAACTGGACTTCCTGGATTGTGTTTAAAAAAATCATTATAGTTGCAGTTCCACTTTGAATTAAGGGTGTGAATAATAATGAAGTCTTAAGTGAGTGTGTGTCTGGAAAATATCATCCCATAAATATGAGGAGACCTGACTAGCTGATTGTAATTATAATTACCAAAAGTAAGATAATGAAGCTGAAGGGTTGTTTTTCATTACCTCATTTCATTGCTGTTATCATTCTGAGGTTACCTTTGTTATGCCTTCTATTAGTTGTAACTGATGAAAATTAATAGAAGTATAACAAAAGCTTAGTTCCTCATCTGAGAAAAACCACTATTCACTTTTTAAAATACAATTTAGAACACTTGATAACAAGTGTAACAGTGCCTCTTAGAATTGCTTTTCAACAGACTTCTTCCTTAACTGAATTAATGTGGTTTTGCCAGTGTTACTATTAGGTTATTAAATTAGATCCTAAAAGTTACAGAGTTCATCCTTTTGCTCCTTTAGCTGTTGCTAATTACTTGTGATTACCTCTAAGCATAGTATAAACACAGCATGCAGGAGAGCTGTTGGAAATCTCGTGTAATTTCAAGTGTTCTTTACCAATTTCTATTTCCACACTTCGGACAGCTCTGGGGAAGAACGTCGGTTTCGTGTGGCCTTTTCTGCCTGTTCCTGTAATCATGGTTTTTAATTTTCTGTTTAAAGCAGGCACAGCATCACAGAATAGTTGAAGTTGGAATAATTGAGGTTGGAAGTCACATCTGGAGCTCATCTTGTGTAAGCACCCTGCTCAGAGTAGGGTCAGCCAGACCAGTTGCCCAGGATCATGTCCAGTTATAGTTTGAAAGTCTCTAAGGAGACTTCACAACCTCTCCTGTAAGAGGATAATCTCCATTATTCTAGAATATTTGGGAATCTAAACAAAAGTGATTTAATTTCATCAAGTGCATCCTTTTTAAAAGTAGTTGGATTTCATCTTAAAAAGTGATTTGGGTATATATTTTTTAAATATGTGCAACATATTCTTACTTAGGAAATGTTTTTATTTGATTTTTTGCACTTAAAATGCTAGTTTCTATTGGAGGCCACGTTAACTTATAATCACATACACTTAATTCAGAAAATAAATATACTAGTTACCGTTATTGTATAAAAATATGAACTTAAGATTCTAAAAACTAATTAATGATTAAAAAAATATTCAGTACTAATTAAAAAAAATTCCACAGATGTAGTGCAGAGACTTGAATATAGACCAGGAGTAATGTATGCCTGTTACCACATGGTCTAAGGTATTTCAGGCTTGTAGTTTCCAGCAAAACAGCTGTTGGTGGATGAGCTTTTAAGGGATACTTGTGGGAAAGACCATTCAGGTACCATTGTATCATGCTTAGAGTTCAGTATTAATTGCAAATTACTGTATTGGGGTTTTTTGTCTAACAACCAACCAAAACTAATCCTGTCTTAGGGAATAGCACATATTTAAGAGTATTATTTATATGGAGTTTTCCTCTTACTGACTGAAATGATGATTAAATTTGGTCATGTAAACCTTTTCATCCTATTAAACAAATGGGAATTGCAGGTAAAATCTAAATGACCATCTGGCAATTCCACCTGGAGCTCTGAACCAGCTGATTTTTGTATTGCCATCATGCTGTGAGTGCTTGATCTCAGAATGGAGCTGAGCTCACTCCTGTAGTTTGTGCCTTTTGGTGGCTTGTAGTAAGAAATTTATAGTAGCCACTAACCTCCTCATTTTATTATTTTAGGTTTCCAGCAAGAAACAAGGCAAAAATCTGGTAAACTTGCCACTGATATCCAGTTGGTATCGAAGAGTTCAAGAAGTACCAGGGGTAAAGAAAGCTGCTGGCAAGTGCAACATGGAGCTTCTCCAGCTTCCAGAGTTGGTGTCTGCTCCTGAGGAGCAGCTACAGGACCACGCTTCAGTTCCTGATGAGCTAGAAGAAGATAATGAAGACAGTCATTTTATAGGTGGTCCAAGGCCAACCATGACTAAGTTAATGGTAATTTAAGCTTTTTAATGAGTTATTTTTGTAGCCATATTTGCTTGATTTGGAGTAGGTAGAATTTATTAGAATTGTACAAGCTGATTTTGACAGCCTTGAGCAGTTTAATACCCTTTGTTTGTCTTAAATTTGATACACATTGACTTAGAAGTGATTCTACTTTTTTCTTCTCTTCTGATATTTGACTGATTAAGGAATTGGGCAAAGATAGGACTGCTGGAGCCCTATCAATAATTCTACATAATCAAAGTCACTTTTTGTTTGAATTGCAATATTGTATTTCTCTTTTTAAGATATTTATATAAAGAATGACAAAAAACTGTTCTTCTATGTTTGGCTTCATTATCCAACCTTTTCAATTGGTTTTTTTTTTTTGGTTTTTTTGCTGCTTGATTAAAGCTTTGAACATGTGGAAACCTTAATGAGTTTTGTTAAAGAAAGCTGTCCGTCATGTTCCATAATTCAGTATTTTTTGCACAGAACTTCCTAAAAAAAATTAGGAGAGTTTTTTTGTGAGAATGAGGGAAATACATAGTTTGAATGTTGTATAATGTAGAGTCATCTGCCTGTTCAGTTTCACTTAAACTGACAGTGTTGCAGTTTGATCTGATGCCATTAAATTTAGTGAGAAATTTTGATACCATCGTAAGTGGGTAAAGGATCTTAATTTATTTTTTCCTCCTTTCATGTAGGAAAATGGAATTGAAGCAAAGTTTTCTCCTCATCCATGCCCCAGCTGGACCCTAGACTGGACCAGTCTTCCATCTGCAGTCAGTCCTGGGGAAGGTGAGAGTTTGTATGTCTGTGTGTAT
Source organism: Urocynchramus pylzowi (assembly GCA_013397555.1). NCBI lineage: Eukaryota > Metazoa > Chordata > Aves > Passeriformes > Fringillidae > Urocynchramus > Urocynchramus pylzowi. The sequence continues at coordinate 40,426 of VZRH01005670.1, read as the reverse complement.
TTAACAGGATCGTCTTCTGGTGAAGCTACTTAACTGTTTCATAACAAAGTATGCCAGTTTTTAGTATGTTTCAGAGCCAAGGCAGGTAAGCAATTTCAAATGTGAGTTAAAATTCAGTCTGTTTCTGACACATGGTGATGTTACTTCCCTCAGGTCATCAACAGCTGATGAGCAAATTGGGAACAAAAGATTTGCCCTGATTTCAGTCAGCAGTTGACACAACCCAAAAATCCTAACCCAGTGCTTGGTTGTGTTGAGTTTTCCATAGAAGTATAGGCATCCATAGATGCCTTCCATAGGAATAAAGTTACTGTGATTGTCAGTATGTACAGACAGTAGAAAGAGGTTGGTCACAATGTGAGACAGAAGGAAAATCAGATACATCATGTGATTATTTCCCTGTACTGATGTATGTCATCAGAGGAAATGCTTTCATTTTTCCCTAGCAGTGCAGAGGCTGAAAATTTTAGAAAGAGGGGCTTGTTGAAATAAGACTGTTTAATAGAAGTACTGTGCTACTGCTGATTATATGTGAGGTTTGGGAAAGAGAAGATTATATTTAATTTGTGACCAGCAAATAAATGCAACATCTTCTCTGTGGTTTTATTAGGCAGCACTAGAAAGGGGGTTTTATTCCTTTTTGGAACTTTAGTCAGTTGTGGAGTTTTTGCTTGTGTTCCTGGTCCTCTGTGTGTGAATGGATTCATTGTCTTCAGGATCATTTCCTACTTGTTGCAAAGGCTTTGTGAGTATTAAGATCAGTTTGGCTGGATATGATTAGAGGTGCTTCCTTTAGGCTAATCCAAAGCACATAAAAGGGAAGGGGAAAGTGTGTGAATGTGGAGTTGGATGGTGATAACCCTTGTTGCTGCTTTATTACTCTGAGGATATATGGAGATAGAAGCCTTTGGTGCTGTTACATTTTTTCATCAAACATTGTGTTCACTGTGAAACAAATAAAAAAAGAGATTTTTTTTTTAAAGCAGAGCTTTATTATTTTTTCTTTAAAACAGTTTTTTATTTATTGACTTTTTTATCCAACTGTGAAATTCAAGAATGAGAAGTAGCTGACCTACAGGCTTACAGACCCTTACTACTTCTCTCATGAGCTGATATTCTTGCTAAGCAGGAAGTAAAAGAACTGAAAAGAAGTGCTTTATTTGTGGTATTTCATTTGAAATGAACCATCATTTCAGTAACAGTATGCATGAGATGGTATTTACTTACAGAGTAAAACTGTGTTTTCATTTGTAATTTAGAAATATCTTTGAAACGTAAGTACCTTTGAATAACACAGGCTAGAACAGTAACACAGAGCATGGTGTTCCAGTTCTGTGAATTAACTGATGTTCTGATTAAACAGTCTTGGTGGCTACCAAACAGCCATCCTGAAGGATGCTGTTTGCTTCAGCTCCCACAACTGTTATTAAATAAAGGATACTTTATTGTAGTGTGGCCTCTCAACAGAGAAAAGAAAATTTTGAAAATTTGCTAACCCTCATCATAAACAAAATTAGTTTTAATGAAAGGAACAGCACTTAATGATGTAATTATCTTCTAACCAATATAAAAGTTTGTGACTTTGTTTCCATGTTAAAGTTGTTTGTAATTGCTCATAGAACTGAATAATATTATATTGTGGAATTAATGATGTTTTAGATGCAGAGCTATTTAATTTGAAATGGTCAAAGTTGATTCAGTATATCCAGGTTGTTTCTGGGATTTTTTTGTGAGGCTAGGTCATTCTTATTTTGTTCTGTGTTTTATATTGGTATTACCTTTTGAATATTTTGACTTGAAAGATGCTTTCTGAGTTGAGAATACATTATGCTTGAAAATCAAAGATGGTTTAGGAAACCTGACATTTTATGAAAACTTTTGCTAATCAAGATATGCAAATTGTGTATTTTATTTTGAAAGTGAAAAGCAACTGTATTTTTAAAATTAAATCCAGACAGTCATTTATTCTGTAAAACAAAAAGAGTTTAAAGAAACACTTTAAAGTTCTCTATTTCCCTTTCAAGCCTGTCAGAACTTTTTGAAAGACTTTGAAGATTTTTTTTAATAGTGTTTTAGCCTATTTCAGTGTCTCAGGCATCCTGAAGCAGGAACTCATCCTTCTTCTTCAGCTGATCTTTCCATATCAGAGAGCTCTTTGCCTGCAAGCCACATGGGTGTAACAATCCAAGGGAAATTCAACTGAAGCTGCTTCTCATTAACTTCCCCTTAAGTTACAGTTTTGCTGCACTCATTTAAATAAGTTTAAACCACATTTGTGTGTGCATTGTATTTTGCAGTTCAAGATTTGGAAAACCTCTTACTGCAACACAGCCAGGTTGCTTCACATTCTTGATACATACTTGAGAAGTAAATAATTTTCAGTAACAAAGAGAAAGCAAAAATACTCATTTTTGTAATACAGGCATATCTGGTGTATCTTGTTTTACTGGCTTGCCTTAAAAAGTGTATTCTTGCAAAACTTTGTATTTCATATGTGACTTCTTAGGATCTTTTGACTGTTCAGGTATGTAACATTGTGTAGTTGGCCTAAGAACAATTTTCATGGAAGTTTGAATGCAATTACTTATTTTTAGACAAAAAATTCTTCAGGTTTAACTGGAAATAATAACTTAGGCATGCCACCAAAACAGATAACTCATGGATGACAATGTACACTGTTCCTGTTGTTACTGTGCTCTTCCTCCCTTTTTCTTTTGTGATTGTCTTGGGTTAGCAAGCAAAACAAGGGAAAGGGATTAATAATTTTCTATTTTTATAATGCCTATTTGGAGACAGGAGGCAAAGCTATTACATGTTAAAGTTAAATTAGTATGTAGTAATGATTTTTAGGCACAATGATTTACTAAAATGAATACTCTTTGAAAACGTAGCTGGTTTCCATGCCTCATGAAATCAATGCATATGCATTATAAGGAATACAAGTTCAGTATATTTATGTTTGCTTGAAGTCTGTTGCATTTTCTTAAGTAATGTTTTGATCTAAATGACAAGCCTACAGCCTCTGAAATATTCAAAATCTGCAAAGAAAAAACAACAGTTGCTAGTGTATCTTATTAAAAATCATACTAGAAAGAGTGATACCAAGTTCTATCAGCTGCATTTTGATTCAGGTAAGGACACATTCTCCTTGGTGTTTGGCCTGCTCTGTAAAATCCTGTTGTGATGAGTGATTGATGGACTTTTATATGGCTGATAGTCATACTGGAGGGTGTCACCTTTGTTTCAGTGCCTTGCTTTGTGGAGCAAGTGTAAGCCCTCAGAGAATTACTGAAGCCTTAATGCTTCATATTGAATATCCCCTACTACAAAAGTTCAGGTTTTGATGAGGTCTAATTCCTGGAGGTCTGATTTTCACAGTTCACAAGTCCTTGTTAATTGGGAGTCTCTTAGGCTTTGGAGAGATTTGTTTTGCAGAGTACTGTACATAAAGTTCAGTGTAGGCTTTTTTAGGCCTGTTGTGGTTTGTGTTTGTTTACTGAACATACTAAAGAATTAAAATTAAATACTGCAATTTGGCAGTTGAAATGTTTTACAGATTTATGTCTTGAGCTCTGAAGACAATTCATAATGATTTGTTTTTGTAAATTCACAGTTGTCTTGGTTCTGATGGTTGAAGCATGTTTTTGATTAATCCACAATTAACTTTGACAAAATGTCTGCACTTGACAGTCAGTGGCCTAAACTGACTTTATCTGCATAAAATTTGAGTGTGATCTACCCAAGATAGAAAAATAAGTTTTATTTGTTAGACTGTGAGGTTTTTTTTCTCTTTTGTCTCTTTTTTCTCTTTTGTCTCTTTTGAAGTTATTAGACACTTGGAAGGGCATAAATTCCAAAAACTAACTCATAGGTGCTAAGCAGATATTTTTTAACAAGGCTGTTAAGTTAATTTTTCATTTCTTAATCAGAAATCTTTAATAAATGTTAAGTAGCCTGCTAAGTAACTCTGCCCTTTGTTTCATTTAAACTATTTGATCTTTCTTTTACTCTTGATATAATTGTAGTAGAGTTTTCTGGTTTCCTTCTCCCTTTTATATTTCTATGTTCCTTATTGCTGGGATTGCAGAGCCCCAAAGTTACGTTATTCATCTCTTAAACCAGAGGTTTAGAGGTTAGGTTTGTACTAAGTATTCCACAGCATGGAGGTGCAGGTCATTTTTTGTGGAAGATTACTACTGAGGAGTGAAGGAATGCTGATCCATTCTGGCAGTTACGGTGTGGAACAATGTCCAGCAAATATCCAGATGATTAATATGATTCAAAAAGACATTTTCTTTTGAACATGGCTCAAAATCATCATCAGAGGTATTTTTGGGGAACAGAAATATAGAAATTAATATCCTTTGATGGTCAATAAGGTGTACTTAAGAGTGATGGGGTGCTACAGCGTCACTTTGTAGAGAAGGCAATGATGACATATTTATCATATTTGTATTAATTAGAAAGATTTAGGAGGAGTTAACACTTTTCTATTTCCAAATATTCTAGATATGCTATTGGATAAAATGTTAAATTGTTGTTGACGTTACTCTTCATAATCTTTTTCCAGAATATACTAATATCTTAGTTTTTCCAATTATTGTAAAATTTAAATTGATTTTCTGTAGCACCAATTTTAGCTTTAAAAGGGATATTTGATCTGCTTCAGTCTTCTGGTATTTCTTGCTGTAAAATGTCTTCACTGCTTATTTGAAGATTGTTCTGTATGTTTTGTCATTAGACTGAAATCCCACTTAGATCAATGATAGGGTGTGTAGCTTGTGTCCTTTAGCTCTTCTGGGTCACCCATTTGCCATATCCCAGTGTGTGGGGATTCATAATTCACTTACCTCTGTAGCATAATCAACACAAGGATTTAAACTTAAGGGGTTTTTACCCTTTTTTGCAGTATTTTTGTAGGTCACTTACATGGCTGTTTTCTGCACATTGTAACTGAGGGACAGCTGAGTTTTAACATGGCTGTTAGCAGTCCTTTCAGGCAGAGGCATCAGGAGACCTTTGATACCCCTGCAACAGCACTTTGGCTTCTTTACTTTCTTCAAAGTGTAATGTTTAGCTATGCAATCTGTCTTTCAAGAGCAGAATCAGAGTTTTTCTCAGTTCTGTGTGTGACTTCTGGAGCTTAAAATCTTCACAAACCACAGGAGGGCAGCACAATCTCTTTGGATGTGGAGCTGTACCTGGATGGATGGAGCTGTATCCTGGACTAAGGAGTCATCCTTGAGAAAGATGCTTTGTTTGTGGCAGTTTTCAGCTCAGTAATCTCTAGTCCCAAAATCTGGGACCACCTGTTGTAAAAAGTGATTTAAAACATTTCGCCCCCGCCCCCGCTTTGAATTAGAGTTGGTAATTTAACAGTTGACACATTCATTGTGCTGGAGTACACCTGAAAGCAATAATTGCTGAGGCTGTATAAACACATAGCAGAGTAACACCTTCTGCCTTGAAAGTTTTCAAGTCCAAGAAAAGAGGTAACAGCTGAGCAGGGAGTGAAGGAGAGGGAAAGTTGATCAGTTCAACTTCTGCTGGAGTTTTGTATTCTTTGGGGAAAAGGAGTAATTCTGGGAAGATCTTTCTAAGGAAATGAGGAGCTTAATGGAAATTTCTGGAAAATTTTTTTTTGGCTTACAAGTAACAACATACTGATATTTATGCAAGGGATTTATTTATTCTTTTTTTAATTGGTCAATAAATACTGCAATAGTTCAAGGGCCAATGTTTTGGAATTAAAAAACATGGTGGCATCATAGGCTAGGTTATGGCTAGAATTCAAAGGAAAGGGAAATAACTTACTGAATAGGTTAGGAGAAAAAATAGGCAAATGAAAGGATGTAAAGGAACTAACCAGTAGTTCACTAGTTTTTTATTTTGTAGCAACACTGAGCACATGAGAATATGTGACCATCCTCATTAGGATGGGAGAAAAGAAGAAGTCAGGATGTGAAGAGCTGTGTGGCCTAAACATTGCAAGGAACAAAACCTTGAAAATGAACCCCAGAAACAAGGCAAAAAAGATTCTCTCTCTTAATTTAACCTCTTATGAATTCTCTTTCTGATATAATCTTACTTTCAAAAATAAAGGCACTGAAAAATTACACAGAGGGTAAGATCAGATTGACTAAGTGTGAGAAGGAAGGTGAAGTCTCTGTGCTTATGCACAGAAAAGACTACGACCTAGAAAGCAAATGAAACTGAGCCCAAGTGTGTCTCCTTCTATTTCTCAGTAGCAAAATAGTGCAAACACATCAAAAGAATTTAAATTATGTTCTTACTCAAGTTTATTGGCACTCATATTTTGTTGTGGGGCTAAGTCCTTTAAAAACATTATTCATTGCTTCTTTGGGGGGAAAGTAGGACTTACTGAAAGTTGAAATACTTCATAGATGATTTAATTTTTTTTTTTGTAATGGTTTTTGGAGAAACTGTTAGATTATTTGTAGATTATTTGTGAATAGATAATTCAAGCTGTGTTCTTAATTTGCAGTTTTGATTTTACCTGATTATTGAAACTCTATTAATCTCTCCTACTTAGTATTTAATATCCTTAAGTAGTTATTTCTAAGGCTACTGGTAGTTTCCAGAGTCTGTGGTTGCCCGGATTTTATGTGCATTCATAAATTATCATAGTAAATAAAATGGAGTTTTATTTTGTGGTTATTAAACTGAACAGTTTCCTTCAGAAACCTAGGCAAACATGTCTTGAACAATTTATTTTCCAATGTCAGGATTTTGTACATTGCAAGTGTAGAACAAGTATAGAAGAGTACATCAGAATCATTACCGAGGTATTGTCAAGTTTTGTGCAGCATTAGTGAATTTCTGGGAGCTCTTCACTGACATTTTATAAGGAGTTGGTGAATCACAGTGTGAAATATCACGCTGGATATTTCATCCCAGCACATAAAACATACCTTGAACATAATGTTTGTGCTCAAAGGTGAGCACTATGTGAGGGGCTGCATTTACCTCCTCCTTCCTTCCCCCAGTCTTGCTATGTTGCAGAGTTGAGGGATGGAATTCGTTTCCAAACCATAAATCAGCTGTGACAAAGTGTGAGTTAAGGAGGAATTTTTCTGTCTTTTGGAGTTGCTTATGGTTTCCATCTGCACTTTCATTGGTTTTGGATATTTGTGTTGAGAACCATGAATGCATTACTTGATTTGGATACAGTTTTACATTGGAGAAGGTCACGAGTTTGATTTTGGCTTTTCCTGAAGGCAACATTTTATGCGCAGTTGTTCATTTAAAGTTCTAATCAGCAATTTTGAGGAAGTTAGTACTGCTGTGTTTAAGAAAAAAACCCCAAACCTAATATGTTAAAAAAACCCTTAAAATTATTTTGAATGATTCATAATCTGTTCTGAGTAGTTTGCTTTCAAAAATTTTAATTACACAAAGGAGAGGCCAGACTACTGTATGTTTAGTGTTTTATTGAAGGTGGTATTAATTATTTTGTACTCTAAATGCCTCTTCTCCAGATGGTTTGGAAATGCTTCTGAAAAGCTAATTTTTTGCTCATGTCTCATGTCAAATTTCTGGCATCTTACCATAGTGATATCAAAAGGAGTTCACATCCTTTAGAAACTTTTAAAGCATTGAAGAGCAAAAGCAAGTAGGAAGTTCCTCTAGTGACGTTCTAGTTCGTCTAGTGTGAGTGTAGAAGACTTGGAGAAAAATCTCAATATTAAAATGAGTCAAACCTAATCTGAAGCAATAAATTTTGTCCCCTCCTAGTTCAGAATATTGATCTAAGCATCCAGAGATAATGGAGAGAGATATGGTGCTTGTATTTCAGCTTGTGCTTTGAAAGTTTTGCAGGACTATCATGAAGTTGTTGGTTTTTGTGTTGGTGTTTTACATGGCTCATGTAAGTAATGTGAGTTGACCAGTTGAGGTATCATTCATGTAGTTATTCCATCAGCACATTTTCCCTGGAATTTCCTGATGTATCTAGTTGGTGAAGGGCTCTTAAGTCTGCTTAAATGCTCTTGAATATCCCACTTGCAGATCTTCCATGTGTTCTTGTGTTTTTGAATTAAGAAACAAAGAACATCCTCTCACCTCAAAGTTTAAGATACTTCTGAGTGCTTCCATGAAGCTCTACTGGACAAACTTTTTACCTCAGCTCTTGGTTGCATTGCAAGTTTTCTGCAGAATTTCATTTGTTCGGAACCAGAGTATGCTGGACAAAAGTAAAAATGGACTCTTAAACTCTGCTGTTTTATACAAACACTCCTTGCTGTCCTGTCCTAAACTTTGTACCTGATACCCTTAAGGCTGCACTGAACATCAGCTCAGGTTGTAAATGGTTCTAGGCTGGATACGTAACGTTCAAAGCTGTGTATGGAAACTGGTTTTCTTTCTCTCTCCTTCATAGTTTGACACAGGGAGAAATGTTGGTGCATGTCATGGACTGCTGTGAGCTAGCATTTCAGGCTGCATCCTGGATGGGGGACATGAGTTTTGGTGTAAGTTCAGGGGGAACTAATTAACCAGTGTCTTTAGCAAACAACACAGTGCTTTTACTTGCACAATATTTGCTAGTTTTGTGCAAGAAATAAGTCAATTTATAGATATATTATCTTGAATCACTCTTCATATTTCTATTACAAAACTGTAAGCAAGTACTGTGAAAAATCTTGTAACCAGGAGGATTATTTTTCTTTTTGTATGTAACTTTTAGAATTAAGGGTTAGGAAAAGTATGTTTACTCTTGACCAGCTTCTGAATTTATTCTTGTAGCTAATTTGGTTCTTTACCCATGAAGTAGAGCTTTTCTATGTGTGCTAATGCTGAATATTGAGGAATATGATTAGAAAGCTAACATAAATGGATATATAGCCATCTTTCAAAATTGTTAGTGTTCTATAATGTATTTTTTTGAGCACAGTCTATTACTTGACAATTTTTGTGAAGCGTTGCCATTATTTCTTCAGTATGCTCTCATCATTTTTGAAAGCCTGAAAATGATTTCTTCATTAAAATAATCTGCTTCTCTAAAAACAAAACAAACCCCCAAAAAACCTGAACTGAGACAAAACACTTCTTAAACCTCTATTTTATGCTACTCAAAAACATCTGCCAAATGGATTACTTTCCATCTTCTCTGCAGCACGTATTTGACATTCCTCTGCTTGCGCTTGTTACCGGATGCTTTGGCCCACTTGTGATCTCGCTTGATGTATATTGGCATTATAAGGTCTCTGGAACTTAGTTGGATGATGTTAGGTAAGGCATAATGCAGAAGATAAATCAGACCTTCAGTCAAGCTTTCTTGACATTTTTTATCTTAATTGCTTTGTAAACAAAGGTTAGTTTGTTCTTGTTTGTGTTGCCCAATTCCCTCCCCCCCCCCCTTTTTTTTTTTTGTGGTTAATACTTGCATTTTGCACCTCTGTATGTTTTAAACTGTGGCATGAAGATCATGGTCACAGCTGATTCCCACTTGTAGGGAGCAAGTAGAACATATGGCAGAGATTATAAACGTTGAACTCCTATTTGAGCCACAAGGTCAGAAATTTCATGTAAAGATCAGGTTGGTAGGTTGTTGCAATGACAAACAGCAGGGCTGAAAAATCACAGGAGTAACTTTCTGCAAAACATTGGAGTTGCTTGTAGATTGCACTTTGCCTGGGTTTGTGTCACATTCAAAACATGCAGGACACATGTGGACACACTTGTTCATGACTGTGTTGCTGGAAAGATGAGCAGATTTTGTGGTATATTTTTTCCTGAAGTCCTGCAAGGATAAATTAATCTTGAATAACTAGGTAGTATCTCATATCTACTTCAAGACTCTTTATGAATATAGAGCTTTTTTTGAATAAGTTGTTGATAATTTTAATAAATATAGAAATAGCGGCTTAAAAACTGTGTTTCTTAAGCTAGCTGAACAGATATAAGGAAACTTCCTTCTGACTTTGCTTTTATTTAGTAAATTTAATTTTTGCAGTGGCTTGTAGAGCTTACTCTTCCTCACTGCAACCATATGTGTACTTTGTTTCAGAGTAGAAATAGTCCTGCTGAGGACATGTAAAAACTGAGCAACAAGAGCTTCAGTAGAATCATAACTTTTTAATTTTATGTTGTTCATTATGATGACTCAGATTTGCTACTGTGCAGTATATACAATGCTGAAGAAACATGCATTAAGACTAGTTATTTCTTTCAGTTTGTATCAGAAATATGGTACATAGATGAGTGCTCCCTACTGCGTGAATTTTATATTTCATTTAATTTTATTGTGTGTCAGAGAGGGACAGAGCGCAGTGCTCAACAAATTTTTCTGAAGTATTTTCAGTACTAATCAATTAATTAAAAGAAAAACCCTAGCACTGTAATATTTTAGTTATTAACTCAATACAGCTTTATGGAGAATTCAGATCTGATAGAATGTGGTCTGTTGTCCATTTGTAAGACATCCAGTGGCTGCTGCATGAGTAAAATTAGAAGCATACTTTGTTATTATATTTTTGTATAAAGCTGCAGTGCAAGAGAAGAAATGGGCTTTACAGACTTTGATTTATCAAAGGATCTTGAATTCCTTTGTACTTAAGGGGGGAATTGAATGGAAAACCATTGATTCTCTTCCATCCTCAAATTTCAATGCCTGTAGACTATCTTGCATTTTTTCTGCCAATTTTATTTGCTATTATGCAGGTACACAATGGAGGTTGTGATTACTATTTTGCAGCTCAGGTTTTCATGGCTTTTTGAATTAAAAATACCTCATAAAATTACTGAATACTCAGTTAAGGATACTTCTGTAGTCCCATACAGTCTTTTTCCTCCATTGTAACAAACACTTTTCTGTGTAATTGCAATATAATTTTTATTATAGATATGCTTGTTCTGACTTTAGGTCTTCTCAGCTTGGTTTACTCCAGAAGTGGTTTAATCTAAGTAAAATGATCCCATCAAGTGGATGGAGTGCCTCAAAATAGTCCCACTTTCAAAGCAGAAGCACCAATTTTAAGGATTTTATTTGTATAATACTATTGATTTGACTGATGAACCTTCTCACTGTGGGTTAGGCTTTGAGCTGTGCTGCATTAGTTACTGTCAGAACAGTTTTGTCCCTGTGGCTTGAGGAGATTTTGCACACAACATCCATACCCCATTTGTTTACTGTTCTCCAAATGCTTCCTTTACTCTCTGGGTAAATAAGAGCTCGAGCATCTGCAGAACATCTGTCTCAGAGCTCCCAACAGGAGTGTGGATGTGCCCTGCTCTCAAAGGTGGGGTCCATGCAAAGGTGAAGGATCCCTGTGTTTCTCAGTTCCTTTCACCTGCTTAGGGAGCTTTGATTTCCTTGAAAATATCAGACCAGTATTACTGGGGTCTTTCCTTCTCAATTCCCTGCACAGTTATAAGTCCAGAGAAAGAATGCTGGCTGTCAGTGTGTACATTGTATGTAGAACTGGATGCAGTAGGAATCTTGCAGATTCTTCTGCAAGAGTTTGTGGATAGGAAGACCTAGGACAGTGGGGTAACAGAACATGCAAACTATTAGCCCCATTCTGAAGAAGGCGACTCTATTGCTGTCTGAGCTTGATATGCACTTAATTAAACCCAATTTATGTGACAGGCCAAATTTGTTCAAGTCTACCAAACAATCCTTGCAGTATAGAGGTTTTATTTTCCTCTTTATGTAGTGATTTTAGAATGTCCTCATTTTTAAATGGTGCGAAGCATTTCTATAGCCATTTATCAGAAATGTATGCTTATATATATTAGAACAGATTGTATGTTTAAGAGCTGCTAGCTGAGACATTGCCTAGCAGATGCTCTACTGAGGCAATTTCTTCAATAGGTACTGCTATAAAGTCTACACAATCCTTGTTGTTTCAATGCTAGACATCCCCTCTTGCAGTTTATTAAGTGATGGTGGGGTCTATAGCCGCAGATACTTGGTGACCTATCAATTTCTGCATCAATTCTGCATCTTGGTGACCTGCAGATCAATTTCTGCATCAGCATTAAAAGATGATGACAGAGTAAATGTGTCTGTGTGACCTCCAGTACCACAACTCTATCCACATTTGGTGATGGTGCAGGAAAAGGAGTTCTGAGATGGTTTTTACTCTAGAAGGGCAGTAGGGCCTCCAGAGGTCTTACCCAAGAAACCATTGCTGTGATGACTTTTTGTGCTGGGTTTTTTTCCAACTTTTGGTTCCTTTGACATTATACTGGCGCATGAAGTTTGTGTCAAAACCCATTTGCTACACAACATGCTACAAATAATTATCTGTTGTTTGAATATCTTAGGTTTATAAGTCTGTGTTTAGTCGTGTATTTTTTCATTAAGGCAGATGTTTCATGAACTTGCCTTCTGGCAGTTAGTGGGAGATATATTTTCTTTTTAAGTTTCTGAAGGCAGATATTTCTTTAGTCTCAGTCTTTGTTCAGTTGACAGAGCTGATTAATTTCTGTTGGAAAAGAGTTCATAATTTTTCGTTTCTGTTGGCTTCAATTTACAGAAATCCAGCAAGCTGTTTGAATTCACTTGGTTCATGCTGCACAGTTTTTCTGTCTCCATCCCCTCAAAACTGTTATAAAGTAACAAACTGAGGACATGAAGGGTATACTGTTGTACATTTTCTCCCCTTAACTAATTAGTGCAGAGTTTTTGTGTGGGAGATAAATTTATGGATGACCTTTCTGTTTAGTTAGGTGGCCTTAAGTATGCTGGTGGTTTGCAGAGTAAACAGAAGTGATGTGTAAATCAGAAAGTGCTGCTCTTTGTCTGCAGCCAGCTGCTCCAAGTTGCTGGCTGTGGAAGGGCCAAATGAAGTCATGACTTTGTTTCCTAATGCTCCTACTTGTGAAGCCTGGGGAGCTGGAGTGCAGTACTGGGCTGGTGCCCACAGTTTCATTAACTTTTTTTTTCCCCATTTAAATCCAGGTCTCTGTTTCAAAGATGGTTGAAGGGATTTATGGATTTTCTTGATTATTTGCTTTCATAAACTATGTAAGAATAATACAAAAGGCCACCTGGCACAAAGCTGCTCACGACACAAGAAAAAGGAGCCTTTTATTATTAGAACCATTGACTGGGCAACAAGAGCCAATTTCATGTATTTGTTGTCTTGGAAACTCACTTTTGCCTCTGCTTTGGATTTCAGGAAAATGAATTAACCTGTGACAGTATTTTCAAGCTTGGGTGCTTTTATTCCTTATAATAACAGAACACCCTCTTCTGCTCTTTTGTCAAGCATGTATGTAGGTAGTGGAGAACTGTGTGCACAGCTAACTTTTCATCAGTGTTTCTGAGGTTATCTTTCATTGGATTAGCTGGAATTAAAAAAAAAATCCACCATTAGGCAGCATTTAAATTGATATAATCAACTTATCTCTTAACTGGTATTTTATACATGCTCTGAAAACCTTCTAGAAATGTATTTGTGACGTGTTGTGTAGCATAAGCTGACAGTTCTGTGTTATTTAAGAGGCATTTCCCTCTTTTTTTGTGTGTAGTCTTTCAGAAATGCATTAAAACACATTGAAATTTTATTTAATTTTCATCTTCTAAACTTGATGTAAAATGTTACTGTCTTCATGCTGCGTGTTTTTGACTTGTCATGAAGAATTTCTTTTGATGGCAGGATTGTTTAATGTCACAATCTTTCTGACATAAAGAGTGCAATAAAGTAGCATTAGTTGGTAATGGTTGATTATTGCTATGTAATATGATCCAGATGACCACACCATCATTTTTATATATTAAAAGAAAGGAGTGGGTATTTATTTTGTTTATTTCATTGGTTTGTCTTCCACTCCATCATAATTTGTTTGTGCTGATTATAGTCAATTTGTGCTTTACCTAACTTGGCAGGATTTGAATGGGTCATTTGGATTACTGACAACAATGAAAAGGAGCACTTTGAACCGAAGCATTCTGCAAAATGCCCTGATTCTGTTAGCGTGGATAAATATCTGTTACAACTTTCAAGGTGGTGGGGGTACCAAAGGCCTGGCTGTCTTTAGGAATACATTTGTTACAAAGCCTGGGTTACTTTCTCTAGTGGTAAATGCCAGTCTTGATTAGCTAGTGGTCTGGTTCTTTCTACATAGTTACAGCACTTCTCCAAGCTGAGAATGCTGAGATACTTGTTGGTTTCAACCCAAAGTGGTTACTAAGAGCACCATAGACATTTTAAAGGGCAATTTAGGAACTGTACTTGGCCATGGCATGCTACCTGCAAAGTTGCACAGCAGGCATTCTGTAACAGGCACTTAATTACGGCTGAGGGGCTGCCATCTCAGCAACTTGGGGCTTACTCATTGTGCCTTCATGGGCTGAGAAAGCACTGGAGGGAAAACACTGTGGAAAGAGAAATGCTGATTGAAATTTTTTGTTACTGGTGGTTTTGTTTGTTTGCTTTTCTAAAATGTCATGCAAACTACTAATGGCAAAAGTTTATTTATTCCAGAGTGCAGCTCTGGAGGTTAAACAAACTTTAATGTTGATCATCAGCGTTTACAGAGGTAAACTGGTAACCTGGTGCTAGCAGATAGTGATGTTCAATATCTGAGATTGAAAGGACACTTATCCAAAGCTGGTGGGTCCCTTAAATTATATGGAAAATACCCTACTTAGCTATATATTTAAAGGAAATAATTGTGTTTGCTATCTAAACTGCAGTTCATTTTGATTCCCCTCTGCCCCAACTTTGCTTCAAAAATTAATTAGGAAAAAAAAAGAAATGAAAGGAAAAAAGCTGAGTGGTCAAGCAGTTACTATTACTGAATTAAAACCTTATGATGGAGTTCAGTAATTCCTGTATTTCCTCTGAACTCTTGAATGTTTTTTTCAGCCCTTTTAGCTAACATAAAGCACATGAATACCAAAGACACTCATTTCATACAGCAAATTTGATTGAATTTCCTAAAATTTTCATAAACTCCAGATTTATACAGGATCAAGCTACAAGTGCTGTAATAATTGCAGTGTGTAGATCAGACAGAATTCAGAGAATAGAGAAATGTGTAACCTTGGCCTTTCCACATGCAAGTTGTATGCCTTTGTTTGGAAGTTATGTACCATTGTGAAATGATGTTATTTGCATGTTGAAATGTCAGTCATTAAACCTTTGCAGTGTGGGATTTAATTTTCATAATGACTGAAATTCAGGGTGAAATTTCAAGGATGAAATTCCTTTTCATCAGGATGTTCTGGAGGAATTCCTCCAGCCATTCATCTTCGTAAAGTAAACAGGCATAATGTGTGAAGTTAAGCTGAAAGTCCTGCTGTTTGTCCTGCAGCCAGTTGTCCAATTCTTGACACATAAATGGACAAATGAAGCATGTATGTCTTCCAAGCAGCTTTTTTTTTGTTTCTAGTTTATTATTTCAGGCTCTCTCACTCTTATTGATAAGCAAATCAAAGACAAGAATCATCCAAATTATTAATATAGCTAATATGTATTTTTTTTCTTAATTAGAGCTGGTGATGGGAATTCATGAGTTGGTATATATATAATATATCAGAAGGGTCTTTTGGGCTTTCCTTTAATTCTTTGCAATTCACGACTTCCTGTACAGAGGCAATTCAGTCCTTACCTTTTCCTTAACAATCAGTTATAAACAATTCACCATAAGGAGCTCAGAAAGGGAAATCTCTGTTCCTGCTGCCTCTTAACTGCTGAGAGCTGGTCCCCTGCAGGCAAGCTGCTGCTGGCCAGCTGTGAGTGTGAATGGCAGGGGCTTCTGGCCCTTGCTCTGACCTCGGCAGCAGCTGCCTCTGGTGCCTGCTGGGGAAGGAGCTCTCCTGTTTTTACAAGGACAAGCACTCCTAGTCCCCGGTGAGAACTGGCTTCAATTCCCCTTTCTCAGCAAGACAGTAGCTGTTAATCAGTATATTAGGCTTGTGAGGGGTAAACAAAACATTTGATTCTGGTTTCCTTGTCAGGCAGTGACATCTTCATTTGAAGATGTTTTGCAGGAAGTGAGCAAGCCCTGCCTCCCAAGCCTGGGTGTTGCTGACATCTGGTATAATATTAGTGCATAGGTAGAGCAGCATTCCTTTTGGGGTTTGAGACCTTTTCCCACATTTAGTACAGCAGAGGCTGCTTTTCCCTTTCCTTTATTCTTCCCCAAATGTTTCATCATCTTTCACTTTTTAAGTTTTATATTGCTGTGCTTTCTTCCTCACCTCTTAAACACTTCACCATAAGTGATAGGTGGGTTTGGGCACCTAAGGAGCATAAGATACAGGCAAAATAGCTGGCCTGATGGAATTTTGACCCTAAAGGAGTGAAGGTAAGGCAGAAAGGTGAAGAAAGAAGAGTGGGAGAGAGGGAGTGTATGAATGCATGTGCAAAGAAGTGAAAGAAGGTTGATTACAGAGTCTTTTTTTTTCTGCCCATAATTCTGTCATGACATTTTAAAACAAAATAATTCCCTAATCTTTGGGATTCTAGAAAAATAGCTTGAAAGTATGAATCTCAAAGGCTTCAGAATGAAAAGAAGGGTGAACAGACATTTTCAGCTTAAATGTATAGGAGCTGAGAACTTTGGAACTAATCTAATGTTTTGGGAAAGGTGCTGACACATGATTTTTGTGAAGATTGCTTTGGCAATATTATAATGTGAAAAACTTGGGAGAACATGGCTAGCAAATACATACTAATGTGGATAGCACTCATTAATTTAAGCACATATAGAGGCTTCATAATCTAGTACAAAATAGTTTAAAAATATTGTAAATAGTAGATTAATGTGTTAACATTATGTTAGGTCTTCGTTTTCTAGTTTGCTTTCTGGTGAATATTTAGAAAAAAAGTTTTGAAGATAATTGATTGGGGAAAAAAAACAAACAATAAATCTTTTTAAAGTAGAATATAGTTACATTCAAGAGGACCTCAACATTTTGATTTCTTTTTACTTTGGTTTTTATGTTTTTATGGTTTTTTTATGTCTTTATGGTTTTTAATGGTGCCTTAGTCTTTTCTTGCTTAAAATACTTCAGTGCAAAAAAAAAAAAGAAAGCAGGCCAAGTTCCTGCTTAGGTTGTCAAGGGTCAGTTTTCATAGCTGTCTGACCTTTTTAGACTACACCAAGATAGTGTATGTGAGATGTAGGGGGTTTTTGTGCCTGAAGTGATAAAACTATTTTGCACAGCTTGTCTTAATAAAGAGCAGCTTGGGTAGTAACATCAGGAGGGACTCCTATCTGAAAAAAATCAATAAAATGCTCTCATGGAGTGCAGTTGTATTTCCTGTCCTTTTGATTATTGCCCAATATATTTTAAATCATGCATTGTAGCATTCTCTTCTCCTACACCCTTGACTGTAGCTAAAACATCATCACATTTCATCATAATAAACTTTATGTAATAAAAAGTAATGTGGCCTCTGGGATTTTCTTTTCTGGCCTTACCTGTTGACTCAAAGTGCATGCTGCACGTTCTCCAGAGGGGTAGTTTACAGGCTTCATTTGTAATGTTTTGGAGGTTTTGTTTGTTTGTTTTCCCCCAGCCCAGTGGATGCTAAGGCCATTTTTACAGTATATGCACATAAGTAACTTTAGGAATGCAGCTCATTCTCTGAGGCTTCTCAGGAACATTCAAGTGTTCCAAGTGTGGTCTTTGCAGAATGGAGACAGATGCTTTCTGATCTGCCAAGTGCAGAGTAGCCATGTGTTCTCAGCTGTAAGGAGGCTTCAGCCAAAAAGTTTTGGCCATTCGTTAGTCCCAAGCTTCTGAGAGTTAGTTAAAAAACAAAACACAACTTTACTGAAAATCTAGTAATTGTTGGGATGAACTAAATTAATGCAGTGCTCTGATAGGAAATGGTGAATAGACATTCCAACTATGCCAAGACAACTTAATAGCAATTTTATTCATTTAATAGAGATTGTTGCTTTTAGAATTATGTGAAGCTGCAGAGTTGGCATATGTGCCTGTTACCTCTTAAAAAAAGTAAGCATTTACATGCCCTTTTACCAACTACTAATAGGGTGTTTCCAAACCTCATAGTTCCAGAGTATGTTTTGATAAACATCCAGTAGGATGGAAGAAAGCTTACAAAAACAACACCAAAAAAAAGCCCAACCACCTACATCTGAACTGAGTGGATAAATGTGACTGCTGATTGGTTTTTTTCATAAAAATACACTCTGGCCTTCAGGATATGTTTGCTTCTGCTTCAAACAGGAGTATTATAAAACAGGCTATTCCATAAAAAGTTAGTATTAAAAAGAAAGGAAAATTAGGTTTTCTGCATTGCAGCCTCATCTATAAAACAGTGTTTTCACTGAATCTCTAGCTCATATTTAAATTCTCCAGGAGTCAATGGAGAGAGAACTTAAAAATGGGAGGAGATGAGGTCTGGAGGACAGTAATAAAAGCACCGCCCTTTGGTTAGTGTTGCTGGGTGGTTTTTTTAATGTCTGTGGTAAAGTGGTATATTTTGTGATAGGACTAATGCATTAAAACTCTGATGCAAAAGTAAGGAAATACTTACACAGTCAGAACTAGGTGGTTTGGTTTTTTTAATTTGCCCCAACTCAGTTACTTTTGAACTTAAATTAGAAAAGTGTTTTAAGGGGAAGTCGGTATTTTCATATCCACTGTGTTAAAAGAGAGATCAGAATAGCAATTTTCAAATGTAAAGAAAGAGCAAATGAATCAATAATAACCCTAAGCTATCTGATCTTATATCTGGTTGAACAAATGTTTTAGCCTTTGTAAACAAACACATCAATTTAGTTATAATATAATAGACTTCTATTTCATTGAGAACTAAAATGTAATGATAGATTGTTGTGAGTCATCTAAGTTTGCAGAGTTAGGAAGCAGGCAATTACCATAGGTGCTATTCTGCTTTACACTGTTTTCTCTTGAGAATTGTTCAGTGAGCAAGCTTCCTTTTGTACCTTGCAATTCTTTTAATATTATATCCAAATGTAGGGGAAAAGGAAAGGTTGGTAAATGTTGTCTCTTGGTGACACAAATAATAAAGCCTATCCTTTAGTCCTTGCCTAGGAGTTTTTACCTGGTTAAAGAGAAGAAGTAAGTTGCACTCTGAGGGCTTCACTCAGGACCGTGTGCATTAAAAAACCTACAAGAATTATTACAATCTCTCTTTGTAAGTACAAAACAATTCTTTTCGGTGCTAAAAGCTGTTTGGCTTTCTGAGCCAGTGTCACAATGCCTGGAGAAGGCCAATGAGGAAGCTGAAGTGTACATATGGAGTGCAGCACTGGGACATAGCTCAACAAGCAGTGAGAGACCCATGACATAGGAAGTGGTGTCGCACCCCACAGAGAACCTGGGCATCCCTAGACGTAGTAGTAGACAAGGGAATGGTAGAGATAGGAATTCTTTTTACCTCTGTAACAGGGCTCAAACTGCTCAGAAAGCCAGCAGAGTTGCCACATCATCTTGAGTTAACTGCATCTTTCTGCTGCAGCTTGTAGATGTGCCTTTTGGAAAGGCATGAGCATTTATTTCTCCTGGTGGTATTCAGAGGTTTCTGGACCCTCTGTCTTCATAGCACATTGTAACTCTGTGAGATTCTCTGCACAGCCAGAAAGCACATACTTTTCCACCTACAGGTTCCTTTTGGATATACCTTGGGATTAAAGTCTTGGTAAAGCAACAGGCTCAAGAGAATGAAAAAGAAAAAAAAAATTAAGGTTGGCTGTAGTTTTCTTTAAATAAAAAAAAAAGTCCAGCATAGAGCTTTGGCTGCTAAGATACTTGATACTTCGTAATGCTTCAAAGTAGGTTTTCTTTTCTTTCTGATGATTTTTTCCCCCCCTGGCCTTCCAAAATGTGAATTAGACTTTTACATTGCTGAAGGTAGGATAACACAGAAATATTATCTCAACATAATGAAAATGCTGATTAAATACCTACTGTGAAATTTCTTGAAGCTGTTCAGAGTTAAACATTTCCATTTACTTTTCAATGAGAGTGATTTTTGAAAATTCATCTATTGTGTAAGTTAGTTGCATTAGATTTTAAAGGATTCTGATGGAGTGGAAAATGTACAATTTTTTGCTAATTTGATGATGTTTTCTTTGTGAATTCCAGCAGATTAGGTATCCCACATGATAAGAAAGACTTTAATGATCAAATTCAACAGGTTTTTTAAAACTGCTGTTTTAGAGGCCAGCCTTTCAATTCTGTATTCAGGTCAGAGCTCAAAGTCTGACCCTTAGGCTTAACACACATAGTAAAGCAGTATATTCTTTGTAACTAAGAGACAGATTTCCAGATACTTTTTAGTCCAGTATCACTCCAACAGCCAGACTGAATAATTTGACAACTGTAAGGGAGTTGAACATAAGGAAAACAATTTCCACTGAGCCTGACAAATGGAGAGCCAAGGTCAGTGTCATTCGACAATCTGGATTGCATTGAGGCATTGGTTAGAGATATTTTGTGGTGTTAATTGTTTTATGGCTACTCTGGAGTGAAAGTCTACTTTATTCCCAAAGCTGAAACCATAAGAATGTAACTTTTTGGTTTTAAATGGACAGATTTATATCAAGGAGGAGGTATTCAAGTCCTAATACAGGATGTGGTCCAACCTCTCTGTCAACAGCCAGGCTTGCTGGGTCCCCTACTTTGAGTTATGCCCAAGTGAGCAAGCCACAGACACACTATTTGCTGTATTGAATTCAAGTAGTGCTCAAAAAATATAGTCATCCTTTTTGCCCAGTCAAAGTTGTCTCCCTCCACTATTATAAAAGATAGAGGAGAATTGAGACACATTTGCCTCCTGCATGGCTCTTTGCCTTTTGATGTAGTGTGTATTTCAGACTGTGATTCCACTGGGTCTTTGCCAAGGCATCCTTGGAGATGATGCTGAGGCTGGCTGGCCCATCTCCTGATACTTCCCCTCTCTCCTCTGGTGTGGTCATGCAACAAGTAGGGAACAGATGTTGCTGAAAGCTAACAGGTTGATGCTTGGGAGGAGGGGAAGGGAACTGCTGGAAGGTGGTTCCAGGCTGGAGAAGGGGAGGGCAGATCTTGAGCTTTCAGCGGTGGCCCACACAGATGTAATAAAAGCAGCTGAAGTTGAAGAAGAACATTGTTCAAGTAACCAAGGTGACCAATAGATCTCAGCAAAGTTACTGGCTTTGCTAATTGTATTTATTGCAAGATTTGGCAGAGTTCCTCTGAAGAAGGTGGTATTATTTTTAACTGTTGAGAGTATTTCTTTGTAAATAAATGTCAGCTGAGCTGGATTCCTTACATCTTCTTGAATTCTGCTTTTTCTAGTGGTTGCATGGGAACCACTGTACTACTGTACTAATGTGCCTAACATTCTGTGTAGACATGAAACACCAGCCCATAACACCAAAATACAACAACCCCCTCAACAAAGAAGCAAATAACACCCCCTACCTACAGGTTTCAAAAAGAGTTTAGCAGAAGATATTGTGAGTGTTAGGAAATAATTAGAATATCCTGAATTATCTAAGGAACTACCATTAAAAGAAGCATTGGTTTCAGAAATACTTGTTCAGTTTACTATAAAACAGTAAAACAATATCTGTTGTTTTGTCATTGAGCCTTTTTGCCGTACTTAAACAGTATAGCAATGAATACACTTCCCCTGAATTTCCATGAAAAGTAGAATCATGTTATCATTTGAATTAGTTAACCAAAGCTTATGTAAAATGGAAAAGATAACTTTTGCTGAAACAATAGAAGTATGGAACACTACTGTATGTAACAGGAGAATGCACATACTGTGTTATGTGTACGTGTTGGTAGCTGCATTTGCAGATGTACTGTGGTAGGACTTGGAAGTTGGATAGGGTTAAATTCTTAGAGGTGATATATGGGGTGTGGTTTTTTTAAGGGTACTTTAGTGACTTTTCAAGTTTAACTTGAGAAATATGAAAGAATTATTTGGGGACTAGGGGATTATACGAACTTGAATGCTGACCAAGGTAATACAAAAATAAAGGGGGCTTTGCCTTCTGAAAAGTTAATATTTATTTGTCCCAAAGGGCAAGACCTCTGAATGCCATAGAAACTTTTAAGTTCTGCTTGACATGGGCTGAATTAACAGTAATGTTTGATTTGTGAAGCCAAATAAAATATTTTTGTTGTGACCATTTATTGAAAATTAATTTATCTGGGACTGTATGGCAATCTGTTGGTTGGGTTCTCAATGATGGAAGCAAATCATATTATGGGGGCCTTTCAGTGTATTGTATAAAAATGTCAAGTTCTTCAAGGTTTTGCCTTGTAGGATAAAATTTCAAACTACTTTTTTCCTTATTGTTCTTGAAGACAGCAATTAACATTGTTTACTATCACAGAGCTTGTGAAATGCAAAGGGAACTGTAGTATTTTTAGATGCAGAAGTTTTAGTTGAATTTATTTCCTGTTTGCTGTAATGAAAGGCTAGTTAGCCATGCTAACTAACATTCTCTGCAGGCCACATCACAGCTTGCTGTGTTTCTGTAATTCTGGCTACCAAGCTCAAAATACAGAGGTAAAGCAGGCAAAAGTACTATTGATTCAAGCTTGATTTTATCCATCTTTCAAGGGAGTGTATCCTACTTATTGCCTGCATGGTAAAGGAGGATGAGCCTTGTTAGTTGCTGACCATGAAGAGTTAATTGCTAGAGTTTTTGAAGACTGTAGGCTAATTCTTAAAAAATTCTTTTCTTACTAATTTAATGCTCATGAGGTCGACTAACTGAGTACTAAGTAGTGGATCTGGTTTTACTGGTGAAACTTGCTGCTATTTTACTTTTTTGATTTTTAGGGATCCTAGAATCTATTTGCTAATAGATTTTTTTTCTAATAATTTTGCACAGTATGAAAATCTGATGGTGTTTTCAGGAGCTGTACTTAATACTAAAGAGTGGTTTCAGTAGTTTTTTCTTATTGTGAAGATGAGCTGTCAATATCTGTGTCAAACTCTGCTTTCTGAACAAGCAAAAGGAGTCTTTAATAGGTCTGTCAGCACTCATCCCCACTGAGACAAAACACAGCCTTACAAATACGTGAGTGCTGACTCAACAAATTCATTATATCTGAAGCAACTCTGTGTTGGACTTTTCCAAGCACATTTGAAAGAAATTAATAGTTTTTCCAGTTCTGGTTGTTACAGATGTGATGGAAAGCCAGTCTTTGCTATGTAGAAATAGTCACTTTGAAAAGTATCTCCTTGCACATGCAGTCATTTAAATAAATAGGACCAGTTAGTATGAAAGTAAAAATTGACAGTAGAAAGAGTACAAGTTTTAAAACCAAAATGCTAAAGGATAGTATATATAGATACAATAAATGAGGATTTATTTTGGCAACCTTATTGTCAATGTGTTTGAACTTTGTCTCTGGGCATGAATCACAGGATTGGAGGAGAATTAGGCCAGAGCTTACAGGAGTTTGCATTAAGTTTATATGAGTTTGTTCCTAAGGATACATTAGCAGCAACAACTAGAAAGTTAATTTTGGAGAAGATTCTACCAAATATTTAATATGTTAAATGTGAATGTATCTTGAAGTGGATGAAGATGTGCAAGTGTTCCAGTCATTTTTAATCTCAGCTATAAATTGCATTTGCAGTGCTTTGCACTTACCCATGTAAAATTGTCAGTGTTGAGAACTGCTGATCACTACTGAGGCACTTTCTCTGTCATCCCCAGGAAAGATGTCTCGAGACCGGGCTCTCAGGAAGCAGCAGCAGCTGAATAATTTGGTAGCAGCAGTGACAAAGCTTGCGAAACCTGGAGATTTGATTGTGGATTTTTGCAGTGGAGGGGTAATGTGTGTTTTTGTTTATGTGGTGCAGTTTATTTCAGCTTTCATCTTTGCAGTGCTAGGTGGTTGCTGCCACAGAGCAAAGCAGAAGTGCAAATGCTGAAATTTTAGCTGCTTTCAAAGGTTCTCTCATTGGTATGGGTACTCATCACATAATGAGTGAACAACAGGGAACACTGAAAAGACACTCAGGTTTTGTTGTTTGTTTCTGTTTTCACAGGGCCATGTTGGAATTGTTCTTGCTTATATGATGCCATCATGTCAGGTAAATCCTCAATAAAAAGATTTCTGGTAATCATCTTAAAAAGGTGTGTATGTAGAGAGGACACATAGAAGTCACAGTTGTCTCAGCAGAGGTCTTAGGTTTGACACATGCAAATTTTTTAGCATAATCCCCGAATATGTGTGGTGCTTTCCAGAGAATACAAAAGTTGTAGGAAAATATAAAATATTTTCAAGCTGATTAATGTTGTCAAGTATGAAATGCCTTCGATTGTTCCTGAGTTTCCAGCTAATAATTTTGTAGATCTTAGACTCTGCCACAAGTGATTCAGAGGTTTTCTCAACAAACTACAAAGTTTTCTGCTTGGTAATGTTGAACTTTGATTTTTCAGTATTATTTTGCCTTACTTTCTCCTATGTGTGAAATTTAGGTAGTACTCATAGAAAATAAGGAGTTGTCTCTGATCCGTGCTAAAGACAGAAGTGATGAACTAGGTTTAAACAACATTTGGTTCATTCAAGCAAATTTGGACTACTTTAATGGGACTTTTAACATTGGGGTAAGTGATTATAACTTTTCCACTTCAAAACTTCGGTGTCTGATTAATTATTCTGAAAACAACTGATATACATGAGAGAATAAAATTCTGTATGTCTTTACACACTGTGAAAGTAAATGAGATTAATGTCCAGTCTAGAATTTTGCAGCCCTATTGAAGAATAAGGCATAAATAGTATTTTGTAGCTCTGTAAATATTCCTGTCATCTGTTTCATTATGCTGTTGATAGAATATGAACCTCTGTGGCAAGTGCAAGCTTTCCATGCAAGCCTGACTGTTCTTTAAATCATCCATCTAAAAGCCTGTTTTGACTGTAGCTGGGGATAGGTAATGCTGAAGGTTTATGGTACATGAACAGTTCTGTTTAACTGTTTGGTTGGTTTATTTAAGAAAGGAAAAGAAATTTAGTGCAGGAGAAAGAGGCAAGAATAAATGGTTTTAGCCTAGTCCTTCCAAGTGTAAATTTTCCAATTCTCTAGCTTTGTTTTCTGTGCTACATTGTCATATAAATCTCTGTGGGTGAACTAGAGAGCTGTTTCAAAATACTAGGATCTCATGAATAACACACTGAATTGTGTGTGTGAAATGCTTAATAGTTATTTTATGAAGTGAGTCTCCAATTTTGTGGTCATTGGAATTCCTGTCTTGATTTCTGGGGGCCCATTTTAAAGGTTAATACAATGTTAACCCTGTAGTGTTTTTATTTAATTAAAAAAGTATTATATTCTCACTTTCAAGTTTTGTGACAAGGGAGATATTGAAGTATATGTCAGAAGAGTTCACTTGGAAATTCTTCTTTTCCAGCCCTTCATTTCCAAATATCTGCATTAGTTTTCACATTTTATTTTGTTTCAGATACTGAGTTCTATATATGCAGTATACTGAGAAAGCTTTGTCTTTAATTTTATTTGGGATTTTTTCTAAACTAAATGGGTTTTCAGAAAAGCAAAGAAGAAATCATTTGGTGTAACAGGTCAGACAGGCTCAGCAAAGCTACTGGTTTATCTGCTGCTGTTTTAGTGTCTCTTTCTGCAAGCAAAGCAGAGAGCTTTGTTTTCTACTTGGATAGATGAGGAAGTAACTATAATTACATTCCATGATAAGCTGATAGCTGTGATATTAAGAATCTATTTCTGATGTTAAACTAGTTTTATTTTTGTTGTTAAATTCATATGAGCAGAAAATTTCATTGTGCAATTATTTTCTTGTTAATTTTTTAGTGTTCTGCCTGAGACAAGACTATTTGTGTCCATCTGTATGCAATTACAGTTCAGCTGATGATTAATGGTCTCCTCAGCTGAGCTTATAGCAAGCAGACTGGAAACAAAAAAGACTTTGTTTTAATCTATATCTGAGAGCAAAGTTTTTATCTTCCAGTTGCTCTACCTTGAAAAACAGCTTTGAACCCTGAAATCTGAGCTGTGCAGTCTTAAACCTCTTCTCTAAACGTACAGTGAAAAAAGCAAAGCAAACAATGTAGTTTTGTAAATCCACACCACTGCATAAAATCAGAAATGTGCCTCAAAAACCTCCTTAGTTTAAGGATGCACCAGGCCTACTCTTTGAGGTGCTGAGCACATGGGAGGAGGCAGAGAAGGAAATGCCCTATTTCAGTGGTGCATTTGGCATCCCAGGCACAGATAGGAGAGAGCTGCCTGCATTCCCTTGCAGTGTATTGAGTACTGCAGTCATTTGCTTTTCTAGAGGAAAGCAGAAAGAATTTGGGTGCAACCTGTGTGCTGCCCAAACACGTCAGTGCTCGCAGGTAGTTGTGATCAAATGTTATTTTAGTTTTAGTTGAAGAGCCCCTCACTAAAAAGAAGAAATAAAAGATTAAGGAGAGAAAAAAAAAAAATTAAAGGAGGGCAAGTTGTATTTGATACCTCCCCCAGCTCCAGTGTTTGTTTCCCATAGGTTTTACTCAGTACTTGAAAATCAAATTATCTAAATTTATGCTTAATTTTTTCCTTTAGATATGACCTGTTTCTTCTCCTACTGCTTAGATGAAATCCAGTTCTCACATAGTTCTTTTTATTTCTAAATCCTTTTTGCTTGACAAAAACTTTTGACAAGTCACCACATAGTTTTTCTGTTATTATCTATTCCACAACTACTATTTTTCTGGAGATTTGTGTTTAGTTTATTTGATATCTCAATGAAGTGCACCTGCCTTTTGAGTGCTTTTGGTGAGTGACCCTTCTTCAGTGTTGATTCTTTGTTAATGAAATAAACCGTAAATTTTCCTCAACATAGATATGAAGGAGAGGAATGAAAAACTGGAGAATCGAGGACCAGGCCTTTGGTGTAACAGCTTTAGTTGCAAAAACTTCCTCATGCATTTAATTAACTCAGTCAACCAAACAATGCTGGATTGTACTTAGATGTTCCAATGGTGAATTTCCCTGTTTCCTGGGTTGTTGTTTTTCCTGCTGTAGGTGGCCCTGCACGCCTGCGGGGTGGCCACAGACATGGTGATTGAGCACTGCCTCAGGGCACGGGCAGCCTTTGTCATCTCCCCCTGCTGCTACGGCTTCATTCAAAACACGGTCAAGTTCAAATATCCACGAAGGTAATCGAAAGCTTGTAAGATAAGCCTTAAAATATCAATGTAAGTGAGGGAACAAAATCCTAGAAGAGTATAGAATTAATCATTTGAGGGTCATTGAGAGTGACCAGGCTAAGCTGATTCACACTTACCATGAAACTGTTTCCTCCTGTTTGTCAACCCATCCTCACAGGCAGATTGCTAATTCCTGGATTATTTTTCTCTGGATTTATCTATTCATGGTTCAGAAGACTTTATACAATCAACACAGTAGATATAGTATCTTATATGCAGACCTTCTACCTTAAAATCACAAAGTAAATAGAAAAGTCATGAAAATTACTCTAAGAAGGGGAATTGACATTTTAATGTTGGAGGAAGATGTAAGCAGTCAGTTTGAAGAAATGGGTCTGCTTTATACCACAGTTTACTGCTTGTAGAACTCCTTTGATTTATTCCCAAGTAGATAAGCTCTCCTGTGTTTCAGTTCATATTTTTAATACTTTTTCAATGGATTGTGTACATATTTTGTCTTCATATCTGCCTTGTGGGAGATACTCATATATCTTATGCTTAAGATTTTTAATGCCTTTGA
This sequence comes from Urocynchramus pylzowi, assembly GCA_013397555.1. NCBI lineage: Eukaryota > Metazoa > Chordata > Aves > Passeriformes > Fringillidae > Urocynchramus > Urocynchramus pylzowi. The sequence continues at coordinate 12,746 of VZRH01005670.1, read as the reverse complement.
TGTAAGTAAAATGTAAAAGATAAGGATAAAGTGGCAGAAGATAAGAGGTTAAACAGCCTTCTGAGTCAGAACTAGGTGGAGGAAAAGGGTTGTGTTTTGGTTGGCTTTTTTTTTTTTTTTTTGTTCATTAAACTGAGCTTTGCATTTTGGATGTCCAAGATGAATTAGGTTTAATTCTACCAGGAATTACATCAATGACTTAAGTATATATTTACTAAAATAAGAAACTGAAACATGCAGTCTTAAAAGGTATCAATGAATCTAAAGAGATATGCATTCATGTGAAATATTTTTGATACTTTTCTATAATATCAAAGTGTTTTGGCACAGAAGTGCATAGAAAGCAATCCTTTATAACTTGTCAGTTTGATAACCTTTGCATTTAACTGTTCTTTCTTCGTCAATTTGATACTTTCATCTCTTTTGTTCTCTCTTGTGACACAATAAAACAAATAAGTCTTCTAATGAAGAGGCAATAAAATTCCAAGCCTTCTAAAATTAACAGGCATATAATTTTTCTCAGAAGACTTGTTTTAAAATTGGCTGGTTAATGTTTAACTTTTCACCAGCTACATTTTAGACCACAAAGAATGGAAATGATCACTTACAAAACTTTTGGTGCTGTGGATGCTGCAAGAATGTTTGTGTTTGCTGAAATTTTCAATCTAACCTCATAAGTCTATGAAACACTATCAGCCTGGTCTTGAGCTACATTTTAGGGTTTGCTTTTTTTTTTTCCTTTTATGATCATAAAACTTGATAGCCTGGCCGTATCCCCATAGTGGCTGTGTTCTCTACCCAATTCCATTGTAAAGATCCTTTAGCTTTGTGATACAAACAAAATATATGTGTGTATTATCAAATATATGTAAAGTGTTTGTGTTACAATGAGAAAGCCACAGTAAGTATGTGTTAGCATTTATAATGATTTAAAGAGAGAATTTTTATTAATACTGGAAAAAAAACCACCACTAAATACACTTTTCTAGTGAACTGGAACTGTAATGGGTTTTGGTATTTTTTAAAGCCTTTCTGTATGGTACAGGTATTGCTGGTTTTTAAAAAATGTGTTCAAGTATATAATGATTGCTTATATTTTCCATCTTCGTTGTTTTCACATGTGAATTGAATTGATCTTTTTTTTTTTTTCAGTCATCAGTTCAAAGAAATTTTGTCCTACAAGGTATGTAAAAGGACAGAGGGAAGATATTTATGTGCAGTTTCCTGCATTTCAGTGGGTCTTCTTATCAAATGAAATATAGGTGGTTATCTTCTAATTGTGAGGAGGGGCACGTGTTATGTGAAATGTTCATTATTATTGCAGGTGTCATTGTGTTTTCTCTCCACCATCCATTTTAAAGGCTTTTTTCTTCAATAAAATTAAATAGTTTCTCCACACAAAAAATCACCTTTTTTTGTCATAATGCGAAAGTGAGCCATTCCTAAGGTACTTCAATGTGAATCAGTTAAAAATGACAGGATATCAATTTGTTTAGGTGTTAAATACAACTGTTGTAATAAACATTAGATTCCTCCCTCTAATTTATGTCTAAAACACTGGACATTGTAAGTGGGAAGAGCTTAAACAGATCAGCAAGAATTTAATACAGTATTTATATTTTATACCGTTTTAAAAATGTTCAAAATTATTTTTAAAATATTAAAGTGTGTTTTGACCCTGAGCAGCTGGGGTCTGTGAAGATAATCTGAGAGAAACACAGGAGAAATTATCACTGAAGCATACAGATCTGACAGAGTGAAGGGTAACAGGAGAGTGGAAAAAGACAAGAGCAGAGAGGTGGGCAGCAGAAAACTAGTACTGATCTGTTAAGTTTTGTCTTGTGAGTTTAAACTAGTTAGTGATGAGCAACCTGAACTTTGAAGGTTAGAGGCACTTAATGTGGCATGGAAAGAACAGGTTTCCTTCTGACAGAAGCAAGGTTATATAGAGACTTGACTAAAGTTACAGCTCAAATCCTAGACAGGACCCTTGGCTTTTACAATGTAGAAGTGATTTTTAGAGGTGCAAAATAATTCTTTGTAACAGAAATACGGAAATGAAGGAGGGTATTTCTAATATCCAAATGCTTTTGGAAACAGTGGGCAGTGCAAAGATAATGTATGTGGCAGGAAAACAGAGATTATCCTTTTTAATCCCTAAATTAGAGAGAGTTTTAAAAATTCAGAAAATCTCCAACCATCTTATAAGGAAAGTTCATTTATCAGATAATAAATGCCCAAAGATTGAGATGCCAAAAGCCACATGATGGATTTGGAGCTGCCATTATTTTTTCCCATGATTAATGTTACTTCCAGCATCTCTGTGACATAATCTCAAAGAACTTGGGGTTCAGTTCAGCTGAAATTAAAAAGTTATTTACTAGCATTGTTAAACCTGCTGACAGTACAGAGAGAGATGGTGTCAATTATAAAGTCAAGGATGCCTAGATTAGGATAGTGTGTATAATCTCATTGCAACTCAATGAATTTCCTCTTAATCTGTTAAACCGTGGAGATTTAAATCACAGGATTTGTCAATACTGTAGAAGCTCCAGAATTTTATTATTTGTATTGCAGAAGGGCACAGGAGTCAAAGATAAGGCTAAAAAATATTGCTGCTCTTAGTAACGTGAGAGTCTATACAATTGGTCTAGGCTGGTTGGTGCCTCACATAATCCTAGTTATAAATAAATTCTGTTATGCAGCTAGCTGTATGTGTTTTTATATTTCATATTAATAAATTCTTACAGGTTATTGGCTAGCAGCCAAAGTTACGGCCATGTGTTAGCCAGACATTGTCTGTGTCACCCACTCCAGTTCCTATTTTAAATTAATTTCTCTTATCTTTCATTTTAGTGAGATCTAAAAAGACATCCAGAAGTCTGGCATTTGCAAAACTTTTTTGATGAGAACATTATGCTGTAATTCATTTGTTTATAGTTGCAAGGAATAAGGTTATGCTAGCTGTAGATTTCTATTATGATACATTTTGAGACTCTGTCAAGACACAAGGAGAATTGGAAAGTAGAATTGTATAAATTTGCAAATACAGCTTTGGAAATTTAATAGGAATTGAACAGGTGGGTGTTCTAGTAAACAAGTTAACTCTTTATGCACACTTTGAGAAGTTTCTAATCATTACTTTAGAAATGCTTTTTTAATTTCAGCCAACAGGGAATGTGACAATTTAATCATTGTGTTAGGGGGAAACAATGTAGTCATAACAGGCTCTAATTTATCTTTTTGGATCACTCTGTAAGAAGCCAAGGATTGGAGTCAGTCCAGATTTTCAGGTTAAGTGACAAGACTTAGCTTGGCTCTGGTCTGGTCCAAAGAGCTGGGAATGTTGCAAAGAGCCAAGTTCTATCAGGTGCCTGAAGACTGGTGAGGAGTCGTGTGCTAACATGGGTCTTCTCCCTCTCCTCTAAATCCCTCTTTTTCTCCCTAAGCTGCCTGTCACTGCTGCTTCTCTCCTAACAGTGGTCACATTGTCCATGGCACCCCTTCTTCTCCGTTCCTCAGTGATCACATCTGGGTTTAACATTTTCACCTCTTTTGTACTACAGGAGTAGCTACATTTGAACTGAACTGACTGGGGGTAACGTGTTTAAGGCCTAAATGTGTTAGGACATGTTCTTATTTTGCTCCCTTATTTTTTATGAAGCTGTGATCTGGAAACATTCCTGTCAATGCACTGTACTAGGGAACAAAAGATATTATAAATATATTTAAATGAGTAATATTTGCGTATCAAGCAAAAAATATTTTATTTTATAATATATAGGAAATTTTTGTGTAGTCAGGTGTCTATTTATGAACTGGGTGGAGTGTACTGGGGGAATTGCCATCTTGATTTAATATGAAGTTTTTTTGTGGAGTGAAGACTTGAATGTTTGTGGCCCTCTAAAAAAAGCTGGAGTAAGTATCCTTACTTCAGAATACTGCAAGAACCTGAAGTATCCTTAGGTGGAGTTGTTCTCTTCACCTGCTACAAGAACCAAATCTTTAAAATCATAATTTTATATCAGGCAAGAATAAAAAAAAAATCTTTTTGATGCAAGACACATGTCATTGTTTCAAGACTATAGCTCTGGAAGCTTTGCTTAGGCGAGAACTTTGTGTTGTTGCCCATTTCTGTTTTCTCTCCATGACATTGTGGGAGACTTGGGAATGTGTGATTCTAAGATGGTTCTGATTTACTCTGCCCTGTAGTGAGTATTGCAGCTGTCCCACAAAGCACATCTGTCATCAGAGCAGTAATTCCACTGCTACACCTGCAAGGCTCTTGCTCTCTCCACCTGGCTAACCTGCCTTCCTTGCCTTGGCTGGTATTTTAGAGCCATTGTGCTGGCACGGGCAGTGAGCATTGAAGGCAAGTGAGGACGGGGCTCTGCTGCTGCACCCTCCCCTGCACCATCCCCCTGGCTGAGTGGGCAGAGAGAAATTCTTCTGTAGAAGTGTCTGCAGAAAATTTTAATGGAACAGGGGTAGTTTGAAAGTAAATTGTGCTCCTTTTGTTGGAAGAAACTTTCCTATTCACAGCCAAGTATTTTTTGCCTTCAGGATCTGATTGGATTTGGCAGGGCAGAGAAAGTTTGACCCACCAGCCTATCCTGGGATTCAAAATCACTGCTTGGGAGAAATGCTCGAATCAACTGTTAAAGAATTCTGTCTTGGCTGCTTATTGATGCAGAGAGGCTGCCCTGTTATGACTGTGCTAAAAGATGGCTGTGTTGCTCATTAGTTATTGAAGGCAAAATTAGTCTGCAGGATGTCTTTGAAGGATGCTGTCTTGTATACATTGCATCCCATTCAACTGCTGCAAAGGATTAGGAAGTTTAGCAAGAAACAAATACTCATGAGGAGAAATGAGGCAGTGATTACAAACACTTGACTTACGCATGTACTTGCAGTATAAAAACTGGGATTTCCGCACAGGTGAATTTTTTTAGAAATATTGTCTTCAGTGTGGTATAATTTCTGATGCTTTTAAATATTTAATCAGATTTTTCTTGATTAATATTTTTTTTTGTCTTCTTTATAGGAGCACATGATCCTTTGCAGATTTGCAGATCAGACAGCTGTTCAGCTTCCACCTGAACGCAGGCTAATTGGTATGAATTTCTGCAGCTGTTGTGTAAAATGTGCCAGTAATGGTTTTACCTTGATACATAAAGGAAGAAGTAGGACATGTATGAATGGGGCATTAAGTAGATGTCTTCAGATAGCAGTTCAAAAATTTAAACAGTTGAAAAGTTTTCGTCACATTTCACCTTTTGCTGTTCTCTTCTTGCTACAGAAATGTTTTTCTTCTTCCGAAGTCATCAATATTAAAGTGACAATTTGCATTTTACTGTCTGGTATTATTGTTTTGATGGAAGCTGTAAACTGGCTTCCAGGTCAGAAAAGACAGAAGGGGCTAGGAGCTCCAAGTCTGCTTAGAGATAAGTCTGCTTTTTTTTGCTTAGAAGAAACGTTTACAAACTATATTAAAACAGTACTAGCTAATAAGCGTAATATTTTTAAGAAGCTTAATTTGAACAATTGAAAGTATTTCTTATACTCGCTGCACAAAAAGAAAATAATAGAGATCCTGTATAAAAGCTGAAAGTAAATTTGTCCGTTTCTTTTGTCATCATCACAATATTTGAAAAGTAAATTTTAAAAAGGTCAGTATTCATTTACTAGTGTTGGACCCCATACTGTGGACTGAAAATTGAAATAGGACCCAACAATTTTTTTTTAAAATATTTTAACTTTTATCTGTTCTCAGTGTCTGAAACTGCAGGATTTATTTCCACAAATGCAACTTCTAAGTGTCACAATGCCCTGACAGTGTGTACACTTTGAATAATAATATTGGAGACAGTGGCCATTTTGTTCAACCAACCAGAGAAGGTGGTTTTCTGTGAAACCACAAATGTGGGACGATAGGGTTACAGAAGGTAATTTGCAGAGTTCTGTCTGGTTGATTATATAAACTAGTGATTTCTCCCTGCAACATACAAATCCACACAGGAGTGAGTTGGAAAGATCTTTTTCAGGCCCTCCCTTGTTATTGTATCTTTAAACTGTCTCCAACCCAATTACTACCCCTCTCAAATCTCAAGCCACCAAGAGAACTGAGTCCAGATGGCATAATAGTGAATTCAAAGTAGTGAAATTCTTTTGTAACTAAGGAATCCAGCTGAGAAGGAGAAGATAGTTCTGGCTGTGTGCTCACTGTGGACAGACAGAGTAGGTTGGACTGAGCCCTGCATTCAATTGTGATGTGCACCAGCTCCTCTGAAATACAAGGATACTGCAGGGTGTGTTGGTGCCACCTGCCCAAAACTTCTTAAGGCAGAGTCCCTAACAAGGCTGGTAATGATGCAGGGCTGACCAGAGTCCATAACAGGGCTGGTAATGATACAGGCACAAAAGCTCTTTATATATTCAGGGGAAAGAGATAAGCTGTTCTAGAGGGTATTTTAGAATGCCAGACTCCTATTCCAAACGTAAACAGGATGTGCTCCTGTCTCTCCATCTCAGACCCCAAATACATTTAACTATACAGTTCTGTCAGGAACAAGGAAAGAGGCAGGATCATTGTGTTTGAGACTGAAGCAGAATTGTGCCCTGTTGATTTGAGACTGTAACTATTAGTGATAAAACATTTCAAGGTAGCATTAAATTTTGCTTGCAATAAAGTTTCAGGCTGCTGAAAATACAATCTGACAAGTCAATTCTGTTTTTCAGAACATAATTATCAATTATAATGAGTAAATAAGTAAAGACAAATGGTTCAATCATCTTGTCATGGCTGTATCATAAAAAAAACTTCTAAGCAGAAAAAAACCCTCTAACCTTCCTGGTTTTTTCTGCAGGTAAATCTGAAATAAGCTTATTTTACATTACCAATTTAGTATGTTTGGTTATAAGTAGTTACAGTAATATGTCTCAAATCAATTACACTGGACTACTTCTTGGTATTTTAGTCTATTGTTCAATAACCAGAGATTTTCAAATTTTGGGTGAAAGTACAGAAGGAAAACAGCTGTGGTTATAAAGGGAGTAGAAGTCTGGCAATTCAGAGGGCTAAGGGGTAAACCAGACATTTTTCTTCTTCCCATTTACATTAAAGTATGTTTTTTTCTGTAAGTTTTGAGAATACTTTTAAACAGTTGTGCCTTTCTTCATATATAAAGAGTTAATAATATCTTCAAGGTTTTTTCTAAATGGGGGTTACAAGTCACAGATGTGATTTGGAACGTAAACCAGATTAAGATGGTTTTTAAAGTATATTTGGAACTTATTTTTTAGATGGCTTACTGATGTGTTTTCCTAACATTGAATATTTACATGCACGTTTCTGATAATGTTTCTACATTTTGAGTTTCTGTGCTCTCCCTTGCTCTCATTTTAGGAAAGCAGTGTATGGGACTTGTGGATCTGGATCGGGCATGGGCTGCAGAAGAACATAAGTACTCTGTCCAAGTTATATCTATGGAGCCAGAGAGCTGCTCTCCAAAGAACAATATGTTTGTGGGCATCCCTACTTAGAGTGTGAAACTTGCATTCGATTTGAAGCTGAACATAAATCTTCAGTGCATAATGACATCCAGCAGATAGAGGCAGCGCTGGGAAGCAGACATCCCGCATCTTGAACGCATTGCCTTCGGAAGGGGAAGCAGCCCCCAAAGTCCTAAAAAGCAAACTGCATGCAGAGCATCACAAATCAACTTGTAATATGTCATTAAGCAACTTTTGGTTCTCATACTGAGAAGTTTCTGGATCTAATGACTGTGCATGGAATTATATCCATCTGTAAAAGTTTAGAAAAAACTGGGTTTGTTGAAGGAAAGGTGATTTCCTTTTCAGTAAAGCTGTGTCTTGGCTGCTTGGAAATTGCATTCGTGGCCAAAACAGCATTTGTGTTCATAAGCAGAGTTATCAGCCAGCAATGCTGATCACCAGAGGAACAGAGAAGATCAAATTTATGGTATTACAGAAGATGGCTGTGCAACAGGTGGTGGCCTGACTTTGCTTAAGAATTCCATACTACTGTAGGAAGATTATTTTTAATAAAAGCTCATCAGAATGCTTTGGGCCTCAGTCTGCTTATTAAAAATGTTTTATACCTTGCCAGTAATTTTTTTTAACTATTTCAGAATTACCTTTAAATATTATGCAAGGATTCTGTAAACAGGCAGTTGACATTTGGCTTAAAGAAATCAAACTCCTCATTATCCTCATTTATTGACCAGAAAGTGGGAGCTAGACATGATGTTAGTGAATGGATCCTTCACTGTGGCATGGGTAACAGAAGTGTGTTGATTACCATTTGTAAGAAATTTGCTGTCAGAAGAAATACTTAAGAACAGTTCACGTGTCTACATACATCATCTTCATTGATTTTATATTCAGTTTAAAATTTGACCAAAGTTGCAAAGTGGAACCATTTGAAAAGATAATAGTGGATACGCTGCTCTAAAATTAAAATAAGCATTCTCCTGTGCTCCATTTCCCTCCTAATTTTAAATCACCTTTTGACACAAACACAATGGAAGGCAGCTCCTAATGAGATTTTTGCTGCATGTTTAGGGGTTTTACACATCTGTGAATTCTGCCATGTTTCAATTTAAATAATCTGAAGTTTGAAAACTGTGAACATAGCTTCAGGACATGGCTAACTGAATTACAAACAATAGGTATTGAAGCAAAAAAAAGGATGCAAAAATATTTTATTATTCATGGAAATTAAATATCTAAAAGATATAAATACTTGGGGTTTTTTTAATGTGAACGCATGGAACTCTACCCACTTATTTAAAAAGCACAAAAGTGAGCAAGTAGGAGTAAATTCCTACCTTTAGCCTGAATTCTTTCATAGATAATGATGAAATACTTTTTCTGCAGCTATTTGTGGTTGCAGGAGTAACTGGAGTTTTGAAAAATGTATGGCAAATACAAAATACATGGCAATACCAGTTCTCTCCAGATTTTCCTGCAATATTTGCCCAATGGGAATTCAGTTTCTAAATTAGTGGTATGTCAATCTGAACATTAGTTATGTTAAGTTATTTTTCTGGAGTGAACAGATGTCTCTTTATGACCTTCTTGTGCTGATGGAAGAACTCGTCAAGGTGAGGCACTTGAAAACTGATGCTGTTTACAGTAAGGGTTTTCACACTTCCTGCTCCAGGCAGTGAGTAGCAATATCAGTGTTTTAGTTATGGTGGTCTTGAACATTTTGCATGGTTTGATACTATGCAATGATACTATGCAATAATAAGAGCTTTCAGTAGAGCAGAGTTCTGTGCTCTTACATGCTTCACATTTTTTACAATATCTGTATCAATAGTCTGTAATAGTTTTTGGATCTACCTGAAAAGAAGGAATACATTTGGGATGTACAACAGGGAACATGTGTGCTACTGAATAAAAGATAGAAATGGGTTTTTTAACAGGCAAAACCAGGGTTTCTTAAAAAGAGAGGTGGAAAAGGAACCTTATTTGGACAAATGTCCAAGCATTTATTAGGTGCTTCAGGTGGTCTAGAAAAACAGGTGAAGTCAAACAAGAATCCAAATACCAATCTTTGTTGCCCATTTTCCCCCATTTTATTAAAGTACCTGTTTTCATGTTAATGACACAGGTGTTGCTCACTTGTGACTTAAGTAAATTATTTGTATCTGCAACCCCACAAAGAAATAGGCTTCACAAGAAGAAAAGATTTATAGAAGCAAGGGAGAAAATCTGCAGAAGTAGTGCTGTGTTTATATGCATGATGACATCCCATTTTTTCTTGGATGAGCCAAACCATACAAAGTGAGTCTATGACAAAATTTTTTCCTTCCCAAAATCGGGAATATTTTAATGGCATCTCACAATACCCATCATCTTGATGGCTTACAGGATTAGTGTGGCTGCATTCCATTTGTGATACTGGTGTGAGCTTGTTGCCATTGGCATCAATGGGCTCTGGTTTCTTCTCAGAAGAACAGAATCTTTCTCCTGTCCAAAGATGGAGTTATTTTACTATGAATAGTAAAGCCTGAACTATACTTCAGATGAACTGATGCTTATTGAAAACTGAAGAGAAGCAGATGAAAAAAAGCATAAAAATCAAGGTTTGCAGCAAGAGATAATACCTAATTCACCACAGATTAAATTGCTAAACTGTGGCATGTACTTTTTTCTTAAAATATGAACTCAATTATATTAATTTTTAGGTATGTTACTTTGCCCTATGTTTCTGTATACATAAATGGTATGGAATTACTAGAGCCTAAAATTGCCTAAACAAGGTGACTTGACAGTGTGGTCCTGGTGAGTGAACAACTGTTGTTTTGGCAGCTAGTTATGCAAAGAGCTATCTTGATGTCCAAGGTGCATATCTAAGTACTGTCTGTGTTTTTCATTTGTCTGGCCCATTGGGACCAACTATAGGGTGAACAAAATGCTGTCCTAGCATAGTCGTGATTTTCCATTATCTTGACAGTCTTCTTTGATGTTTTCCTTGTAGCCTGTATGCTGGAAAAAGTAACCTTCTAACAGGAAACAGATGACCAAGCCATGTTAAAAGTTAGTCTTCTGTGTGGACATGTATCCTTATTTTTGGTTTTTCATTTTTGTCTTTATTGTGTTATCTGCTTTTTCAGCCATATTTCAAGAGATCTTATTATTGCCGTATTTAGGCAGGGGTAGTAATAAATAAGGGACATTCCTAGTAGGTTCATTGTGCCCCCTAATTTTTATGTGGCTTGATCTTAACAAAAAGAGGTAAAATGGTACTATTATTCTGATAAAGCCATCTTTTGATTTTTGCTGTTAATGGAAACTACATGAGTGGTCAAAATTACTGAAGGGTAATCCTTAGACAAACACACATAAAATTATTTACTTATAGGGTGGCCATAAATGTTAGACTGATGTTTTCTGTTTCTCATTTTTGCTAGACTTTTAGCTACTTGGTGGATGTAATGACAGTAAGCAGAAATGTCTTTCTAAATAGCTGTATTCCTAGGTGACATGCAATGCCAAGTATTCTCATTGAAAAGAGCATTTAAAGAAACCAATTATGGTCAAGTAAGTTTAAGTAACCTGCAATGAAATAGCACTGAGCTGATTTTACAATAGGTTTAAACAGATGTTAGTATGTATGGCTCAACACCATAAGCTGAGGAAATTTTCTTTTAAAATTTTGGTATAGGTTTTGTGATTAACCCTTTCAATGTGTGTGTACATATATATAGATATAATTTTTTAGAAAATATTGATCTAGGAAAGCATTGATTAACAAAAAGTAGTTGAAGAGTTGAAGCATTGGTTTCAGTCTTGGTGCATTGTTGTCAGCAGAAGGAAAAGCACATTTTTCTTTAAGCATAGTCAAGTACTACTTTCAGTGCTTTTGCCTTGGACCATTTGCCCGTCATAACAAATTCCTTGTGTACAATCTCAGTCTAAGTTCCTCTGGTTTTATTACCATTTTTAAAATAAAATTGAAAGTTAGGTATCATGCATTTACCTGTCTATATGTCTAGTGTTACTTATATGCCTCTAATAAAATGAAGAAAACCTTTGAACTTTTCATGCTCAGACTTGCACTTAAACTACCTGGCTATCAAGGTTTCAGTACAGTAGCTTGTGCTTAGCAAGTTTCAGCTTACTATAACTATCATTAAAATAAATTCCATTTTATAAGTCAGTAATATATTAAGATTCTATACAAAGAGTAAAACTGAAAGCATCTTAATTTTCTTTGCTTGTAGCTTTTATTTAATCAGAAATTGCATGAGTAAAGAAGTACCCTTCTCTGCAGTCTTCTCATAGTGAATTTAAGAAAATACTTGAGTTTTCAAAGTAGATAAAGGTGCTGAGGATAGTTTTATAATAAATTGCTTAGGTCAATTTAAACTATAAAAGTAGAGGAGTTAACATTATCTAACTATTAGCCTCTAAAAAGATGATCAGCCATTACAATTTTCCCTATTTTCTGTCTCACTTGCTGGACTTCAGGCCTGAAATGTGTTTTCCTGGGCATGAAACCTGCAGAGCACAACAGGAGTGAGCCTTGGATGGCTGCTGTCCCTGTCCCCACCACAGGCATGTGCCATGCCTTGGCAACGTGAAGTTCTTTCACTCTTGTTTCTCCCCCTTGATAATGTGGAAATAATGTCACTCATTTTCTCTTAGAAAACACAGACTCCAAGTATTCATGTCCTCTGTTGGAAAGAGACCTCTGAAAGCTGTGAGATTATTTGGCTCATAATAGTTAGGGTTTCTTCCCAACCTTAAATACCTGAAATTCTTGCTGTAGTAATTTTAGCCCTTACCTTTTCCTTATTTTGCTTTACCAGGTATGTTGTCTATACACTAATTACTGCTGCTTCTTACACACAGGGGCAAAATAACTAATTTTTTATGTCAGACACAGCTATGGGAAATAGAAATATGTGCTTAATGACTGAAGCTCAGCTAAGGTTAGTGCATTGTCTTTGCACTGCAGCTGAATCCTAATGACAGTGTCTAAAACTGGCACAGTAAACTGGTGTTAGGTGCATTGTCTTTATGGGTGGGAAAAGAGTCTGGAATATTTTTCATCAAACGTTTCTGGATCTAGGTGTCACCTTATTTCTGCAATCCACAGCAAGGCTTGGAAAGCTGCAGTTTTTCAGACAAGTTTGTTTCCAAGTGCAAAACAAAGATCTTTCTCTCCTCTTCTGACCCACAACTCTGCCAGCTACAATATTATCAGATCACCT
>VZRH01005669.1:1696-22184 GCA_013397555.1 Urocynchramus pylzowi | reverse complement strand
ATGACAAAGAACAAAATAAGACTATCACCATTCTGTGATATAACAGAGCAACACAAAACACTTGCAGAAAAAAAGTTGTGCCAGTTTCATATGCAACCGTAAGTCCTTGCAAATTCACAGTCCTAAGTTGCCACTTAACATTCTTTTTATGCCTATGATTGTAAGGGAAACATGTCATATTATAAAAGAATCCGATTTAAATGCAACTTCAGAAGTAATTTATTTTTTCTGATAAAATTTAAGAATTACTGCTTTGATATCTAGATTGACCTTACAGACTTGGAAATTAATCTTCGTGCCCCAAGTAATTTTTAATAATGCAAAATACCCTGCCATAAAGCAAATTGTTAGCAAAATATATCTATTATGCAGCATCTAGGAAGAGGTCAGGTAACAAGGAACTGGCCTTTCAATGAAACAGGTGAAGAGCTTTGTTTTTCTAGTTGAAGAGACCTGCCAGAACAAGTATTTAACAGTAACAAAGAATCAACCTAGGTGTTCCAGTGCACTGTAGCCCTAATGAGCATTGGTGGATAGGTGGTGTTTGCTTTCAGGCACAGCAGAACAACACCATACCTGCTTGCTCATTGGCAGCAAGTGTCTGTTCAAACTCTATCCTCAACATCTCATACTCTTTGCGGACTTGTGCCAGGGTGTCCTCCAGCTGAATCACCTCAGTGCGTAGCTTCTTGTGAAGGCTGACCTCATCCCTCTGAGGAACAAAAAGGAAACAGAACTCGGTGCTTTGAACCTGGAGTATTTCTCACCTGATCAATATCAGGTACCACAAGAGCCTGAATTATTGCCAGAAACATCAATTTTCCAAGCATTTGCAGAGGCACACAGACCCAGCAGTGACGGTTGGTGGCATGACAGAGCTCCCAGGCTGAGGGAGCAGAGGTGTTACCTCGATCAGCTCCACCTGGCGCTGGTGTGTGGCACGGGTGCCGTGGAGCAGAGTGCGGGCCTCGTCAAGGTGTGCCTTCAGCTGCAGACTCTCGTTATACAGAACAGAAAACTGGGACTGCATGCAGCGATATTCCGGGGTCTCCTTCACAGCCTCTTCCACTGCCCGTCGCAGCTCAACCTGGTTGGGACACAAGAAAATGCCATAAAAAGAAAAATTATCCCCTTGCCTTCGGTTTCTGTCTCTCAAGACAGAAGAACAGTGAATCACGCTGCCACAAGCAAAGACAAAAGTAGAACTTGAATAGCATTCCTATGAAGTAGGTCCAAGTGATATGCTTCAGTACCAATTTTAAAAAGTCTCTGTGTTTTCTGCCCGCACTAGGCTGCTTCTCTTGCAAAACAACATGACGGAAGTTTTTGACTCTTGGGTCCTGAAATAGTTTCCTTCAAAGGTAAGAATTTGGAAAGCATAAGAAATCATAATCACACAGATAAATAAAGATGGACACATAGAAAAGCAAAAGAGAACAGAGAAAATGCACGTGCAAGTAGGCATTATGTTAGCCTTCTACTAGTAAGACATAATGACTGGAAGAAAGAGAAATTTTAAAAAAACCCAGAGGTACAGAACTGAATTCTCCATATAAAGATAGCTAGCAAATGATTGTGACTAATAGCAGAGAAACAGACATATACATACATATATTCCGCTTAAAAGTAATTAGGGGAGAAAAAAAGTTGGAAGCTAAAGACCACTTCTCTCAAAACAAACTCATGTGGATAAACAGAATCAGAGGTGCCTCAAGACAGTTCCCAGCATCACATCTCTGGATTTAGGTTATCAAGACAGACATTTCTTATAACTGGCACTGACCACTAAGATGAAATTTGGATTATTCTCTCCACCACATACTTATTTACCAAAGAGTCACAGCTTCTGGTGTTACCGCCTTTAAAACATCACAAACTCATAGGCTGTTTCCTATCTATTCATCCCCCACAGTGAGAAAGACAGAAATTCTTTGACTCTTTCAAGAGCTGCTCTCTCCACGCAAGTTCCCTGACTGTTTCTGTTCTCTGGTTCCACTTGCACAGGACGCAGGGAAGGTGGAAGAGGGTAAAGAGCTGAAAACAGTTTTAACCAGACATGGTTAAAAGGGACTCAAAGATCAGAACGGGACACGGGCAGGAAACCATTCCAATTTCCAGCGGTGGCCACACGGTGTCACCAACGCACTGAGCTGCAAGTGGAGCCACAGCCCCCCTGAGCTGTACCTGGAGCAAAGCGTAACAGAGCTAAAGAGCAGGCTCAGAACACACACTGCCAATGAGGTTTTCTGCAGTCACACCACTGCAAAGCTGAGGGCAGCCCATCCTACAGAACACTTTCATCCTCACACAGCTACAGATGTCTCACCTTGAGCTTTTCATTCTGTGTTGTTACTTCCTCAAGATCCTGACGTAGTTCCTCCAATTCATTAAGGCGATTCCCAGCAAGCTCTTTGTTTTCTTCCAGCTCTGCATTCATCTCCTCAAACTGTTGGGATAAACTGCTTGTAAATCCTACTGTTAATGTGTCTCCTGAGAGTGCTAATGAATTATCTGTTCGTGCAGTAACAGCAATTACAGACTGAGCAGTCAGGTAACTTGACCAAGTGAGACAGAGTCTAATTCCACAGGTGTTTCTTAAGTAGAAAACTTGTACACAGACAAAACTTGTACAGACAAAGTACAAAACTTGTACTTTGTTTAAGTAGAAAACTTGTACACAGACAAAAGGCTTGTCCAGAGTCACCCATCTTTGTAACACAGGATCTAAAACTTATCTGAAGTATCTAAATTCTGTTCATATTGTGGCCCTTGTTCTCATTGACTGTAGTCTTCCCCTTGCCCACAACCAAGTGCCTGGCCTTACCTTGCGGGCATTAATGGTGATTGTTCCCCCATAGAGGCTGCTCCCAGCTCCATACACCTTGTAGCCTTTGGAATTTACCTGCAAAAAATGCAAGAGATTTCCTCAAGACCCAGTGAAATACTGACAAGAGTGATGCAGCAGATCCAAGACCAGAGAAGGTACACTGCAGGTTCTCAGCTCTCCCAGCAAAGTCCCAGAGAGGGTGACACACACCCATCCAACACCACCCCCATTCCCAGGTTTCCTGGCCAGCGCTTACTCGTTCCAGGACGTCAGCCAGGTGGCGGTTGAGCCTCTGCTCCCTCTTGCGGATCTTGTCAATGTCCCACTGAAGGTCATCAATCATGGTCTCCAGGACAGACACCCGGGATTCTGCTGTCTCCACCCTCTCTTGCAGCTTGGAGAACTGCAATCAAAGGAGGCTTCAGCCAGCACATTGCATAGAGCCAACTTTTCCTGACTCTGCTCAGGAGTCATTTTTCTCTTATTCATCATGTGCTTTTCATCTTTTGCTGTGGTGACAGACTATTCCATGAACTGTCCTGAATTTTACACTGGCCAAATCCCAAGACAGCAACAAAATTAAGACAAAACTGAAAATGGAGAAAGAGCAGGAAGTTGGTAATATCTGGCAGAATACAGAGGCAGACACCTCAGCTAATTCAAAAGCTTTTTTGATTTTAATCTTTTCAATCCCTATGTCCATCTATTCTACAGAGCATCTAAGGGCTCAGAGGCCTAATGCTGAGCAAGACCAGCATTAGCACAATTTTTAAATGAACTGAAATCTCTCAAACAAATAGTGCTAATAATGTGAATCCTTTAACTGGGATCATTTTGTAACTGATATCATTACACTGTCAAATGACACAGAGAAACCAAGGAATTCAGAACGACAGGGATGCCACCTCGACTGTTCCAGGTGTCTACACAGCCACCTCAGCACCACCTGCCCCCAGTTCCTCTGCTCTCCCCTTTCCTTAAAAGTTCAATTTATTCAGTTCACTGACTTCCTTATAGCCTTTCCTTTAGTCATGTAACAAGCAAATCAATCTGATTTCTACAGAAAATCTATGTACAGCTCTCCATAACAACAACCCCTTTTGTAGCTTTCAAACCATGCTCCTCCTGTGCGCCTCTCCAAGGAAATGAGCTGTTCTCCAATCTATGGGAACCATAAATTATGCTAAGCAGGTCCCCAAAGTGGATTTCCTTCTCTCTCCTTTTTATACCTCCTGAGACATGACTCTGTGCTTCTCCTGAAGAACATCAGCCAGTTCCTGCAGCCGTCCATTCTCGTGTGACAGGTAGGTATTCAGCTCCACTACTGCTTCTTCCATCAGTGAAATATCTGAAAGGTGCCCAAAGAAAAGGAAATTAATGGAAATCAATGAACACTGATTTTAATTCCTGAACAGCAAAGAGAGAAATAAGAAAACAGAAAAGGAGATTTCTGGGTCTAACTTCAGTTTACTTTACCTCTCCCACGGGTGCTTCCTGAGGGCCTGATCTCCATCCAAAGAGAGCTTTGACCTGCACTCCATAAGCAAAAGGCTCTGCAGTTTAACAGTGCTGCCCACTTCTGACCCGGGGGCCATCCCCTCACACCAGAGATCACTTCAGCTGTGTCTGTGCCAGCACCCCAGAGCATGCCCTTGGAACCCAGGGACACCTGAATGCTGCCCAAATTCATGCATAAACCTGCTACAACAGGTGGCCCAGGGTGACACACCAGGCCAACACATAATGACACCATGTGACAACCACAGCACCAGCGTGACAGGTGAACCTAAAGGACCTGAGGACAGGTTCACGTGGCACCAGTGTCAAAGCTACTACAGTTTATGACTGCCAGCCAAGGACAGCAACACTTCCCTACACCAATGCCAGACTTGGTCAGAGCACACAGAAGGCACACCAAGCACGATCTGATATTTCATCCAACATTTTGTCCAAAAGATTAAAGTTCTAGTCTTAAACTAATGATGTTTTTCCAACAGTCATCTGAGTCTAAAGTGAATCTGCTACATTAATTTTTAGAAGCTGGTTTGGCTTTCTCTGCAGAACTCTGCTATGTTCAAAACTGACAGCTACAATAAGCACACCATGCCATGAGATGGGTAGTTTTGCTCAGAACTCAGTGGAAACTGAGCAGCTTATTATTCCTACACCTTCTACTAAACCGCAAAGGAGAAGGATATCACCATCAGTTCACAATGCTGATCTCACTTCTTTACTTGTAAGCATGAAGCCTTTTATGTGGTGGCTGAGGACAGCTGGCTGAGAAGATTCAACTGTGCTCTCTGATTTCTCAAGCACATGAACACAGTACTGGCAGAAACGAGCTGCTTCTTAGCCCAACATGCTGGGCAGAGCCCTCAGCATTCAAATAGAGAGGTAGCTACAATACACTTCTGGCACATGGTCGGTTAGAAGAGGTTTTGATAACAAGAGTTTGAAAAGCCAAACAAATTCATTTTAGAAAATAAATGCACATGAGAAGAACCAGACATTAATGTCTACAATGCAGGATCAGGTCTAAGGTGGGGGCAAATAAGCATTCTTGAATACCTGCCACCTTGGTCATACCTCCACTATTCAGCTTGTGAGACAGCACATCCACCTTCTCCTGCAGCTTGTCATACATTGTCACAATCTGGGCAACAGCACGGCGGGAGGACTCCACACGCTCCTGCAGCTGTGATTCTATCTCCTCACTGGTACTGCTGGCTAGAGTGGCCAGAAAGGAGAATGCCGGCTCCAGTCCTTCCCCTAGGGATATAAGAGGTGAAAAAAAGTAAGTGTGTTCTAGAAGGTAGCATACCACTGATCTTTACAATCACAAAAAAAAAGTCTCTGTTAGCCTTTAGAAATGGATATCAGCTGAAATCCACCTTTCCCACTGTCCCCATACAGGTGCCTCACCTCGTTCTCTCTCATCTTTGCGCTCCTGATTACTGTCAGAGTCTGGTTCAGGTTCTGGCACCACCAGTGCTTTTCTTTCAGACAAAAGGTCTCCAAGACCTTGGTCCAGGTCGAAGCGTTTAAGGATGATGCGGATATTTTCATCAAACTGAATGATGAGACAGGCAAGGCAAGACAAGATAAAGAATGGATGTGAACAAAAGGAGGGCAGTGGTACAGGGGAGACAAGAAAACAGTGTAGATGAAGTAACAAAAGCTGTTACCAACCTGATTCCAGTACCGGTTGATGATCAGCAGAGAGGCATCGTCAGTGGCCTGCCGACGCTCCAGCTTCTCAATGTGCTCCCGCAGCTCGTCCTCGATGGCCTGGCGCTGGTCGAGCATCTCCGCGAGCTTCCGGTTCTTGGTCTGCAGGGTCCGGATGTCCAGCTCCTCCTGGGCACAGGCACATGGCACACAGGCCAGGTCATAGAAGGGCTCATCCTGACCCCAGAGACATTTCTGCCTCCAGATGAAAAAAAAACAAAAGGTGGAGTGGGGGTATGCAAGGAAGACATACCGTTGAAGAAACACCACCAAGTTTAATGGTCTCCACAGTGGTGCCTGAATCTTCAACCCCTGCCTTCTTCTCAGGAGGTGCAGAAGGGCCAGGCTCTCCAGCCATCCGTTTGTTGCCAATTCCAGACATGGTGGCAGACCTGAACATTAAAGAACACTATTAAAAAAACACCAAATACACATCCACGCTGTCAATTTGATTTGGGGTTTTTAACATGCTGACCCAACACGGTAACAAAATGCCCAAAACAGAGAAGATCATGGAACTAGAAAGATTTTGAAAAATATTTGTTGGGAAGAATGGACTAAAAGTGGAAGACCGGTAAAGAGGACTGAAAATAATTCAAGTGACCTTGCAACTGGGAATAACCCTTGACAAGGCAGTGATCCTCTGGCACAGGCTGAGTTTAAGGGTGCCCACATCTCTAATACTGCACCTCTGCCCAGGTGATCCCACAAGGAGCAAGGTAACAGAAACAAATCTACTCCTTCTGTTCTAACTGGGAGTTTGTGCTACTCTGTGCTGACTCACACATTCTGGTCCAACATTAGCAGTAAAAGACACCAGTAGGATCTGCACTGCAAGCAGAAAGTTCATGGGGAAAATATCCAATGGAAGCACTGTACCTTATCACACTCTTTGTAAAAAAATCTTTATCCGGATTCACTCTCTGCTTTTCTGCATTAACAAAAATGAACCAGGTTAGACTTTAGCAAACAACTGAGACAGTGTGTATATGGCACCAGTTCACTGCACAACAACCAAACTGTTCCTATTGAATCTACACACAAAACCAGTCAAAGCTGAGGGCAGCAACACCCTGGAAATAAATGAGCCCTGTAATTAGAGAGCTCACAAATCCTATTGTAGTGAAAAGCAACTTGGAGCCAAAGCTTGTAAAGACCCATTCCAAGAGTTTTGCTGTGTACCAGGAGAGATGCAAACATGTTTGAAGAGAACCTATTCCTAACTCAAAGCAGTCTGAAAAGCTCTGGACTAATAGAGAATCACAGAACAGCTAGGGCTGCAAGGGAGGACTGGAGGTCACCTGCCCTGTGCTCCTGCATGAAGCAGGCTCAGCCAAAGCAGGTTGCCAAGGACCCTGTCCAGGCAGCCTGAGCACAGGCACAGAAACTCAGCCACGGCTCTGAGCAGCCTTGCTAGTGCTTGATCATCCTCAACAATAAAACAGGCTTTTCTCGTGTCTGAACAGTATTTCCTGTAGTTCACTAAAATATTATTGAGCAAAATTACAAGTGTATCCTCAAAAGGTTTCCAACACAAATGGAGTGTCTGGAGATGAAAAATGGAACCAAAGAGATCTTCACTAGACGTGAGCCGCATTCTTCTCCCACAGTCACTGAGGCTGTGCCAGCCTCTAGACTGAATGAAACCAGAAGTGAATGAAATGCAGACCACACCAGTAAAACCTGACTTGTTCCATTTAGGCATATAATGGCATTTACAGTCAAACTAGGGGTTTGGAGTTGAACCTTCCAGTTCTTATCTGCTTTAATTGAGCAGTTCTACTGAAAGCAACAAGGCCATTGCCTTTTGAAGATGAAGCTGGTACACTGCTTTGCCAAATCTCAGCTTGGCATTGCCCTTCATCGTATGCAAAACATATTATTTGTAAGTGAGTTACTGAAACAGCATGTGTGGGGATCCTGTGAGATATCTTCTAACAGAAACATTAAATTACATCTCAAATGCACAAAGAAAGATAACTGCCAATGAACCATTTTTCTTCTCTTAGAAGCAGTCACTGGCTTTAGTTGGAATTCTGAGAGCACTGGAAAGGAACAGCTGTCACTAAAAACATCTCATCTTACCCCTGAAAGTCCAGCCAAGCCATCACTGTCCACTGCCTTTCACACTTTTTGTCCATGGACAAAACACCCCTTCCACTGCCTCCTGGCACCATCCCCCTCAGCTCCAGCTCCTCTCTCACCACCTCCTCACACACTGTACACCAGATCCAACCCATTAATTTTTTATGGCCACAGATCCTCTCTATTACAGAATCATTTAGAATGGGAAAAATCTCTGAGATGGTGTCCAACCTATGAACCAACAGCACCCTGTCAGCCACACCATGG
Source organism: Urocynchramus pylzowi (assembly GCA_013397555.1). Taxonomy (NCBI): domain Eukaryota; kingdom Metazoa; phylum Chordata; class Aves; order Passeriformes; family Fringillidae; genus Urocynchramus; species Urocynchramus pylzowi. The sequence goes on along the minus strand of VZRH01005669.1, from coordinate 13,777 downwards.
CACTGGGTGCCACATCCAGCCAGGGACAGGGACTCCACCACCTCCCTTCCAATGCCTGGCAATCCTTTCTGCTGCTCACACACAGAAGAGGTAAAGAAATCTAAGCATGAATGTACAATTGTTTGAATGTCAGATTTATTTCCTTTTTGACACAGAACAGCTGATCTGCTCTGCTAATTAACAGAGTAAGTTTTGCTTACTCATTCTGTATTTGCTTTTAAAAAAAGGTGGATTTCTGATGACAAACCCTATCGACTGAAACTCAAATAAGATTTTCTCTTCTTACTACCATTTTACAACTAAATCTGAAACCTGTGTTACATCTGCCACCACCTGATGTTCCTGCTACAGTTCAGAATGTACACTACACACATATAAACCTGAATTTATGTACAGAGACAGAAAAACAGAAATGAAAGCACTGGGCAGATTTAAAACTGCTATTTGAGTTTATACTCCACAGCAGAAACTCCTGTCAAACAATGTTGCATGCACAAGCCTAACGGGGCTTCAGGTCAAAATCAGCAGGAATATTTTAAGCACTGAAGGAGAAAGGGGAAAGCTCCCAGCCCTCTGCTCTGCCTGGCCCTAGCATGGCATGGATGGGGTGCTGTCCATTTCTGGACTCCTCAGTGCAAAGACAAGAAGCTGCTGGAGAGGGTCCAGTGGCACCCACAAAGATGAAGACTCCGGAGCATCTCTCCTATAAGAAGAGACTGTGATATCTGGGGCTGGTTAGTTTGGAGAATACGGGGAGGGGATCTCATTAATGCACACAAATATTTCAAGGGTGAGTGCCAAGATTGTGGTCCAGATTCTTCAGTGCTACCCAGCAACAGGATGAGGAGCAGTGGCCATGAACTAAACCCCAAGAAGTTCCACCTCAACATGAGGAAAAACATTGAGGGTGGCAGAGCACTGGAACAGCTTCCCACCGACGTGATGGACTCTCTCTGTTTGGAGACAAACCAACCTGGACGTGTTCCTCTGTCACCTGCTCCAGGTGACTGCCTTGGCAGGGGGTTGCGCAGGGTGATCTCAACCCGACCGATTCCGTGATTCAGTTTCCCACACACACCAGCCGCTCCCACACCTCCTCCGCTCTCCCACATCCCGCGGGGGTCCTGCCCCTGCCCCCGGCATCTTCCCACAGCGCCAGCCGGACGCGCCGCGGGCCCATCCCTCCCTCCGCGGGTGTGCACAGGCTCCAGCGCTCAGCGACCCCTCCGTCCTCCACACGGCCACCTCCCGGCTCACCCGGGCCCTAAACCGCCCCACATACCCGCCGCCGCGGCCGCCTCGTCGCTGCTGTCGCTGCCGCCGCCTACTCCGCCGCCGCCTCAGCCCGACCGGCCGGCAATGGCCGCCACCGGCCGCTCCTTCCGGCCGCCATTTCGCCCTCACCCGTCATGGAGGCGCCGCTTTGCCCTCTCCCGACATGGTGGCACCAGACGCCGGCGCCCTTACCCGCACCAAAGATGGCGGCGCGGGCGGAGCCTCGCCTGCCCACACTCGGCCCCGGCGGAGCGGCTGCCTCCCTGCCCGCTTTGGACGGAGCCGAGTCCCGGCCAGAGGGGGCGGGAAGGTCGTCGGAGCTACTTGATGTGGGCAAAACGTTCAGTGCCGGCCATGGTGTGGCAGCAGGGTCGGGGCAGTGACTGTCCTCCTGCATTCAGCACAAGAGAGGCCACACCCTTGCTCCCCTCCAGTAGCAAGAATGTTCTTTTCTCACTGTTGTTTGAAGATTCACCGTGAGAATTGTGCAGAGACAACACAGCAGATGAGGGAAAAAATACAAGAAAAAATCTGATTGGTAAGGAGAGAAAGAGAGAGATTAATAATACTTGTATTAATACTTGAGATACTTTTTTGAAGAAAGTGGGAGAGCCAGGCAAGCCAGTGCAGAGGAACTGCAGAGAAAGTCTTGCAGCAATTTGAAATTACTTAAGAGTCTACCAGGAATGTGACAAAATATCACTGCTTTTTCTGCAACTGAACCTCGCAGTCCTTCACTTGCAATTGCTACAAGAAAGAGTTGAGCATGTTACAGAATTGCAGTTGGTTAAGAATTGGAGTGACTGAAGCAGAGTGTTTCTTGGAAAGGATGTGCACCTGTTTTTACCGTAAGCAGAGGGGAGCCTGGTATGAAGAAACCACCAAAGATCCAGAAATTAACTGAATAAAAAACGTTGTGTAAGGAACAGCCTAGAAAGGAGACAATTTTGAGCTTGCAGTGTTGGTGTGCTCAGGCCGTGGCTGCAAAAGGACACTTGGATGGACTGAGTCTCCTATAAACAAGAAATGCACAGACTTGTGACCAGGATTGTGCTGAGCATCACCCATTGCCTGTTCCAAATGAAAAGGACCTACAAAAGCTCAAATATTGTCTTTCCCTCAAGTTGAAGGAGTAGTAGTAGCCACCAAATTTGCTATGAAATCCTGGCACAGGGGTGTGAAATGTATCCTCTTTGGTAAGGTGGGAGGTGGACACACAACATTGTGAACTATTCATGTATTACCCAGATGTCTCTGCAGATATGCAGGTAAATTTGGAGCTTTGGCACACTCAGGACAGTACCTAAAGTGATCTTTGATCCAGCAGAACTCTGCTGCTTCCAAGAGAAAAGGCCCTATAGGAGATGGGGCAGGAGCTGATCTCTCTCCCAACTGTTGTTGAACCTGAAGTTGTGGTGAGCAGAAGGCTCTGCTCTGGAGGGCAGAGGGAAATCCTCTCTTTTGTGAGAAGATTTGTGTGCCTGGAATCTGCTGAGGAAATAACAGAGCACAGATTCATTCCTGTAATATATGTTATAAAATAATTTGTGCTAAAAGAAATTAAAACCACAAGCATTTTGTGTACTATGGCTAGTGTCAAACAACAAGCAGTGATAGGCGGGTTGATAAAAATGGAAATTCAAACACCAGGAGGACACTGTCTCCAGAGATGTATATTTCAAGAGATTTTCTCGTCTGACAAGATCCCAACAGGAGGCATTTGATAGGCATCATCAATAAGATAATATTTGATGCCAGAAGTTTATCTCAGAAGATTTTCACCTGACAGGATTTCAGCAATTATTCACCAGTTCCAAGAAACGCAGCAGCAAGAAAGAAAAACTTGGATAATATGCTAAAGAAGAGCCCCTTCCAGAGCCCAAAAGATGTTTTAAAAACGAACCTCTTAGAAACGATATTCGGAGACCCACAGGGACTTCTGGTGCGGTAGGGACCAAATCTGGGTTTCCCCAACCCTGATCGCCTGGCTCAGAGTCAAATTGCTTGTGGCTTTTTCCAAATTATACTTTGATTGTTTAATAAATTGCTTTAATTATTAATTTGGAGTATTAATTTATAAGAATCTGAAAGGTGGGAACAGAAGAGTTTTGGCCAATCAGTACCAGATGCTGTCAGTGGCAGATGAAGAAAGGGATTGCAGGCTGCACACTCAAGGAAAGAAGTTGGACAAATGGGCCCAAGAACACAAGAAGCAGCCAGCCTAAGATAATGAAGTGGAAAAGCGACGTCTTCAGGCAACTAGTGACTGGGCAAAGCAAAACAGTACCCAAAACGCTCACAGCAGACTAACTGCCTTAAAAGAGATAACCAGATTCCAAATTCAGTGGAGCAAAGCCCTGTGCATTAATATTTCTGTGGTAAAGGTGTATTTTTGTGTCAGCACACAAATCAGCCTTTCACTTCCTAGGCTGTTGACTGGAGCCACAGCAGTTGCTTCATGATAACACAGTGCCAGGCACCACAGGAGAGCAGGTATGAAATATAGCCCTCAGTGTGTCCTGTGGCAGCTGGCACATCAGTGCCTTCTAGATCAGGTCATAGAGATGAAGTAAAGGAAGGAAAAGTCTCAGAAAGAAAAAAAAAGAGGAAAAAATAGAAAATGCATATTAGTGGAACATACTTCCAAAAAAAAGTACCAGACCTGTCATATGTGCGTACAGGTCTTTGGCTTGAAAGCAAATGTAGTTCTCTTCTTAAAAACAATTACAATAGATAAATAAATAGGATGAAAGGCTTGTACTGAGCTTCCTAACCCCTTTAATTTCCTCATACACTGGCTACAGGCAGGGTGATTCTATCTTGTTCTGCTGTTTTGATTGTTGGTGCTTTGAAGCAAAAATAGAAACATCAATGTCTTAAAAGCCATCCCTTTCTTAATGGTTTATTTGTGCAAGAGGCACTTTCATGTTACCAAAGTGTGATAAGCAGTAACAAGATTAATTTTAAAAGCTGACCTTTGAAGCACAAAGCTTCAGTCCTTGCTCAAAATTTTGTCCTTGAGGTTTGTTCTGGTGTCCCCTCCTCTTGGCATGATTTTATCCTTACCTCATTGCAAGGTAAGGATAAAGCACATCATTGTAGTTAAGGTTGTGCTCTGAAAATAGGATAATTTTTGGTTTTCCTCTCAGGTATTGTGAAGTAGCCTATGTTGTTGCTGTGGGCATGAAATGGAATGAAGGGTGGTGCTGCAAGTTGTTGTGCTAGGTACACATTAATTTGGGCCAACAGTGGAACTGTATTGGATAAGATCAGATACTTTACCTAATGATATCCACCCAGTGCAGTGTACATCAGATCACAGAGAAATGTATCACTCTACAGCTTCCTTGATCTAGCCAAAAATTGCTGTGGATGTTATTTAGGATGTTATAATTCTCTTGACAGACAAGCTGACTAAAGAAAATGAAGTCACATAAAGCTATAGCCAATGCACTGAGTTCTTGCTTTTCCATTGAAAGAAATTGCACTATTTTTTCTATTATTGTTATTTTTATTAATATTACTAATATTAGAATTGGATAGTTATTCTTACCTAAGTAGCATAAGAGGATAATCTGGGAAGAGAGGCACTGATCATATTTTGCCCAGGTGTAGGAAACAAATTTCATTGTCACCTGAGCAGAAGGGACATGGATAGAAATGTTTCAGTTGCTTACCTATGCTGCACAAAAATTCTCACTTACTTTTGTTTTGTCATGTTCCATTCCTAGTTGTCTTCCTCCTGTAGAGAAACACTTGATGCTAAATGGAGAATATGCGTGTGAATTGAAGGAGCTCTCTCACTCCACTGACACCCAGAACATCCTGGCAGGCAATCTGAAAAAGACCTAATAAAAGATTCCAGTCAGTGAGAAACCCAGTCTGGGAAGTCTCAGCAGGGATTATCAGCAATTGCCTTGCTGCCTCACTGCCCAGCTGCCATAGTGATCAGGAGAAATGAAAAGCCCAGGAAATGGAGCACAGGCTTTACTATTACACCACGCCTGGTGGTCCTGGAACCACCTTAATTTGCTGTCTGTGCAGAGGATTCTTATGTGCAAATCGTCCTGGAAATAGTGATATGAAGAGTTTCCTGAAAAGGAGCTTATGACCACTATCCATACTTATTTACTTGCCGCAGGTGCATTTGAATTTTAGTTAGGCTCTTCAGAATCCTGGTAAGCTTTTTACTGGTGCATTTAGAAACCAGAGAAAGAAAACAAGCTGTGTTTGAAAATATTAATTACCCAGCAGTGAGAATTACAGAATTTACAAAATCAATTCTAGAATCTCTAATCAAACCCTCCACCTTTATACTTGCCAATGTAGCTCTTGTCATTATAGCAGGTTTTACTTCTAGATCATGGACTAGTCACAGACTTTTAGATCTTACTTAAGTCTAACCGTAAGACTTTCAAACAAAAAATTTACCAGAATGAATTAGAGAAATATGAATTAGGAGTGAAGTACTTGAGTCTCCATGTTACATCCATTAGATGGAATGAAAAAGGTTAAAAAAATACCATTCAGCTAAATGGAATTAAAATCTCTTAAATTTCAAATAAGGCTGGCCCTTAGAGATTTGATGCTGTTTTAAAATAGTTATAATTTGATACAATTTTCGTGAGAGTCTTTGTGGGGTTAAAACCTTGTATGAGTGGTACTCAGACTTTCCAGCTTGACAGGCCATTTCTCTCATGCCAACATCTGACCTTTAGTTCCAGAAGTGCTCACCTAAAATTTGCAGTGAGAGAGAGCAGAGAAATTGCTAACTCTGTGCTTCTCTGTGCTACTCATACAGATGCAGAATTTGTTAGTGAAAAGAGCTCAGTGACCATACAAAATAACTTTACTCCATTTTGCAAGAGAAAGTAAAAGTTTTCCAGCAGTCCCTGGGGGAGAATTCCTCCTGACTCTCAATTTGGAAATCTTCTGGTTTGCCTTTTCACCTCATTCTCTTTTTTTAGCATCAGCATCTTTTTTTTTTCTTACACTGTTCCAGGCTGTTCTTCTATGTTGCAAGACAGAGCAGATAATTGAGAGCCAATGTATTTTAGCAGGTATTTTGAAGAGCCACTAGACTTTATGTCTAAATTAAAATGTTTGTCCCTTTCTTAGAAATACTCTGTGGTCTGCAAGAGTCAGAACATTGGAGCAAGACAGGAAGGAGGTTGGATCACCAGAGCATATGCCACTAAACTGGCCAAGGTACATCCAGTTCTCTGGGTGTCACCAGGCTTGCAGTATTTCTGCAGTTCCATCATCATTTAACACATTTCTCTGTTGGCTCACTCTGGTGTTCTTTCAGCTGTGAACAGTTTTTTCTAATGGTTTGATTGGAGAAGCTAAAGAAGCATAGAGAAAGGGTGTGTGTGGTGGGGAGGGATGCCCAATAGTCTCTAAAGTGAACTGGACTACAGTGAGTGTATTTCTGTCATCTTCAGATGTGTGCAGCTTGGGTAGAAGAGATTACAGGAACAGGATTTAATAATTCACCTGCAGGATGAATTAGCTATTCGTAAGAGCCTGAAAAGTCTGGCTGTGGTTGTATATAGGAGACTTTATAGAGGGAAGACTTGGGAAATATATGAAGGGTGGTTAGTCCTGATAAGAACCAAAACCAAATGCACAGATCAGGATGAAAATGAGATTAAAATGCTTCAGCCTTCTTAGAGAATACTAATGTACTCTAGACAGCCAAGCCAGCATGAGTCCATTCCTGTTGTGTTAGAATCCAAGACATCCCTCTCAGTGCCCTGAACCAGACAGGGGTCTGGGGAGCCCTGTCAGGAAGCCAAAAAACACTTGGGGCTTTGATCTCAGCCCATGGAACAAATTACCAAGCTTATATGAGGAATCACAAGTCACAAAAGTTTAGACAACACAGTAGCAGTAGTCATAGGGTGAAAGGAGAAAATTTGGGATTTGGTACAGGGGGGTTTAAAACCCCAAGATGGAGGGATTGGGGCATGCCCTGTCCTTCTTCCTTCTTCTTCCTAACATCCATCTTTTAGGTGATGCTGGCATTTTTAGATTGGTTCGGAGTAGAAAGTCACTGTTTAACATAGGTGTTAGGGATTGGCACACAATTGTAAATATCTAATACGTAGTTCATAGTATAAAAGACAGCACCAGCCCCGTGGGAGGCAGAGTGTGCCTTGGACTGACCTGCTAGCCAGAGCTCGGTGGGTCAGACAGAAAATATTTTAGATAAGAAACAATAAACATCACTGAGAACACGAGCAGAAGAGTTCTGACTCCTTCTTGGACAGCTGGGTTGGGAAAAGCGGCTTCCACCAACATCTGGGGTCATCTCCAGCAGAGAAGATCCCGACACTGCTGGAGCTGTGTTTCCTCTGACTATTGCTGTCTAAAGTTAACACAGCGGCCCTGACATATAAGCTCGTTATGTCTCCAGTAAATGGCAAAGGACTTTGAACACTTTTTGTCCCCAGTGATCAATTTGAGTCTGAAAGAAAACAAAGAGAAAGCTACTGCCATTCTATGTAATTTGGTTATCCTCAATATTGTATTTATATTCAAAATAGCAATCACAAATGCCTGCTGCTTCTTACAAAAGCAGAATGCAAGCAGGAAATATTAATGGGGGTTGGTTTTTACCCCTATAAATAATTAGCAAGGGAAGAAAATTTTTTTCAAAGATAGCCTTTGAAGTGAACAGCAGATACCTACAAGGAGAACATATCCATTGTGCAGCTGACAGTATAGGAATAACCGGGCAATCATCTGATATCTGTATGTAAAGGAATAGTGCTGTCACTGCAGAACTTCTTAGTGTTTGTGGAAGAGGTACAGCCTTTGCATGTTACATACATACTGGTACAACAAGTTATGCTAAACACATTATTCATTCCTCCTGCTGGAATGCAATGGATTTGGATTTTTTCCTAAGGAGACCAGCCTTACAAAACTTCTTTTCCTATGTATATTTTTTTTCTCTTTTCTGTCTTTTCACAGCTTACTCCTTATTCCAGAGCTTACTTACTTCACAGCTTACTTTTCATAGCTTACTTACTTCACTTACTCCTTATTCCTAGTAAGTGTTGCACACACTTCTCAAATTTCACTGCAACTGGCTGAAGGAGGTAAGCCCCAAACATGTGTTTGCTGTTACTTCAGGCAGTGCCTTGCAGAGCAGAGCTGAGCGTGTCCATCCTGCTGAGCAGAACCTTAGGACACCCTGAACAGGAAGCTGTTTGTTTGATTTGTTGGCTGAATAATCAGCACAAGCAGCTCAAAATCGACTGGAGTGTGCACACCCTCGTGCCCTTGCCTTCTGTAAGAAACATGAGGCAGTAGGACGAAAGCCAAGGAATTGGGAAGGGACATGGAACACGAGGCAGGAGTGAAGATAATTTGACAGTGATGCATAGGGCACAAATAACACAACTCAGAGAACACCAGGCTTCTCAGTTCAGCTCCCCCAAGACCATGAATGTCTGCCCTGCCTGCACATTGAGCAAGTATCTAAACACCACCTGCCTGCCTTGTCCTGCCTGAAAAAGCAGGAGCTGTAGCTGATCTCAGACAAAGCAAAAGGAAAATATTATTCCCATTCCCCTGCACAAATGCTCAGTGCCATCAGAGCTGTTACAGAGGATGGCAGAGGGGAAAGGTGCTTTGGCAATGGAAAATACTGAGATCTGGATGGTTGGGCTGAACCTTTGCTACCTGGATAAATCCTCATCCCAATGTTTTTTCTGATCATAGTTTTTAAATCCTATCTGTTATTGTACAAGCTGAATAATTTCATAAGTAAACTATTTCTTCTAAGCATTTCAGATTGCGGCATTTTAGGTTACTCCAGGAGCTGTTGAGTCCCCAAATGTTCATCTCTGCTTTCCAAAGCTCTCCCAGCTGTGCTGACAATGCCATTTGGTGTGAGGAACTGAAGGGACAAAGTGACCCAACTAAGACATAACCCATCAAAAGAAAAAGTTCGTTTTTCAGCTACATCAGTGTCCCTTATGCTCGTGCACAGCGGGAGACAGCACCATGATAAGAATGGATCAGTAGTCAGGAATTACAGGCTTCCACTGTCATTCTGTGCCACTGCCCCAAAATCACTTGAGACTCTTCTCCCTCAGTCTTTTGGGTCTAACAGAAGCTGCTTTAAAGAAATAATTGTTTAAGAATGAAAGTCAAGTGTACCCTGAAAAGCGTGCAAGTGAGCAAAGAGGGAGCTGGGAAGACTGAATAGAAATCACACAAAATTACAATGATCTAAATATTTATTCCCAAAGATAAGCCCATAAGGCCTTCTGGCCCTTTTTTTTTTTTTTTTTTTTTTTTTTTTTATTTTCCCTTACTGTTTTATTCAGGCCAACAGNTTTTTTTTTTTTTTTTTTTTTTAATTGCCCCTTGTAATAAATTCTGCTGGCTAAAACATAATCCAAAATGTAATCCTGGGTGCAATGTGGTAAGTGTTTCTGCTGATGCTGCTAAGTAGTCACTCTCCTACAGGCACACTGACACAGAAGTGGAAAAAAAAATTTTTGTTTTTAGAAATTACGCAACTCTTATCCTGGGAAGAACCATAGTAATGGACTTCCATAGTAATGGAAGAACCATAGTAATGGACTCCCTAGGAATGTATACTCTTTTTCCACCTCCAGTACTCTCTTTTTTCTCTGCTCTGTTCCAGGATCTCCTGTGCTTTCAGTGCATCAACTTTTGAAGGCATGAGAGCACTTAAATGGAAGGTAGAGTATAAATCACTGTCATTAAAAACAGAAAAAGAGGCAGGGGTGGTCAGCAAAGAGGGTGTCTTAGGTTGGAAATGGGGGTGTGTATTCTATTCCTATCTGACAGGGCAGTTATCTTCTGTTAACTGGGCAGTTTTCTTTATCTCTTGCACAATAAATCCTCCCCCTGGGAAATATCTTCTGTTAATGAGCCATTGAGTCTCACTGCATAGCTGATAAAAACTACATCATCCCATTGGGAGATGCTCTGCCCAGAGGATGAACCAAGCTTTCCTAACTGGATATAATCTGAGATCTGGAAGACCACAGGCAGCCTTTTCAATTAGATTCCCAGAGGAGCAGCTCTTTCCCACTGGGTTCCCAGAGGAAGACCAGGCCCATCTACACCACCACTGGACCTTTAGAGGAAACCTACACCCTTCTACAGGATCACTGCTCCAAGAGAACCACACCTGTCACTGCAGGAGGACTGCAGGCACCATTTAATGGCACTGCCACCAACACCCTGCCCCACAGGGTGTCAGGTCTGACTCTGTCAGTGTTGTTTTGTATTACTGCATTGCTTATTTTTTTTTTTTTTTTTAATTTTCTTCCCTAATAAAGAACTGTTATTCCTGCTCCCATATCTTTGCCTGAGAGCCTCTTAATTTCAAAATTATAACAGTTTGGAGGGAGGGGGTTTACATTTTTAATTTCAGGAGAAGCTCCTGCCTTCCTTAGCAGACACCTGTCTTTTCAAACCAAGACAGAGGGATTTGGGAAAGCAAATCACCTGAGAAACTATGATTTCATTATTATTTTGAGAGAGTAACATACATCTTAGTAAGATGGTGGACCTTCCAGCATGCCTATCCTGTTTCTGGAAGTCACTACAGGAACCCAACTGTGGTGCAGTAATTATTTTGGACATTACTGTTCCTTTGGCTTTCCCCCCTTCTCCCATTTGTCTCTGCAATAAAAAGCCCTAGGTGTAGGACAGCTTTTGCCAGAAGGAAGAATAAGGATCACGGGCATGCAAAACTGATTGCCTTTGTTCATCATGCTTGTAAGTGGGAATAAGAGAAATTGCTATGTTAAAATTGAAGAAAATATGTCATGCTAGAAGCTTCTGATTACAGGACTGGACACTAGCAAAATTCTAGCTGTGCTCAACAGAACATGGTATTTTACTGAAAGGGCCTGAAGGATTTTTTTCTTGGTAGGTTTTGTAAGAGAAGTCTGAGCCTGAAAACAGTTTAGCCCAAATACATGCACTTGCATTTTCTGGAAGTGCAGGCACAAACCCAAGGAGTTCCTACAATGACAGACAGTAAACTTTCCCTGAAGCATCTTTCAGGTAAGCAGTTAATTAGGTATTATGGTCATAGGGCTGAAGGGTGTGTGTGTATAAGAACGGGGAAGTGGAACACAGAGAAAAGAGCTGGGGAGGGGGACTACTGGTCAGAGGCAGTCTTGGGGCAGTTTGATAAAATGTTTGAATCCTGAACAGCCTGATATAAATCTTTGTGTAGCTGATGAGCCTCCCCACTTCAGCCAATACACCTGGGAAGACTTTGCTGCAAACTGAGAAAGCTTTTACCTTCAGGGGTGACATGCACATAAAGAACCTGCTGGTGACTCTTGACTCTTTCTCCTCGAGTTTGCAGGGTCCCGGTGATCCTCTCCCCTCCCGGGAGTGAGGCGAGGGGTCCAGAGCGTACAGCAGGTCCCAGCGGGGAAGGGCAGTGGCCCAGAGGCGCGGGAGCTGGCGGGGACACCTGGCAGAAGTGACATCGGGCAGAGGGGACACCCAGCAAAAGTGACACCGGGCAGAAGTGACACCCACTAAAGGTGACACGCGGCCGTGGTGACACCGGGCAGATGTGACACCCTGGCTGGGGAGGGCTGGGGGAGCTGCGCTGCCCCTGCGGTTGTCCCGCCGCTCCTGAAGGAGCGTTTGTGGACCGCAGAGCAGGAATGAGGAGCTCCGGCTGCGCAGCCGCCTCCGCCCCGGGCGTCCCCCTGGGGCTCGGGATTTACTCCTGAACCTGCTTCCAGAGACCGGTCCCCTTCCCGGTGTGCGGTGACCCCCTCCGGCCAT
>VZRH01005668.1:1742647-1798678 GCA_013397555.1 Urocynchramus pylzowi | reverse complement strand
TTTTTTTTTTTGCCTTTGAGCAATATTAAAGTTTGTAATTTGTCTGTAATAACACATTCCATGTTGTGCAATGTTGTTTGTCTTTTAGGTCTTGTATTAATTATTTTAAGGTTATTCTTATTTTTAAGCAAGAACCAGTCCAACTTGCCAAGTGGTCCAGAGCTAGAACATGCCAACTTAGGCATAGATCAGGTGGGTTAGTACTTGTTTTGCTATTTCACAGGGTTATAAAAATGCTAGAACAGAAACAATTGTGAATTAAGGCTTACCACCAGGCAGGGAAAAACCCTAAGAGGACTAGGAAGCCTGCAAAATAAAGCAGATTTGAAAGATATGGAAATGGGCAGCAGTTCCAGGAAGAAATACACTTCTTAATTCCAATTTTTAACAGAAAGTCTCTTAAAGTCTGAACCCTGTTTCAAGGCTATATGTTCTATTCATGTTTGGCTACCATTCTTATGTTACATTTGAAGCTCCTTTAATCTTCTGCCCTTTTGGATAGCAGAGGGTGGTGGTTCCTTTTCTTCTCCATTGTTCTTGTATGCTGGTTGCCCTAGGAGTGTGGATCCCTGCTGTTTGGCTGTTGCAGCTTTCATAAACCACAGAAAATGAAATTCACAGGATTGTTTTGTTTCCTTGTTAGGGCTAGAGCAAAACTCACTTTGCAGGTCTTTACAAATACTGTAACTGCTGATTTTATAGTGACTGTGAGACGTTTCCCAATCCTTTTTTGCAGCTAGAGAAAGGTGGGCAGAAGTCTTGGAAATTGGCTGTGCTTTGCTTGAACAATAGCCTATTGTAGTTGAGATGATTAAATATCATTTTTCTGTAGATGCCCTGAGCTTTACAAGAGTCTGAGGACAGAAAGAAAGTAAAACCCCTGTCCCTCAGATGATATGGGTGCTTCTACTGATGGGCATTCCCACAGACCCCTGTAAGCCAGTATGGTTTGTAAAATAGTTTTGCATTAGAAGTTGGTACAACCTCATCAAAGTGTTTATCTGGCTGAGCTGGCTTTTGAAAAACAGGAGACAGCAGTGAAGAGAGAAGTCAATCTGTTGATTTCCTTTATTTTTCTTTTTCTCTCAGATAACACTGTCAACAGTATAGAGACTTGGTGGATGTGTTTTCATCTCTGTAGGATGATGCCAAATGTAGGATTTTGCTGTAGAAGTTTTTCCAGGGAAATAGCATTAATCCCAGGTGATACTTTTATCATTCTATGCCCTGTATTATACATGGTTTTATTATGAAGGGTTTTTGTTGTCTGTCCTTTCCAAGGAAGCTGAACATTTACTTCCCCAAGATTTAAACACTTCTTTTAGCATCCTGACTCATTGCCTGTGAATTACCAAAAAGCAAATCAGAAGGACTTTCCAAAAATCTACACTTTTTAGGGAAAAAAAAACAGACACATTTGTGGCCAAAATACGGAATTTTTTTTTTTTTTGAGAATGTGTTCATGAGAGCAATGAATGACCAAGTGCTGCTGTTAGGTTGGCTTTTTAAATTGGATAGGTTTTCTAGTCTCACACTGAAGAATGAGTGATCATCAGAAGGTGATGTATCCTGTAATCAGAGCTCAGTGAATTGCTCAAACATCTGTCCAGACTGTGCTGTAGGTATTTGGCTTGATGTCAAGAAGTGTGATTGTGAGGAAACTTCTTCTCTAGGACATGTAGAATCTCATGGCAGAGCCAGTAAGCAAACTAAAATGTCCTTGGAAGTAAAGCTTTTGTGCATTTCTTTCCTTGAATAATTCCAGCTTCTCTCAGTGCTCGACAGTGCCATTTCTAACACGAGTTGTCCTTTCAGGGCTGATGGTGCCTCTTGTATCTTTTCTGTGTCTCTCTGGCAGCAATCTAAAGGAGAGACAGTGGTGTGACAGCACAGCAGAGCTCCCAAGTCTGCCTCCAGTGACTCCTTTCCTTCTGGCAGCCGCCTCAGTTAGGAAATGTACTCTCATAGTATAGCAAATCATGGGTATTTTGATAATTTTTTATCACACTGTCTTTCTTCAAACTCCTATCCTGCCTTAATTTTCAAGTCTTCCCCTTCTGACCTATTCTAATTGTGAGGTAGAATGTCACATGTAGATCTACACTTCTGAAACACATTTTTTTTCCGTATTCTTGCCCCTATTTCCAAAGAAGGAAAGCCTGTCTCTAATAGTCCTTAATATCAGGAGTGTATTTGGTAATCTTATTTTCATTGTGTATACATGGTACATATATGCTATTACATGTGTAAAAAAGTACAGAATTTATATATATATGTGTGTGTGTGTATATATATATGTTATATATATATATATATGTGTGTGTGTGTGTGTGTATACATATATGTGTATATATATATATATATATGTATATAATTATACAGCTCTTGATTTGTGAGGGCTTTATTTTTACATCTGGGTACCTCTGACGTGTGGAATATCCAAGAGTATTAGTCACAAGGTATTCCTTCTGGCAAAGCCCTTAAGTCTAGTGACAGTGATAGCTGATTTAAGAAGGCAGGGAGTTCATTTTTATTCCTATCTAGATGATTGCTTGGGACAAGGTAGGTCATGGCAGTAAGTGACTCTGTATTTCCCAGTGTTTCAGAGCTTCTTTGGCTTGATGAGCAAGGAGAAATGCAGAACTTTTTATTTCCCCTGAAAACATGTACTTAGAATACATCCACATTCTATATGGCTCTTGCCTTAATCAGCAAAAAAATTTGGGATCATGTTTACCCTGTGGAAATGCAGACATCCAGGAATAGTGGGTTTAATTTTGCTAAAATTTGTTTTTATGCAGACAAACTGAGAGGGAGAAAGTGTCATATGGGGCTTGAGTGGTGTTGCACAAAAGCCCAAGAAATACACCATGAAAATTCCTTACCAGGTCTCCAGAGGTGTTTATCTGTAGCCAGGAGTATCAAAAAATGTGGACAATGCCGTGCTATCTTTAGGAAAGAAAAGATGGGTAAAACATTTCCATGACAACCACCACAGATTTTCTCCAGAAGTAGCATTAATTTTGACAATGCAGCGAAGATCCAGGGTTTGCTATTTGCTGCAAGGGTGAACTTAAAGTGACCACTGAAAGATTTTCAGCTAAGTCACACCAAAGCTGCTGAAGACCAGAGAGACAATTTGAAGTTCTTTTGCTTCTGTGGTTTAGTCTGGGGAAAAAGCTACATCCTCAGAAATGGAGGAGGAGATTTATAGCAAACAATCCTTGGATGACTGTAGCAACTAAGATAGAGTTGTTACATTTTTAGTCCTAAAAAGCCATTGTGTGCTCACACATTTGAATAGGTCCAAAGATGCTATCAGTATGTGTGGGCTGGATGGAATCCTTGATGCACACGTTGAATTTTTCACCAGTAGTCAGGAAACCAGTAAAAGAATGGTAAAGAAAGAATTGATTTTAAGATACGTTCAGGATGTAAGAACTACTTCTAGAAAATAACTATGGGAT
Organism: Urocynchramus pylzowi; assembly: GCA_013397555.1. Classification (NCBI taxonomy): domain Eukaryota; kingdom Metazoa; phylum Chordata; class Aves; order Passeriformes; family Fringillidae; genus Urocynchramus; species Urocynchramus pylzowi. The sequence goes on along the minus strand of VZRH01005668.1, from coordinate 1,795,211 downwards.
TAACAGTTATAGAGATAGACAGACAAGTGTATAAAATAGGTATGTAGCTATGTGCTGGGATGTTTTTTACTACCAGTGACAGCCTAGTATAAAATAAGGTATTGAACCCATCTCTAGTTGGATTGGTAACTTCTCAGTGATGAAGAGGGTTTAATATTTTCACCTTTAAGGAAAGAAACTTTCTTCCCAGTCATTTGGTGGTAGGTGTTTGTACTCCCAGGTAAAAAACAATATACTATTTTGAAAGGATTTTAAGTGTACAGTTTACTCATGAAGTAGAGGAAGGGGTTAGTCAGCCAAGTGAGCTGTCTTGAAAGTCAGAAATAAGCATAACCAAAACCTGCAGCTACAGCTTGAAGAGGGTGTAAGAAAGATAATACCTGTGAAGCTGTTGGGTAGAGGGCTTGCAGTAAAATCAGTGAAAGAATTCAAGTAAATCCTGTACCTGTATTTTCAATAAGTGAAACAATGATTTAGGGTACAACAGGAGGGGCTAAGAGAGCTCTGAGAGGAAAATGGAAATTATTACCTTAAAGACAGAAGCAAAATTAATTGAAAGAAAATCAGTATGCAAACTGGGAGATGGGGGGGAAACTAGGTGAATAAGTACAGTAAGGAAGAATACACTTAAGGAAACTTACTTATGATGAAGTTGGTTGTGTCATTGATGTTTAGAAACACTGGAACATTATATGGTGGCTGCATAATAGAAATTAGATGAAATTCAGTATTAAGGGATGAAGATGTTCCCTGTCAAGAATTCAATTAAATTAAGAACTTGTAGGCATGCAAAGTGAAGGTGTGAAATGACCACAGGAGTTTATTAAAGGAGTTATCGAAGTCCTGAAATCCCAAATAAAGGCAAATACAGTCTTATGAGTTGGAGAGGACAGACTTCAGACAAAAATGGAGATTTTTTAATAACGCTGTGGAAGGCCTGAGATGTTATCTGGGCTATAGTGTATGCCTGTGTTTATTCATGGTCGGGGACTGAATGACCAGAGTGTCTGCAAAGGCATTTTCCTGTTAGGAATGTCCTTCTAGCTCATGGTTGTCCACCTGGTGTTTGAGTTCAACTTGCTTGTTCTAAAATATATAAAGTACTTTGTTCACAATATTTTAGGAATGCAAGAAATTTTGAGTGTTTGTTGACTGAACTTCTTTTTGCAGTTAAAATCCCAGGCTTATTCAAATAGTACGTGTGTTTAATATACAGGTAGTAGTCACTTAAACTAAAAATGGGAAGAACATATTATTGCCTAGCATACTGTAAGAAACATGAAGATTTGAAGCTCAAACATGTAAACACAGGAAGAAAGGGGTCTCAAAGCTGTTAAGAAAGAGGTAGGGAACTTCTGGTGCTGTGAGATTTATCTTTTTGTCGTACCTTTATTAAAAAAAAAGGCCATTTCAGGAGAGCCTTTTCAGCAAAATTAGGCTGCTGAGTATGCTCAGGTTGGTAATGTTGCATTCGGTGCGATCTGTGATTGACTGACAATCAATGTAGTTCTGTGTCCCTGAACAGTTTTTAAAATTTCAGTTGTCAGAATACAGTAACACTTGAAGTGATGTCCAAAATGTTTTCTGTGAAAGTCAGTTCTGATCATCAGAATTCTTACAAGTAGTTGTCAGGTAGTAGCAACTTAAAAAGAGGCTCTAACAAGAAGCATATTTGAATGTCTTTTTTTAAATTATTATTCTCTTACAACTCTTTGTGCTAACTGAAAGAAGAGTAGTTAGAGTAGACTCAATATACATTTGATGTATTTTAAAGAGGAAACCTAAGCTGTTGAGAATCTGTATAGAATCATGTTGCTTCATTTTAAAGTAGAAAATGCACAGGAGATCATTTATCATCTGGTGATTCTGTGCTTATGGAATTTGAGGTAGGTAGCTTATTTAATACAGCACATTAGAGCATTTGAAAGAGACCTTTAAAAGTCCTGTAGAGTAACTTTTTATGTAGTACAGCTTCCTAAATTCTGTTTTACAGGATTTACAGTATGTTGGAGACTGCATCCCTGTGAAGATGCATGGAAACACTGACATGTGGAGAATTTGATTCCCAAACTCTTTTGGATTTAAAGGGATGGTGTAAGGAGAGAAGTAGCAGCAAAATGGAGCACTTAGAGTAGAGACCTGATCCTCACCCATTGCTTCCAGGGGAATGAGTTCTTTCCACACAGTTCTCCACCTACTGCTTTATGCTAAGTGACTCCAAAGCGTGGTGTTGTACATGTGCAAATCATCATGGGCAGCTATAAATGCTGACCCACTGAGTTACGTAAAACAGATGGAAATCACAGACTGGAAAAAGGCCCCTCTGCATAAACAGTGGCAGGATTAGGGATTGGGGGCGGGGAGGAGGGGAACAATAGCACTGCTTTCTTTGCAGGATTGAGCATTTTCTATGGTTAAACCATCTTTACCTAAAATTTTTCTTTTAGTTTCAATTTCCTTGTAGGCCTTGTCTGGATAGAAAGAACAGAGTTTCTTCAAGTTTCTTCAACAGGGTTGTGTTGAATTAACTTAAAATGTTGGATATGAAGTGCAAAAAAAAGCCCCTGTGCTGACATGCAAAGTAAATTAAGCTAAAAAGCAGCTAAGACACCTTCACTTTTGAGTAAAAACAGGAGTATGTAATTTGGCTATTTCTCTGGAGAAATGTTAGAAATTTTTAGTACAGTTTTCTTTTTAGCCCAGACTATATACTCTGCCTTATAGACTTTAGTTCTTAGTAAAATATATTACTTACTCTCCAATGCCTCAAAATGTTTAAAAGTTTGTTGGACTGATGTAAATAACTGACACACCGAAGTGACAATTCTGTGAAATTTTACTTTCCACCTTCTAAATTTTATTAGAAGTTAGGTGATGGAATATAGCGGGCAGTGGCTGGAAGTTCATGGCTACAGAGTTTAAGGAGTGGACACAATATAAAATGATGTGTTGCTGAAGAGTAATTTTGTCTTCTTTTTTAAATTGCATTGTGAAGGAATCATGACGACCTCAGGAAAAGAGAATTTCCGGCTGAAGAGCTACAAGAACAAATCTCTAAACCCTGACGAGATGCGTCGCAGGCGGGAGGAAGAAGGTCTTCAGCTACGGAAGCAGAAGAGAGAGGAGCAGGTAATGCACAGCAGTTTAGATATCTGTGAGCAGTCCTTAAACAGTTCAGTCTTGCAGTGTCTCTGACTCTCTGCTTCTCCCAAGCCCCTTCTTACTTGTTCCTGCCCTCCAAATTCATACACAGTCTGAAATCAGAATCACTTGCACACTTCACTGTCTCTTCTGCAGGCTCTACAAGACACAGAGTGAGTGCTCCTCATTCACTCAAGTGTAACATTGGCCAGAGCAGCTTGAGCTGCTCTGAACAAAACTGTCTGACCAGTAGCTGTAGCCTCTCCAGCTCCTCTCATGACATCTTAAATGGGGTACCTTCTCTGAGTCATAGCAACCAAATTCTGCTCATCCCAGTATAATAACCAGTATAATAATAAATAATCATATATGTATGATCATCCTCCAAAGCCCTCTTTGCCACTCTAACTTGAACACCCCTACAGGTGTTCTGTGAGGATGTGTAACATACAGGAATTTATCAGGTCTCTGGACCCCAGCATCCTCTGCAAGAAAGCAATGGTGTGGAAGCTAGACAGCTTGTAGATGGAGGCAGATGGTGAAGAAGAGAAGGAGATATCAGTGAACATTTTCCAGAAATGTTAGGAACCAATATTTTAGCACATTGCTGTTTTCATTTACTCCACGGCTAAGCTTTCTCCATGTGCTGTCAGTTGAAGTCCTGTAGCCAGTGTTCTGCCTTCTCTCAGGTGATACCATATGTAGTTTTTATAGCAGCCTAATGCAACATCTGTGTACATATTGGCTATGTATATATATTAAATATATATATATGTTAAATACTTTCTATCTTTAGTTGTTTAAACGCCGAAATGTTGCAACGGCTGAGGAAGAAGCGGAGGAGGAAGTGATGTCGGATGGGGGCTTCCATGAGGCTCAGATGAACAACATGGAGATGACTTCTGTAAGTGATGAGAAATGAATACACTCTTGGTTGAAGCTGGGCAAGTCTGTTGTGCAGCGATGTGACGGAAGTGAAATTCCAGAATGATGTGAAGAATGCATTCAGAGATGGACAACTCTGAAGCACCCATGTCAGTGAACCACCCTGAAACAGATTACATGAGAGAAAAATGCCAGGGATATATAGTGAGTGGTTTTTCAGAGGATATGTGCTCAAGAAAATTCAATAAAATGTCATTGTCCTGGCAGGCTGATCACTTCCTGGATTTAGTGTTCAGCATCAAGCCTCGCCTTCTATCAGCTGTTGCCAAGAGTTTTTTTAATCTGAAATTCATACTGCTTGAAGCATGAAAATACAAATCAGGCAGGCAGTGTGTTATTGCAATTTACAAAGTTAAAAAGGGGCTCAGTGAAAATCGTTCTTTGCAGACTTTCAAGTGGCACCATTTTTAACCAAAATGTTGGAAACACTGCTAGACCTAGCTTATCTGTCTGCATGAGGCCTTGAACTCCTTTCCATACTAGAATTTAAAACTACAGAAAAATACTTCTTGTGGGAATTAGACATTTTAGTTTTTCTCTGGAAAGAAAAATGGTAAAGATTTCAGTTCTACAACAGAAAAGTTTAAGGAAAGTGCAGCTCTCACTTAAAAGTTTTGCTGATCTTCAGAGTGCCTGTGTTCAGAGTATGCAAATAATGTTTCCATAGAAATCAGGCTGAGCTATTGGTGGTTATATGAGCCTTGAAAATTACTGGGAAACTGAGAAATGCTTATAAACAGTGTGGTTAATCAATAATAGAATATATGGTTTTATTTTTCAAGATAGTATTCAAATATTGGGCAAGTCCTAAATACCATTAGTCATTTGTGTGGAAGCTTATATTAAACAAATAGAGAGTAAAAAGTAAGAAAAGGCTTTTGCCTAATTGATAGATTGTGTCATTACACAGTTTGCTGTGTTAAATACCATTAATTTCAGGCTCTTAACAGTTGGAGCTGTTAGCTGTTACAGACAACGCTTAAGTATTTTCAGCACTGTCATCTGTCTCCCTGTCTGTCTAAGGGTTGGGATCAGATGTATCTGAAGATTAGATTAGAAGTGGAAGAAAAAAATCTGATTTTTCTTACGCTTCTTTACATGGGTACATGTGTGGTGAACAGAATGTCAGATTTTACCTAGCATAAGAAAGGTTGCTGATTTAATTTATTCGTATTATTGGAAACCATCAGTGTTATGGAAAATTTAATACCTCTACTTGATGTTGATAACAAGCATCAGGGTTTGTCGACTCTTCTAGAAATGACAGGTCCTATACATTTTGGTGTAAGACAGTAAGTCAAAATGTACATGTTGGGGAAATCTAAGTGCTAACATAATTACTTTTTGTTAAAGCTGACATTTTACATTTATTTTAGAGGAAGGGAGAGAATACCAGTGACAAATTCTGAACAGTAATTTTCTTGCCATATCTTGAGGGAAGTTTGAATTTTGGCTTTATTAAAGCCAAGTTGCATTTGAGAATGATGCTGTCTTATGTAGATGTTCATATATAATGATTCCTTTGTTGTTCATAATGGTTTTACCTAAGTTTTTATTCAGTAAGAAATAAACTTTATACTGGTTTAGCAAATGTAACCTGTATGTCGCTAATTCCAGACTTTTTTCCCCTTTTGCTCTCTATCACCCTCATTCTGTTTCCCCTTGTAAATCCTAGAGTGCAGTCATCACTGCTGATATGATTGAGATGATTTTCTCCAATAGTCCAGAGCAGCAGCTCTCAGCCACCCAGAAGTTCCGAAAGCTGCTTTCTAAAGGTAAGGGCTGAAATTACTTGAAGAAAAATGTAGAAGCCTCCCTGGCATGTGGTTTTACTTTGACAGCAATAAAAATTGAGTTTCACGCTGAAATTTGTGGGTCAAGCTCTGCTTGACTCAATGTCAGCTGGCTGTATGTAATAGTCACTTCTTTTCTTGAAATCTGTACTGACTATTGCATATGTGAGATCTCCTCTTGGATGTGAGTTCAAATGTGTAGGCGATGTCTCTGTGGCCCAAACATACTGATATACCAAAGGTCCTCTGCACGTGTGCATGCCAGAGTGACTGCTCAGAGCTGCTGCTGTGAAATCAGTGTGCCTAAACTACTGAGTGCATCAGTGCTCTGAATCATGTTATTACCTCAAAACTCTGGAGTTTTCTTATGTTGACAGATAGGAATCCGTTGCCTTTTAGTCAAGTATTGTTGAAAAAGAGCATACTCCAAGAAAAGAGCAGTCAGTATGTCACTGGATATTGTCTTGATGCAGTAATTTGAGAATTTCCTTACAAAGAAATGAATGTATCTAACTTAACTTCTTATTTTAAACAGAACCAAATCCTCCAATAGATGAAGTCATAAGCACACAAGGAGTAGTGGCCAGGTTTGTGGAGTTCCTGAAACGGAAAGAAAACTGTACATTACAGGTATAAAAATATAAATGTGTCTGCTTTCTTAGTTTAGGAAGGCATTTGGTGATGCAAATTAGATAGGAAAAAAAATTAGTGATTTGTTCAGCTATACTTCCTCTCTCTCTTCACTGTGTTAAAAAAAGCTATTTTATCTTCATAATTTCTGGCAAGACCTCTGGGTGCAGGACAGGAGAGAGAGAGAGAGAGATGTCTGATGTGCATTGAGTGATTGATAGGATGGGTCTTCAGACTTCAGCAAATACAGAGCTTGAAATTTGGAACTCAACAGATGAAAAGCTATTAAACAAACTTAAATGTTTGTCATCTTTTTACAAATTGAAGGCAGTTTTGAATCTTTAGAATTAGGATTTAAATTATTTGAATTTTTGATTAAAGTAAAAAAAAAGTTTATAATTAGAAATACAATCTGTAGTGATAAGCATAGAAACCTGGAAACCTTATTGTGGTTTGAAAAAGATGAATTATATGTGCTACAATGATGGTTAATTTTTCTTGAACTTTGTCTTATTTCCAGCTGTGTGTTTTTCTGGTCAGTCTTTCTTGGGTAATAGAAAGTGAAAGAAAGCAAATTACCTGGTTAAGGGAAAAATATGTTACCATGTAACCATTAAATACAACATTTAGATTAGAATCAGTGTTCTTTTAAAATGCATAAGGCTACAGGTTTGTGAATGCCATATGAAATCCAAATTTTGTTGACTGGAAATGTGCAAAAAATTATTTTTTTACACGTTAGAGAAAGCATTTACAGGTATTACTTTTCAGATTGTTGTCCACAGAATTCCAGAGGTCTGTTAGCTTCCTTTGAGGAGTCTGGGGACAGTAACTAAGAATATGTATCAGATTTAAGATGGTTGGTTTGCAGCTCCAATGGAAGATTTGTAAGCTATTTGTTGTAAAGAAACAAAAAAAATTGAATGGCTTTTATTACTTATTGAAGCATAGAAACTTAAGACAGGCAGATAAATGGAAACAATTCTTGTGGCCTTATTGGTGTAACATGTATTGATTTTTACATGGAAATGGGAAAGATCAGTCAGACTGGAAATGTGCAAGCTTATCCTAAAGAGGTTGTAGGAAAGCAGTGAAAATACAAGCTTGAGTATGTTGCTCTTGATATTCCATTCTGCCTGGGTAATTTTCCTCCATCTTGCCAAATCTCTCAGCCTGCTTGGCAATTTAGTGTCTGCAGGTAGAACTTTTTGCTGTCATCAGTTGGGAAGTTCTCTGGAACTCGCCTTTCAATGTTTTTATTAGCTCTGTCATTGTTTCCAAAAATATTCCTCTGGGCTTGGCATTCTAGGCATTTCTAACTGTAGCCTGGCCTAGAAGGAAAGGGTTTTCAACTTGTTCTGAGACAATTAAGTATAATTTATAGTTGCTTGTATGGTAGATTAAATATGGCAACTTCCATGTTAATGAACTTGGAACTTTATGGGAATTTATGGTCTGTTTTTCTTCTATGTTGTCAGTGGAATATTCTGTAAAAACTAGGCCTGTGAGATCAGTGTTAGGAAGGCCTAATTTGTTAGGAATTCCTCTATGTTGATTTTACACAAGGTGAATGGAAGACTTTGGAAAGCTCTCCTCTTCTCCAGGGTCACTTCAGCCATACATGAGCAAGTACATTAGTCTCATGTGGAGTTAGGAATCTTAAAAAAGAACAGCACCACAAAGATATCTTTGCCATTAATGTGTGACTGTTTCTTAGTTTATACATCCTGGAGCATCAGGTGTCCACAGAGAAGAAGGAGGAGAGGAAACTTTCACTCTCTAACCTTTCTATGACTTACACTGGAGACAGTGTGTCTCCAAGCTGTGAATTGTTCAAGCTGGTGATACCAGTAGGAAGCTGGAGGATAAACTTTAAAATATGGATAAGAGACCTCTGTGGTTGAAAGATGAGTAATAGTTACATGATAATGCACCTCAGAACACTGGGTACTCACTTCAGAGAAAGTAGAATTACAGGAAAGCAATGTTTTATGTTGGCCTTAGGTTCTGGTCACACTGTTTTGCTTCCTGTTCATTAATGATGAATCTTGCAGTTTTGACTTCGTCTGTTTCTACTTTATTTTGCAGCCCACACTCCTTGTGTATTGCAGTGATGTATTTTGGAATTGTTTATTCTGATCACATCTTACTAGAATGTTCAGTTGATCAGGAGGGCAGGATTAATTGTATTGTATTAATTGTATTAATTAGTTGTATTTTCAAAACTAGAGTCTTTAACAACACTTAGAAATGAAAAGCCTCAGAAGTCTAGGCTTAATTCTTGAGTTCTTATTTCAGGCATATTTCAGGATTTGGTAAGGACTTGTTTTTGTAACTAAACCCTAAATATAAGTTCTTGCTCTGTCTCTTCAGACAGAGACAGTTTTTGAAGGTATGTCAGTATTTCCACTGGAGTGCTGCTGGATCAGCATTTTTGGTAATGTCAAAGTCATTCATTTATAGCTTACAACTTTCCTGTTTGTTGGTTTTTACTTTTCATTCAACTTTTAGCAGTCTTTTAATTCTTTAGATTCTGAATGTGCCTAAAGATGTAAATTTGCTAGAGTAGTGTAATAATCTTTGGGCTGAAAGTGCAGAAACCCACTCAAATGCGGATTTCTAGAATCTGTGTTTTCTGAGGCCTGAGGTCTCAGGTAGGGTTAAAATTTGCATTTCATCTTAAAAAGTTAATGCTTTTGCAAGTTGAGATTAAAATAATAAGTGACAAAAGCAGTTAAAAATGCAAAGTGTAGTCTCCATGTTTGGTGTGGCATAGAAAGCTCCTAGTAAACTGACTTGTATTTTGTTTTCCAGTTTGAAGCTGCGTGGGTGCTGACAAATATTGCCTCGGGAAATTCCCTTCAGACTCGAATAGTGATCCAAGCAGGAGCTGTCCCCATCTTCATAGAGCTGCTTAGTTCAGAGTTTGAAGATGTACAGGAACAGGTAAAGATTGAGAACAGTGTTGAATTTTGTGTGTGTGTTAATTTGTTGAATTGGAGGCTTTTTTGTTTGATTTTTTGTTTGTTTTATTTGTTTGGTGTTTTGTTGAGGGTTTTCTTCTCTTCTCTGGAAAGGAACAGAACTATCCTGTAAGAAAGCCTTTAGAGAAAATGCAGTATATTAAAATTTCACATAACAGTTGCTTTGTGCTTAGTATGTGTTAAGTTACCTAAGCAAGTATTGTATTTTTCTCTTTCTGGAAATTATATACTTAGCCATAGCTAATGAGGTAATTAATTTTGTTCTTTAACAGGTTGGTATATTTCTGTCTATTGAGGAATTCAGGGAGCCTTGTTTGAATAATTGCTTTAGATATGAAAAGTTCATGCCTGTTTCTCCTAAAGATAAAGCATGAGTATAAATTATAGTTTGTTCTCCAAGCTCCTTACAGCATAGATGAATATTCTTCAAGGCCCACAGGTATCAGAATAAAGCATAGACCAAACATTTGATTCAGTAGTTTCCATTTGAGGTCTGTAACTTGTATGTAAACAAAGATGTACTTCAGACGTATAATCTTGCTTTGAAGACTTAGGGTGATGAAACATTAATGATGTTAACAAATTTAATTTCAGCCAATCTTAATCCTAACTTGAAAGTATGTACCTTTGCTATACAAATTTGACTAGCTTTGGGTCCGGATATTGCTTTTGTTACATTATTTACTCCATTAGAAAATTCTGTGTTTTTTCCTATGGCTACTTGCAGACCATGGCTTAGGCTTTACTTGAGTAAATGAAATTAAGACTGAATTCTCATTTTGAGAATGTTTCTGTGGTGGTTGGTTTGTTTTTTGGTGATCTTTTTCTGAACATTTCTTTGTTTCAGTATCTTTTTGTGGTGGTGAAATGACAAGCACTGGCTATTCCAGTAGCACTCTTTCAGTACTGTTTGCAGAAATAGTACCTCATTTTCACTTCTGCTCAATACTTTGGTGTGTAAATGTCCACTGTCTTTGTGGACTCCTTGCCACAGAGGCTGACTGTGAGCTCAGGTTAAGCTGATTATCCAATGTGATCCATTGTTCTTTTCAGAGTCACTGACTTCTAGGGTTCAGTTCTCCATGCTGTAAGTGTGACCTCTGTTCTGTGTTCCTAGATATCTGACCTTGCATTTGGCTGAATTGAGATGCATGATTGGAGGTGTCCCAGCTCATAAACATTGGACTGCTTTGTGTAACTTGCCTTTCTTTCTTGTAGCTGGCTCAGAGTGTACCACCTGTACTTAAGGTTGCCTAATATTTTCCACAAGACAGATTTTTTTCTTAGTTGCTTGTAGCTTTCAAGTTACTCCACTTTGTACCTTTCCATTTTCAATGTTCTGTCTCAAACTGACTTATTGTTGAGATGGCTTTTAAAGAGGAGTGGAATTAAGGTGTTTGAAAAAATGTTGAAGAAAATAAGAAGTGTTTTTTGTCCATTACTTTAGCTTAGAGGAGTTGAGTCTGCTGTTATTGTAGAAATTAGAAATGTGATAGAGAACTTGCCAAAATGGCAGATAAATCCTGTGTTCTGCCCGTGTGAAAATCCATCCAGACTTTGCTATATGGATCCTTTCAGATTTCGTATTTTGGGGGTTGAACTTGGTAGCATTGCTTTCCAAAATCAGCTATCACTTGAAGAGTGCTGTTCCTGCAGAATGATTGGTGCTCTGTATATAGTAAAGGCTGCTCTTACTTATTTTTCTCCTAATGATTGATCTTCTGTGCAAGAGCTAACTTGCTTTTTTTGTTAAGTTGTTATCATCCCTGCTGATGTTCAGAGAGCAGGTGGGAAGAGCAAACCTGTTCAGATTAAGTTGTGCAGCCTTCAATCTTTAAATGGGTGAATTAACGGAAGAGCTTAGGGGCCACAGTTAAGTAGTTTATCTGGCTCCTTCCCCCCTTCCTGCCTCCTAATAAACTGCTGACATATTAAAATTCAGATTGCAGGCAGGCAGAGAGGCTTGGTTGTCATTACTGAAAAATACTCTTCCGTGCAGTTCAAGTGCTGCCAAATTCACAATCTTTCTCTTACTGGTAATCTCAAAGTACCAGTCACAAATTGCTCTGTAGTAAGCTGTGCTGAAGAAGGAAAATGTACCATGGCAAAGTGTTACACTGTTTCATCGTGGGTTTCTGTGCTGCTCTCGAGATTGCAGCCCTGCTCACAGCTGACATGGGGTTTAATGCTGGCCAACAAGAGAGGAATTCTGCTTTTTTCCCAACAGCTTTAAAAAGCCCCAAGCACTTCACCATAGTATCCTCTGAAACAAAAATTAGGAGCATATAAGCACTGAGAAGTTAGCTCTTGTACTTCTGTATTACAGGATAGCAGTAGTACACAATTGCATAGTATTTTTCCAGATGACTCTTGTCTCATTCAGTATATGCACAGATTGTTGCCCTGGTAACAGATGAGTGGGTAGCAAAGGAGGCTTTTATTTGTCATACTATGACCCTGTTTGTTTAAGTAGGAACAAATTATAGTGCATGGAGGAGAATAGGGAAGAAGTTCTTACAATTAAGCCTGATAGTAGGTTTGTGAGAAACATGTTTCTACTGCTTAGTGTCTGATGCGGGACGATTTTCTTCTCTCAGTTTTCAGTAAGTGGGTACATGTTCTGGAGATTTTTAATGCTCAAGGTGAAATATTTCTTTTTTCATTTTGTAGTTGAGGACAACTCAGCAGTGATTTTTATAGTTAGGCTTGTGTTTTGAGCAGGTCTGATCCTGGAGTTCTGGAAGTTGGATTTCTGAAACTGGGTGATATTTGGCTACAATTTTCTCCTAAAATGATCACCCTAATTTTGTCTCACAGTAGTAGTGTGAAGATTATTATTTGCAAGCAACTGCATTTGCAACAAATTACAAAAATACAGGAAAATACAGAAAATATAACAATATGTTCAGGGCAGAAGGGCCAGAAGCTAACCCTGTAATCATATAGTAAAAGATGAAGAGAGAAAGAAGTATTGAAGCCTGTGTTCTAATTGGGATAGCAATTCTTTAGAAGGAAATGTTAGATGATGACATTATTTTGAATATGTAGCATGGCATAAGAAAAAAAATATGTATAATATCTTACTTATTGGGTAGTCATTATCCACCGTTTTTGTTTTACAGTAAGTTGGTTTTAAAGATTTATGTGTTTACTTTGTCTTTTATTTCTAACTTCCCTTAGCAGTAGCTCAGGAACAGATATCAGTGTATTCTATCTTCTGATCACAATGTTCCCAACATGTATTTTTCATATCTGTAAGCCAGTTTTAATTTTATACTTTTTTCCTTTGCATATGCTAATTTCTGAGTCTAGTGAAGAGTCTAAATCAGCAGTTTTATAGAAGTGTGTGAGGGAATCTTTATAGCTATGTTTAATAAGCAACCATGTATGTTAATGAAATGATTCCTTACGTCCTTTTACAAGATCTTTTTCCCATTAAGCTGTGCAGGCCTCATTTAATTAGCTTGCCATCCTTTAACTCATTGCTTGTATTGTGTGTCAGTCTTCCTCTGTGGTCAGTGGTCAAACCATTTAACATACATTTTTCCCATTAGAGAAATTGAATTTATCACAGAATCTACATTCGCATTATTTATAAAAAACGCTGGCTACATCTCCTTTCTCTCTCCATTTCTGTTTTTGGTGTACTGGTTTTTAGGTTTAGTCAGTGGCATATGTCCTAGTCCTTTTCCACTTACCACAGTTTTTTTCTTCCAAAAGACATCTAGAAATTTCGGATCTACCTGCCTGAAATTATTTATATTGAAAGACTCCATCGAGGCCTTTAGACATGCTTAAGGTTGATGTGGCTTCAGCAGTGTCTTAGCTGCAGTTCTTTCCTGACTTCCCTTGCTGTGGTACTTAAAACCTAGATGTCAGCTTGGGTTTCCATGATGAGCATTTCCTTAAGAACCCATGCAAGGTGTTGTGCTGCCTGTCGAGGAGGATCGCGATTGTCTCTCAGTGACAGGTATGTGTCACTGTGCTCTGCTGGACAGACGGGGGCATGAGCATCCCAGTTTGCGTTTTCAGCTGAGGCAACCAGTATGTTTCTCCCTCAGTATCTTTCCATTTCTAGTTGTATTGCTGTTTGTATTGTAATGTATTGTTGTATTGCTATATTGCTTTTGGTAACCATCACTTGCTTGGCAGAGCTGACCTGTGAGTCTGGTGTCCAGGCTCTGTTTGGCTTTTACATCACAAGTCCTATTAACAAGCTCTTGGTAATCAAAATCAGGACAAACAGTCAAGTGTGAGGATGAGCTGCTTTCTCTGTTTGTCAGATGAGATATGAGAAGAAGGAGCTATAACCACCCCAGTCACTGAAAGAAAGATGTTTTCTGTGTTAGGACATAGTAGCAGTCATCTCCTAGGAATGTGTCCTTCTGGTATCCTTCCTTTGTGTTCACTTAGCCAATCACACTTGCATGCAAGCTAATCTTCACCATCTTCATCTAAGCACTGGATCCTTCTCCCAAGTCAGCATCCAAATGTTGAGAAAGGGTTGATTCTTTGCAATATTTCTTCTCCACTGAGAGGCAAACTGTACACTGTTGGTGATTGGCTTAAGCACTTAATTTAAATATCCAAAGAAATAATGGCTGAGAATCTTCAGAATCCAGGGGATTGTGGAGAGTTGTCAAAAAGCACATGGATTATGCACAGAAGGCACCATATGGTTCAACAGTACTCTACAAGACTTGCATTTTACTTTTACTGACTACTGAAGTTGTCCAGGACTGCAGGAAAAAACACTGGAGTTCAGTGATAAGTAAAATAAATCAAAGATTTACAACAAACCTTACTCCGCTGTTAGCAATAAATGGAAATTTATACAAGTGTATAAAAATAGGTGCTGTCAATCAACAAGGCAACATTTGCACTTTCAGTTTGCACACAGCTTTCTACCTAAGATGTGGGTTAAAAAAATCAGGCTACAAATCTTAAAATTGATGTCATCTTTAAGTGGGGATTTAGATAGTAGAAGGTACTGAAAGGGATTTTTTAAAATCAAATATCTTTTTGATTGAATAAGCTCTAAAATTGAATTAATATGAAAACATTTAAGTTGTGTAGAATGAAGCCAAAGCCAAAATGTTGTGGCAAGTATTTGCATCTTGAGGAGTGCACAAAAGAAGAAATGGAAATCATGGAACATTATGCAGATAAACAAGCCCTGAAGAAACTTGTCATTGTTCATGTGTTTGTGGAAACCATGACAGAGCTTTGTGTGTGTGGCAGTGTTTGATGAGAAGAGTTTAAATGAGCTTGACTTCTGTTCCTTACTTATCTGAAGAGCTAAAGTAATTCCCTAAGGAGAGACATCTTCCTTATTGAATGAAACATTACATATATTTCTAAAGTCTGAAGTCATCCCAGGACATGGTATTTCAATTAATTGGCATCTCGTGTCCTATCAGTGATTAACATTACAAGGATTTGTTGCGACATCTTCTCTTACCAGCTCCTGTGACACCAGACTACTCAGCCATACTTCCCTTGCCTTAAAAAATGAAGAATGAGAAAGCAGAGGTGCTATTTGACTTCTCTGGTCAGACTTTTTGATATGAGATTTGCTGTTGCAAAACCAGTCAGTCATTCGGGGTCAGAATGGATTCTTGGATTAAGTGATTATCAGTCTTGTCAAACTTAAAAATAGATATTGCTGTAATGGCAGAAACAAAGACCACAGACAAATGAAATAGGGCTTCCTTGTTTTTTACCTGTGTAAGGGTGTCCAGGCAAGGACACTGTGCCTTCATACGAAATCTCTCACATCTTCAGTGAAAGAGAATTATTATTTTTTCTCCCCCAAAGTGTTTTGCAAATTTATTTAGAACTGTCTGAAATCTTTGGTTCATTCCTCAGGCTTCTCCTTGCTGTAGACATGCAAATATTGGAGTGAACAATAGGTGTGGCTCCTTAAAGTTCTGACATGAGTGACATTTTGCAGGAGGTGGCATATATTCTGTCTCTTAAGCTTAATTTTTCTGGTAGCTGTCTTCTTTGCATTGAGTCCAAGAGGCTGCCAAATCAAAGCTACACTTTTTAGATAAACTATTGTCACAATAGTTATAAAAAGAATAAGAATTAGAATTAAAAATGATGATGAAGATCAGTTTTGGGAAAACATTGTGTAGTTATAATGGCTGTGCTGTTTCATAGCACAGGTCAGTAAAGTCTCGTGCCCTGCCTCTGACTGTGGCTGACAGCAGAAGCCTGGAAAAGAGTAGAAAACAAAACAAACTAATCCTTCCCCAGAACAGTCTCCTACTCTCTTCACAACTTGCAGTTTAATGGCTCCTATCCTATGCTGTTGTTGGTAGTAGTGGTACGGAGGAGAAGTCTTTTTATATTGTATCTAGCAAGCTGACATCTCTATCTGCATTATGTATATACTTGTGGTTTTAGCTGTATTCATTTTGCAGGGTTTGCTAGTGCATTTGAGCCTCTAGAGTGGTTGGAGTCTTGTTTTTTAAAGTAGCATCTTTTTGCCACCATTTAAAAACATCTTACAGGAGAAACCTAATGCCTTAAATTAATAGGCACCATATTGAAAATGAATAAATACGTTTATTTCAGATTGTCCAAAAATTTCCTTCAGATAAAAAATTTGGCAATTCTGTCAGTTTTTTTAGAGGAGCATTTTATTTTAAATAGGTATAGAGAGAGGGAAGAACATGTTTATTTTGTGTGAGGAAGTTGCTTTGTTTAATTGGAGAAATAGTTACACACTATAACTCATTTTACTGCAGCTAAATACATAGCCTTCAACTAAAGAGAAATTTGGGGAGGACATTCAGCTGCTATCCATGCAGAAAGGATTGCTTTTGTCCTCTGTATGTAGAATTGCAAGTACTTCAGTGGTTGAGTAGATATATGTGTCTGTAAAGCCAAAAGCCAAATAAGCCAACGAAATAAACAGATACATGTATCTATTTGATATGATACTAAGTCTTCTGCTAACTTGAAGTAAATGGCAAATGTGAACTTCATAAGCTTTCTTGTGTGACAAAATATTGTAATTCATAAAATTGCTTTTATACTTGACATAGAATATGTCTACTTTTTAAAGTTACAGCTCTCATTACTAGTGGTCAGTGATATATAAAACACCACTTGGCCCAAATGTATAAATCAAAACCAATTGAATCTTTTATTCTCATCATATTACAGAGGATGGATTTCATCTTGCTTTAATTCTGGTATTTTTGGTCTTCCCAAAATGAAGTTGGGGTAGTACTGATGTCCAAGCCCTTACATTTTGTCATGCATATGACTTAATCAGCAACACTGGTTCTATCTCATATAGTTTTATTTTAAATAATTTATATCCAGGCCCATCTTAACTCTTTGATTCTGAGTATTGGTTTATTTTGAACATAAATTCTCATTTTTATCTCTGACTGTGTAAACAATGCATGCTTTTATGCCTTTGTAGTAAATACTAATATGGGCTGTTCCACACAAACATTTTGGGGTAGATACAGACTTGTTTGACCCATGCTACAAATGTCTGGTTTTAAATTAGATGTGAACAGGGAGGGTAGAATTAGAATGTTCCTAAGGCTGTGGAGGTGAGCTCATCTCTTACATTGTGGACAGAGCAAAGGTATGTCTGCCTGCACAATCTTTGGAGACATAGATGTTTGCTGTTATGGTGTTCTTAGATCTCCACAAATATTCCTGAATCATATGATGAGCTTGAGTGTATACATGTAATATGCAACCAGAATGCATTCCCCTCTGTACGTTGTCCAGGACCTAACAGAGAGAACAGATTATCTCCCAACTCTATTGCATATGTTAAACAGGTGGAATTTTGAGAATAAAAGCAATTATTATTCTGTTTTTCATTGCAGGCAGTTTGGGCTCTTGGCAACATTGCTGGTGACAGCACTATGTGCAGAGACTATGTTTTGGACTGTAATATCTTGCCCCCTTTATTGCAGTAAGTTTGTTTTAATATGTTTTTCAGAATTTTGCTTGCGTGCCTGATATGACTGAAATTTGGGTTTTGGCTTGAAGAATAATAATACTGTTTTCTTTTGTTGTGGACTAACCACGGATTTTAAAGGGGAGTCCTGAACTACTTTTTTAATGAAGCTGAAAAGGAAACATATTTTAGAAGCACCTAAGCTGGAACTATTTTATTCTACAATGTGGGTGGATGTCTGGGCTTGTTTTAGAGTCACAGAATAATTTAAATTGAAAGGCACCTTTGGAGGTCATCTAGTCAAAGCCTTTCTTCATAGCAGGTGAGATCAGATTAGATTGCTCAACTACTTAACCAGTCAAATTTGGAACATCAAAAGTAGATTCCGTAACTGCCTGGAGTAACCTGTTGTAGTATTTGACCGTGGCGTGGTGAAACAAAGTGTTCTGATACCTAATCAGAATTTTCTGTGTTTTACCTCCTGATGATGCCTGTTGTCCTGTCACTATGCACCTCTGAGAAGGATCTGTCTTCCTGTTTTCTGTATCCACCTGTTAAGGTGTTGTTGGCAGCAGATGTATCTCCTTTCGTACCATCTCCTTCTAAGGCTGAACAAATCCAGGTCACTGACGTCCCACTGCGTGCCATTTCTCTAGCCTGCTAATTATCTTGATGATCCTCTGCTTAAGAAGCATATTATTGCTGAAACAATGACACCATCTTGTGTTGTCTTGTCCAAATTACAATTACTCAGTCTCTGTCCTTTGCAGACTCTGCAGCAGGGGAATTCTCCCGTGCTCTCATAAAGACATTGGTATAGTGGGAGATACCACTATATAGTTATGAGAAAAAGAAACTGAATTATTACACTTGTGGGAAAATTAGATCTTGCCTTTCTGTATTTTCCTAGGCCAAAGTGGGACTCATAGTCTGAGACTGACATAAAAATGCAGTTTTGCTATGAGAGTTCTCTTCAAAAGTACCTGCATGTCCTCCTTCTCAGAGTAATTTTGTCACAATTCCTGCACCTCTTTTGGCTGTTAATCTGCCATGTCAGTATCTAAGCATTTGAGTGAAATTTAATGTAGTGTTTACTGTTCTTGTTGGGATACTAGGTTCCTGTGTCTAGCATATGTGTTAGTAGCCATCAAGGATGATTTTTGTTAAGATGTATTTTTATAGAAAAAAAACTATCATATTTTGCCCTGGTGTATGTTAAAAAGAGTTTGATTTAATGGTTCACACAGTAAATGGGGTTGCCTGGCTTTGTTTTTTTAAAAGCAAGTGTTGGAATTTTTTGTTGGTTTGTTTTAGATTGCTTTCAAAACAGAATCGTCTCACTATGACCCGAAATGCTGTATGGGCTCTGTCCAACCTTTGCAGAGGGAAAAATCCTCCTCCTGATTTTGCCAAGGTAAGAGATGCTTGAAAGAAAATGTGTTGTGAAGTGGTGATAGCCAAATGATTAGTTTAAGGTGATCAAACTTAAACTAAACAGAAGGAATGTTTCATCAGAGAAATTCTGAAATATTTGATGGCCGTCTTTCAGATGAAGTTTTTTGAAGGTTTTTGTTTAGTCCTTTGGGCAGACATTCACAACCACTGTTTTAACACGGCTGCCTTGTACCTTTTTGTTACTGTTTGTGTACTGGAGATGACTGTCCCATAGCAGAGCAAAACTCTACACGTCTTGGCTGCTGTAGAGCAGCACATGACACATCTTAGTGGACAAGTCTGAGTTTCATTGGTAGATGTGGTTCTGTAGAGGCTGAAGAGTTGCTGTGGTGCTTTTCTGGAGACATGCTTCTCCATGGTTGTATGGCTACAGTCCTGCACAGAAGTGCTAGCTAGATCTGAAATTTTCTGAGTATTGAATCTTAAGGTGCCAGTGACTAATCCAATAATGACATACAAAATCAGCTGACATAATAATAGGTCTTCTGGCCATTTTAATTGTATGTATCTCCTCTTAATGTCTTACAGGTTTCACCTTGTCTTAGTGTGCTTTCCTGGCTGCTCTTTGTCAATGATACAGATGTATTAGCTGATGCCTGCTGGGCTTTGTCCTATTTGTCTGATGGCCCCAATGATAAAATCCAGGCTGTGATTGATGCAGGAGTCTGCAGAAGACTTGTGGAACTGCTGATGTAAGAAATCTGCTGCAAGCAAGCGTCACTCTTTTCCCTGACATCAAGATTATAACAATAAGGAATTTAATTAAATAGGTCTTGAAAAGTTGTAATTTCCAAAGAGCAAGATTTGAGTTTTAATTTTACCTGTCTGTTCAGTGTTCTCTATTTGTCATGAGTAACAAAAGCAATGGAACTTCTCTTGTACTAATTTTGCTGTTTCTTAAAGAGATTTTTTCCTGCACCTAAGAGCTACATTTTTGTAAAATCCATAATGCACATTGGAATTTTCCTTGTGTCATTGAAGTCCATATTATAGTTACCTAACAAGGAAATTACCTAAAAGATATCAAAGACAAAACTATAAGAAATAGTTTGATTTACTAGAATTGACAGTACCAGGGACTTGAAATATAAATAATTTCCTTAACCCTTACTGTAGAAGACTACATGCACACTTTGATCAGTAAAGTGTAGCTGTGAGAGTTGGGGTCACAGAGACTGGCCTTGTTCAGAGCCATTGCTTCAGATCCAAGGTCAGGGCATGGACCATTCAATGGCCTAAGAACAAGGAATAATAGTTTTCAGTGATGTAAATAAAAAGACTATTAAGGCCTCTAACATTAGAGCAAATGTGTTGCTGGATTAATGAATGGAGCATATTTCCTCTAAGTAGCTTTTTATAAAGAAGTGTTTTGATTTGAGAAAAACATTCTTTATTTCACCTTTCCTATTCCAGTTCTAATTTAACAATGATGATGAAGGGATGCATATGATGATGGAAGATGATCAAACAGGGTTTGATGGGTTAAACACACAACTTCTATCCCTGTTCTTCTGTCTCATTCTTGGCCTTTGTGTGTGCTACATTAAATATATTTTATATTTAAAGATAATTACTTTTTCTTCCCAAGGATGCTTGGAAGTACTCTGAAGTACTTTTATTCTTTTAATGTTTTATTTTTATGCTGCTGAATGACATCTAAAGGTCTAAATATTTAAAAACCCTAGAAAGGCTTACCATTAGTTTAAAATCAGAGTGTTTATTTAGATAGTGAAAGTCAGATTTATCAGGGAAATTTTCCCCAGGTGATAGATGTTTCTTCCTTGAGAATGTGAAGCTGGAGATGCTCTGGGAAGGTCAATACTTACATTTTTCTATGTCAATTCTAGGCACAATGACTACAAAGTTGTATCTCCTGCCTTACGAGCTGTGGGAAACATCGTTACAGGAGATGATATCCAGACCCAGGTATGGATGAACTTTCTCTTGTGTTGTACTGCAGTTCATCTTTCTGTTAATTGTGGTAACCTGTTCACAGGCACCTCCTCTTGTTCCTTTTGAAGTTTGAAAGTGAAGGTTGATGACACTAATTGCTTCAAAATGTGGTGGTTTTCAGTTTTTCTGTTCAGTCCTGAACTGGTGATGGTTCTTAGGTAGCTGTGTCTGGGACTTGTGGGCAGCTGTGCAATACCCCTCAAGAGTGGGATGTTGGTTTATTTAAAGAGAGTCTGTCTCTTAGGCTGAATTTTGTGCTGAGTGATGTACACTGGTAGTGCCATCAAAGGCCTGTCACATTCCATGCTGTTGCCAATCTGTGATGAATCTATCATATACATGATGAAAATATGTCATATTTATAATGGAAAACAAGTGGCTGGTCATATTTTGGGTGGTGTGTAGCTGTGTCTGGACATTTATTTGGAGAAGCATCGTAGGAGTCAGTGACACCCACCACTGTATTGGAGTTAAACTGGAAGGCAGGAAACCTGGTGCTTCAGAGGCTCTAGGTTGTTACTGGGATGCTTCTGTAGTTCTGTGACTCTGAGACCAGAGTTAAAGATGAGTTAGCAGCACCAGGGCACTGCTTCAGTATCTTTCTTCTTGGAGGAAGATAACATGATTTTTTGATTGTTACAAAATATTTTGTGTAGCTGAATTGCAGAGGCATTGTTGTATTTTTCTCAGTGGCATTTGTTTCACAGATCAGTCATAAAGAATGATTGAGGTGGGATTTCATAATTTTATTAAAGATAAAACCATAAGGGATCACTAATTCACATGCAATGCTGGTTATTAAATAATACATGAATCTTAGATTTTAATTTAAAAATAGTTTAAAATTTTTTCTTTTGCATGATTTTTTCTGAGGAGCATACCATGAGCTTTTCTAAAATTCTAGAGAACTATATCAGTAGGATAGTTTGATAGTCCTGCCTGCAGACTGTGCTGTATGCTAAAAAGTGATACAGGATGCATGTAAAAATCAGTAATCAGAAGGAAGAGCCCAGCTTTGAGAGCTGATACATTGCTGAATCTGCATGCAACAAACAAGACAGTTCTTCAAGAACTATTCTCTGTAAAACCTTGGGGCACAAATTTGCTTTTACTTTTTCTTTCATTTTCAGCTATTAACAATTGGCAGTGCTTGAACATGGCTAAAACCATATGCATGAAGAAAAAAAAATTGTCCCAGCAGACACCTGATAAAATCCTGAACTATAATCTTTGCTCTTTTAATTTTAGTGGGGAGTACACAGATTTTAAGAATATGGAGCAGGGGGGATGCAAGCAAGGGAATTAAATCCTCAGATTCCATGACCAGAAGTCATGACCTTTCTCGTGAAATTCTGGACCACATTATTCTTTCCAAGGTGCTGCTTTTGCCACCCAAGGCAAAACTACTGTGCTTCTTTGTATACTCTCCCAATTTTTGGCTTCATTGTTAGAAATTAGAATTGAATTAAAAAAAAAAAAAAAGATAATTTTTCATTTTTTGAATTTTCTTAAGCCCTTTGGAAGGGTCAAAAAGTCCTTCACTATCACACATGACATAATCAAGGGTGCTGTCTTGTAACATCCAAGTTCTGGGGCGTTTTCTGTTGTACTTCAGTCATTTAGGAAAAGGAAATTTTGTTGCAATTTTTCTGCAATGTAAAATTGCAGGGTTTTTGCAAATTTTGTAATTTTTAAAATAAGAATTGTCCATTCATAATGTCACTGTATACAACACTGGTCACACTTCACCTCAGTGCCAGCAGATGTGGAAACAGAAGTAGTTGGTGCTTACAATTGTACAAAAATACAGGAAAATACCATAATTTTATTTTTGTTTCGTCTTAATGTGCTTAGTATCTTCTTGTTTTCAGATCACACTGAA
Organism: Urocynchramus pylzowi; assembly: GCA_013397555.1. Lineage (NCBI taxonomy): Eukaryota > Metazoa > Chordata > Aves > Passeriformes > Fringillidae > Urocynchramus > Urocynchramus pylzowi. The sequence goes on along the minus strand of VZRH01005668.1, from coordinate 1,772,492 downwards.
ATCATTATAAAGGTGTAATCTCTTACCTGAAAGACTTGGTAGTTTTGCTCTTTAGTTTTCCTGCAAACATTTATTTCCTAATTCTTGCTGGGGTTTTTGTTTGTTTGTTTCTTTAGTTTTTAGTTTGTTTGTTTTGGTGTATATTTAGTGTTTTTTAAAAAAACCCTCTGTGATCATCTACTGAGGTATGCTTCTTATATTTTCAAGACGTTGTACTCCTTGTTCCTGTGATTCTTTATCCTAAATTTCTTCTACGGTGTGTTTTGTTTTGTTTTTCCTGTTGTATTCAGGTAATTCTGAATTGTTCAGCCCTGCAGAGTTTGCTGCACTTGCTAAGCAGCCCAAAAGAATCTATCAAAAAAGAAGCATGCTGGACAATATCTAATATAACAGCTGGAAACAAAGCCCAGATCCAGGTAAGCTTTTCAGCTATGATCAGTAATCTTTGTCCTGCAGACTAGAAGGAACACAGATGATTTTTTAATGCATAAAGTGCATATTTGTGTGTATGTATTGTCACAGATATATAATTACATACAAGAAGTATATTACTGTGTGTAATTAGAATATTTCAATGGCCCAGTCATCTCCAAATTAAAATAATTTAATTTTCTAATCCTCTACACATTATAAGGGGGGAAGACAGTCATGGTAGAAAATGCCAAAACGTGGCTAAGCTCAAGAAAATTTTGTCTTAAATAATTCACTTTGTGCTTTTGACAGACACTAAGATACAGAAATTCTCAAGTATGAAAAGAATAGGCTACAAACTTTGAGAATCAAATAATTTCACATATTTCTTGGTTTCACCATCAGACACAGATGTACATTTGAAAGTACTTTATTTCTGTTTATATTTTCTTATAATTCCTTTTATAATTTCCATAAATGGGCCTTTCCTTAATGCCCCATTGTAGGCATGTGTGCTTAGCCAAATCTAAATCTGCTGTTTATAAAACTGAACAGTAATGGAGCCTCTCTAACATGTTGTCCTGGGATTACCCGTTTCTGATTACACTGAATGTTGTAATCCCTTCATATTAAGTGGTAGCACACAGAAGCAAATGAGTCCCATTCCCTTATGTCAGTCATTACAATTAGGCTCCAAAAGATCAAATCATTGTTCTGAGTCTGGACTGAGTGTCAGCCATCAGGAAGGATTCCCAGGACTTCTCTCCAGGTGGTATAAATGAGAGATGGAATATCTTTTCCCCAGAGAGATGTCTTCGGCTAGATGAAGAAGAAACAGCTCAATATATTTTGTTTTCCCTGAATATGGAGTTTTGTTCAAGAACAGCTGTACTAGGGAATTTTTTGCTTGTCTTTCAGGGATGTGGTTTGACCTGGTGGGATGTCAGGTGTCCCCCCAAAGCTGCTCTATGACTCTTCTTCTCAACTAGTCAGGGGAGAGAAAATACAAGGGAACTTTCATTCTTTCATTAAGGTTAAGGACAGGGAGAGGTCACTGATTACTGCCATAGGCAAATCCAGACTCAGCTTGAGAAATTAATAGAATTTATTACCAATCAAAATCAGAGTGGATAATGATAAGTAAAACTAATCTTAAAAGCTCCTTTCCCCCACCCTTCCCTCCTTTCTGGACTTTATCCCTGATTCTTTTCTTCCTCTTTGGCAGTGCAGAATACAATAAATTCATCGCAGGTTGTTTCTGCTGCTGCTTCCTCCTCAGGGAAGGAAGTCTTTCACCAACTCCAGCATGGGGTCCCTCCCAGGAGAGACAGTCCTCCAGAAAGTGGCTGCTCCAGCATGGGTTCCCTCTGGGGTCACCAATCCCAACAGCAAACCTGCTCCAGCATGGGCTCCTCTCTCCACAGGGCCACAAGTCCTGCCAGGACTCTGCTCCAGCGTGGGCTTCCCATGGGGTCACAGCCTCCTTCAGGCATCCATCTGCTCTGGGGTCCACCTGGGCTGCAGGTGGATCACTGCTTCCCCACGGACCTCCATGGGCTGCTGGAGGGTATCCTGCCTCACCATGGGGCTGCAGGGGAATCTGTGCTCTGGCACCTGGAGCACCTCCTGCCCTTCCTTCTGCACTGACCTTGGTGTCTGCAGGGCTGATTCTCTCACATATTCTCACTCCTCTCTTCTCTGGCTGCAATTACTTTTGCTCAATAATTTTTTCCTCTTCTTAAATGAGTTATCACAGAGCTGCTATCACTGTCCCTGGTGGGCTCAGCCTTGGCCAGTTGCAGGTCCATCTTGAAGCCAGCTGGCATTGGCTCTGTCAGACATGGGGGAAGCTTCTGGCAGCTTCTCTCAGAAGCTTCCCCCATAGCTGCCAAAACCATGCCATGCAAACCCAATACAAAGAACATTGCCTCATTCCTTCTCTTTTGCAGAAGTGTTGGAAAAAGAGATTGTAGTGAGTGATAGAATCATGAAGGCATGGTTTGGAAGGGACCTTAAAGATCATCTAGTTTCAGCCCCCCTGCCATGGGCAGGGATGCCATTCACTAGATCAGGTTGCCCATGGCCCTATCCAACCTGGCCCTGAAACCAGGCTTTATCTTATAAATACAAGTGTTTCTATCAAGGCAGTTAAATAACAGTCTCATGTAAATCAAATTTAGTTGTGAGGTTACGTTTTTCAATTATTTTTTCCCTCATTGGATAAGTAAAGTATTTTCAGAGATTGCGATGATGCATGAAAGTCTGGCTGGAGACATTTATTCTTTGAGGAATGGCAATAAATGTCAGAAATATTAGACTCTGGAAATATTTGTCTTACACATTAGGAACCTGGAAGAAACAATGTTTACACAGAAAGTGAACCAAACCTCTTAATATATTGGCAAAAGTAGCCAAGGCGTACTTGTTGCCTCTGTGTTCCTTGGAAGGCAGCTTGATTGCTGCTCTTACAATGATGACTCTGGATTGCTCATTCTGTATGATGAGAATTAACATGAAGTGGTTAACCCTCTTTACCTATGGGGTGGAGTTACTTCTGTTTTTGCAGAAAACTTGCACTAGACTATGAAAAGGCTGCATATTTTTCCTGAGGAATAAGTGTATTATACCCTTCGCAGGTGACACTTGGAATCTTTTCGGTTTACACTCTCCCTTACAAAAAGCATTCACCTGCTGAAGGGGCAGGCATAAAGCTTTAATACCTTCAGTGAGAGCTTCATCTCAGAAAGCGTAGGAAATAAAGTTAATACCTTTGTGAAAGATATTTCAGTCTTTGCTAAGATACCTGAAATTCCTGAAAATGAGAGTGACTGTTCATCTAACATTCAGAGATCCTTATGTTAGGAAATGAGTAGGTAAAACCCAAAACCTTAGTAAGGTGGAAAGCTCTGTATGTCCTTCTTGTTTGATGTAAAGTTGTGACTAAGATGGAACTGGGGTTGTGAGGAAAGGAACCCCCTACAGTGGTATTTGCTCTGGCTTTCTCAGTCAGGATTTTGCTTTTACCACTGGAAGTCATGTTTTTTTGTGAGATACAGAGAACTATATGCTTACTCAATCCAACCTTGGTAGAGCTCCAGGAATTTTGATTCTGCTTTTATTGTGGTTCGTGTGTTAATCTGTGGATAAGCTGAATTTCTAACAAAAGGTGCTGTGTAAAATCAGCAACTGTGCCACTGTTTTTTTTCCCACATCAGCAATTGAAATTGCTGTGCAAGTAGCAGTGCCCAGAAGATAGTTACTGCTGCTTGTACCAAGGTAAAAATGTTTTTGCCGTTGTATTTCTTGTGTTTCTTCTTCTTCTTTCTTTGCTCTTTATTTCTTCAAACACCCACCTTTGAAATACAGTATTTTCTCTCTAGAAGGGCATTTCTGCTTTTTCTGGAAAGTCTAATAGTATTTTCTGAGGAACAGTATAACGAAATACTAGAGGTAAATTGAATTCTAGTGCACCAGAAGCTATTTCAGTAGTGTATTCACTTCATTAACTTCTTTGTAAGTATTCACTGTACCACATTGTCCTGTTTTCAAGTGAAGGAGTAGATGCCTGTCCTTATTTGCACAGTACTCTTACACCTGATATTCACTACTCAGGCACAAGTGAAGCTTTAGGTGAAGAGTCTTATCTGTATCCCTGGTAATCCTTGGTCTCTAAACTGTTATCATGTCTTTATTTGAAAGTGAGTAAGGATAAAATAACCTCTCCTTTGTTAAAACAGAACTTGCGTAATCTACCTGAACAAAATCGTTAGTCTATGCATGTGTGTGTTTAGCAGTTTTTAAATGTTTTGAGGTATTTTATCACAGATCAGCTGCCTTTCTGTTGAGAACAGATAAGAATTGCATGGTGACTTGAAAAGGTGAAGTCAGAAGGGAGAGGGAAATTAATGCTATGAGCCATTAGTATTGCATCTTCATTTCTAGCAGTGACACTTTAAAATTGCAAGAAAAGCCCTTTAACTCTGCATAGAAGAATACTTGGGATTATGTACATAGAAACTCTCAGGAGTCTTGTATCAAGAAGAAAACAGTGTCAAACAAATCACCAGAATACATGTGGATTTAAAAGAATCCAGCTTAAAAGCAGCTGCCTTAGGATATGTCACAGACAAAGTTGGAAATGTGTTGATGCGTTATGCAAGTCCAGGGAAAAAGAATGTAAGAAGCATTTTCTCAAAGGTGAAAGCTGTATTTCATTTAAGAGTCCCTCAGGCCCCATTCAGGGTAATTGATCTGCCTTCAAACTCCAAGCACACACTTGCTTTATAGTGAAAAAATGACTGCCCTAAGTGCCTACCCTGTACTGACAGTTACAAAAAATAAATTAAAACCCAGTGTTTCTGAGTGTGAGCGGGTTATAACTATTCTGTTAATGATGACATACTGCAAATCGTGTCCATCATGAGGCCTTGATTTTTAGAACTGCAGAAAATGGCTCATTAGAGAAAGTTGTGAAGTAAAGCACAAGTGAGAGAATGCTTACAACATGCTTGATTGGAGAGCTCAGAGTCAGTGTTTCTTGGAAGTAAAATTGGCAGTTGCAGATGTGATTGCAATGATTAACTTGTGTTGAAAGGAAAGTCTCATCGGAGGTGTGTAACAAGTTCCAGAAAGACCCTTGATGCTTTAGTTTCTACTCTCAACCTAGAAAATATTGTGTGAGATACAAGGTGTGATGAAATCTACTTTCAGCTCCAGAGCTGATAAGTCTGCATTTCTTAGGAAATGCCTTTGAGGTATTACTTCAGACAACTCCTTTTTAATGGCAAAATCCTTGTAAACATTTGAGCTGAAAAGCACTTCCAAAAAAGGATTTCTGAGGTTGAAAAATGCTGTTTGCTAAAATGTTTCTTGAAGATGGTCGTATGCTAAAATAGAGAATAAAAGTAGTCTGTTTTTAATTGCTGTGATGATAAAGGGTAATTCCCATCTGGGATGAATACTTGATTTAATTAAGTTCATGGGTGAACCTGTTTCATCTGTGAGTTGAGGTAGGTTTTTTTTCTTTCTCTACATTAATTTCCCATTGGGATGAATGAAAACATTACTTCTTGAGAACTGGTCTTCCTTACAGAAGGAATTCTAAGATACTAGATGCAGCTCTAAATTTAATTATTTATTCTCCTTTCTTCCCAGTCCCTGTAAATTGCTCAATAGTTACTACTAGAGGTCATAAACAGGAGAAGATCTGTTCTGCCCTCTGTGATGTATACTGGATTTTGAACATGCACAATCTTTAGCCAGAAATCAGACAAGAATGATTTCAGCATATGATAATTTTTTTCACGTCTGCCTGGCATAGTAACCCACATTTTTGCAAGTTACCAGCTGGTCTAACTAGTGAATTTTTGCTTCAGAACAGTTGGGATGTTAAAATTCTATGGAACTTTGAGTAGTGCTCAAGCCATAATCTAGCAATCCCTTCTGCACACCAAGAAGACATTAAAATATTTTGGTGAATCTAATAGATATTTTACCTAACCAGTATTAACAGACAGAACTATATTTAGTGTTGTCTAAGATTGCATTGGGTTACACTCCCTCCATCCACCCACTGTAAAGTATAGAAATATAAAGTCAGAGGGAAGGACTTTTATATTCATCTCCACTTTCATACTGCCTACGATACTTTGGTAGCACACTCCAAAGGCTTTCACTGCCATTTCTAAAAGATAAGGCAGCAGCCTATCACTATTAGATTTGCATTCCAACACAAAAAAGTAAACTCTTTCTAGCATTAAGGCAATGTAAATTAACATGCATGAAATGTGTGAAAGTGCGTGCTGAACTTTCTTTGGTGGCTCTTACTAAAGCACTGGAGGTTTGGGGTTTTTTTCCCACCAAAGGTGGAAGTGAAAGCCTTACAGAGTGTGTTATCTACAGTGCCTAGGCAACAGAAAAGTGTGGTGGAATGCAGCAGTCTTTCCCCTCTTTATTTCTCTGCTTTCAAGGTTTGGGGTGGATGTGTATATCCTGATGCAGTCGTGATTGTCACTAAGTATAGTTTTTGTTTGTTAATTTCCTAGTTTGTATACAGCTTTGCTGTACTTCAGTGGATAGCTTCCCCAGTCAGGGAGAAGGGGAACTACATCTTCCTGGGAGTCAGAAGGAGATCTGCACAACTGAAGCTTAATCCTGACTGTCGACCCTTCTGAAGGGTATGAGAGGCTGTCACATACCTCAGAAAATGTTCTGTGTCTTAACTTCGCAACCCGTTGAAAAGCTATGGAGGGCAGTACATCAGACACAGTCTTCCATGTCTGACACTGAAGACATCATAGGAGTTCTCTGCTCTTGACAGGTTAAGAAACTTCTCACTTCTTTTCTAAAATACCTAAAATTTTCACAAGAACATCTAGAAGTCTGAGTATGGTTAGGCATGGTAGCAACAGGATCTGTGCCATATTTTTCCTCCACTAGAGTTACTTAACCTTGCAGAATAGTGACATGGGCAAATGTAGCAAATGATATATTGCATGTCAGTTTTAAAAACTCTGGAATGAAATGCGTTTTTACAAAATGTGGTGAAAGTTACAAGCTCAGAGTTGTCAGAGGCTCTTCTCCAAAAGGACCACTGGGGACCACTCCGAAATTAGTGCTGAGGACATGGAAGAGACGTTACATGATTCACACAGAGCTGTGGTTTATACAGGCATCAAGTTACCTTAAATATAAAGTGTGTTTAGTTTATGTCATAGTTTGCATAAGTAACCTAAGAATCTTAACATGCTGTTTGGTGCAGTAGAACTTTAAAAAGTATATTCATTAAGAGCAAAATACGGCATTGCTGACAAGGTCATATTAGTTTGCAGACTAGTGAAAGTCAAAGATTAATCTCTTTCAGGTTTGACTTTGTGTTTAAGTACAAAATCTGCTTTCAGGCTTCTGCATAGCTTATACCACATTGAGGGCAGCAGAGCTAGAATACCTTTAATTTCTTTGTTCTGGCTGAAAACCACAGCAATCAGTGGTGTGTTCCTGTCTTTGGGAGGCTGGTTGGTCTGTTTGGCTTTTTCTTTGTTTGTTTTGGTTTTTTTTAGGATTGACCTAAAAGCAGGAGACCCTAAAAGCAGGAGAGAGGTCATTATACTGTAGGTTCTTCCTAATGGCAATAAAAGCCTTGTGTAAACTGGCTAGAAGTTTGCTTTATGCACAGTTTGGAGGATATAGGCTTAGGTGTCTGTGTCAACAACATAAGGGTTCATTAGAACTGAGATCTGAAGTGCTTCCTTTCTGACTCTAGGAAGGCAATGTTCTTTGTACCCGTGCCATAGTGTGAAGTAGTTTCAGCTTACAAATACTTGCTATGTTATTGATGAAGCAGTTGTAAATTGAATCAATTAACAAGGTAACTGGAAAAGAAGTCACTGAGAAGCTTCTATGAACTAAAATTTCCAGCCAGGAGGGGGAAGTCATAGCAGTAGGGCTGTATTTGCAGCTGCCAATTAAATGCTGACTGTAATTTTGATTTGTTAAAGGTAATGAGAGAGCTTGCAGGAGTGGGGAAAAAAACCACAGTCTAAGACTTGTTTGCTTTCACATTTATGTGATGAATGATATGTAGACATGTGATGCCAGCACATGCACACTAAATGTGTGTGTGTGTTTGCATATCACAAGTGATTTAGGTGTGGAAACCCAAATGGGGAGAAGCAGATTCTCACAGGGTATTGACGAGCTCAAAATGTGAATTTAATATACAATGGCTGAAGACCTCCCTAACAATGACTGCAGCATATTTAGATTAAACATCCATGCAGGTGTAATGATACTTAGAAAATTAATTTTTGTAATCTAGCTTCACTCTTTAAAAATCAAATACTGTGAAGTGAAGAAGCTTGATTAAAATAAGACAGGTAGAGTGTTTCCAAGAGACAGGCAACCCTCCTAGAGGGCTATATCACTGGGATACTAACTATTAAAAAAACCACCCCAAACCAAACATAGAAAAGTCGACACTTTAAAAGTAAGGGTCAGGTTTGCTGAAGTACTGAGCATTACAAATGAAATTTGAAAGTTCATATTTCAATTAAAATTAAATTTTAGTTAAAATTCAGTTTTGGATTTCCAAAAGACTTGTAATTACAACTCCAGATGGGGTTCAGTTCCAACAAATACTGATGGATGCAGCTGGGCAAAAACTTCAGTGTTAATTTAATGTATTAAAGGATGGGCTTTGGATTGTCTGTTGTGCAAAAAAGAGATTTTTAATGTATTTTGTAGATAGTACCTCTGTGCCTGGTACTGGCACCCTAAAGCCTTTTTATTTCTTTCATGTTTTTCAAGTTCTTGTTGAGCTGAAATCCCTTAACTCTGTTCCTTTTGTTTGAAAGCTATACTTACCTTGAGCATTTTCTATGCACTACACTCCTTTAGTCTTCGACACTCTACCATATCAGGCACACACAATATAGGAATGCTAAAAAAGTAAAGTAATTTGAATTAAGCCAATCTAAGTCCTTAGAAGTTTTAAGTGCCTCATCCTGCTATAGTTCTTTAGGGTTTTGCTCTGCCTGAGGCTCGCTTTTCTTTAAAAAAAGAAAAAAAAGAAGAACTAAATTAATTCTGTTTTAGCATTTACTATTTTATCACTTAAAAGAAGTTTACCTGGGAGGGAAATCTGACCTGTTTCCACAGTAACTGTTGTTCCCACATAAATTATCGTAGAGATGGGAATCCTTAGGCATTCTAGTGTGCTTTCAAGAGTAACTGCTGTGGGCAGGCTATAAGTCATAGAGTGTAAATAATAGATGCTGCCTAACATTTACTCTGTATTGGTACTTTATTGTTTCTCCCTTGCTGAGCTTAACTAGACTTTTGAAGTCTAGTGAAGATATTAAGGTTAAAGCAGACCATTTTTTTCACCTGGTTAATGTGGGTTGTTTTCTTAAACCTGAGTTCTAAGAGTTTCAACTGTTTGAGAGAGTGCTAGTGGAAAAGCTTGGCTGTGTTACATAGGAAGAGTTGAGAACCTTTCACTAAGACTCTTGCTAGGGTGAGGTGGCAACACTTATGTTGCCTGTCAGGCAGTAGAAAACATAAAAATATACTGGCTGGTAATCATCTCTCTTGAATCAGTCTCTTTCAAAGAAGTGGCTGATGAGAGGCTGTGATTCATTGTGGTGCTTTAACTTGTTCTGCTTGGGTAAAGATAGCCAATTTCATTGTAGGGCAGAAACGAAGCAAGGTCCCCATGGCCTTTTATGCAGTAGAAATAGAAGTAAGAGCACTCATCCAAGAGATGTGAGATCTGGATTCAGTTCTTTCTGAAAAGGTTCAAGTGTGTATTTCTCCACACTTAAAAAGAGTAATTTTACCCACTGAACTGAAGCATCCAAGCACTGAAGCAAAGAGTACAAAGTTGATTGAGCCTGAAGAAAAACAGTAACAATCTTTTGTGTTTCTCTCACTTAATTGCCCTCTCATTGATAGTTCCCTTTATTCTGGAATTGGCTTACTATTTTACAAGTTTTAAGTTGAAACATTTTAAGGTAACAATTTTTTTGGCAGTAAGAAGAATCAAGTGTTAGTTACTGCCTGTCAGATAAGATGTGCTGATGTAGTTGCACACTATCATGTAACATACTCTGATTTTAGTATTTATTATGGAAGTTGGTTTTAAGAAGACACTTTCTAAGGAAAAGGATTATTTTGGGGAGAGGATTTAAGAAGTGATAATGAGATTTTTTGACTTGTTTTTTGCCACAATAGTAAAATCCTAATGCCCTCAAATATCCCTATCCTAGATCCATATCAAGATCTTTCAGTAGGCAGTGCTTGACGTCCTGTAACACATTGTTCTTCTGAGGGCTTCTGCCTCAACAACACCCTTGTATAGAATTATCTGGACTCACATAAAGCAAAGTGTAGACTGACAAGTCCCCTTTCTCCTCTCCATCTGATGAGGACTAAAGTTTACTGGAGAAAAAACTTACACTCTCACTCTTTAGGTGCACAATCACTGACATCTCAAATACCAGCGTGGGTTCTCTGCTCAGCTCCTGTCCATGGCTGCATCTGGAGCTCTCTTAACTCCCCATGCTTGGGTTCTACTCACTGGCTGGTTCAGCTTGATTCCCACTGGCAAACAGATGAATGCATTTGTCTTGGGCATCTTCATGCTTGCAGACCCATTGAATAGCAGCACAAACCCTCTGTTCATGCCTGGACCCTGGACCTCCCAGTTGCTGCCCAGTCAGTTTGCCAGCAATCTGAGTACTCTGTGATCTTCCATACTCACCACAGCTTTTGGGGATAACATAAATTCCCCACCACACATGGCAGGTGCCCAGGCAAATGCGTTCTGTGACCTGCAGTCCCTTTGCAGCTGAGGTGCTGGGATCTTCCTTAAACTTTGCTCCAGTCCTTCTAGAAGTTGGCATCCAGGCACATGGGCCCTATGGGCTGTGATCCTGCCTCCGTGGTTGAGACCTTCACCTGCTCCAGTTGCAGGTGACTCTTTCATCCAAGACCTGACACCAGTTGCTGACCCCAAACTGACTTTTTATGGGACCTGATTTCATGGCCCATTTTGCTGTTGAGACACCCCCACCTACTCTAGCTGCTGGCCCCACAGACACAAGGGGTTCTCCTGAGATCTGGTCCAATTCCTAGACCAAAGTGAGTCATGTTCAGTTGCTAGAACCTAGTCTTTACAGTGCTCAAGTGGGACAGAGTGGTTACTGGTAAAACAGTTAAGAAAATATTTGTTACTAAGTTATGCACAGTTGCACTTGTCCCTGCCATCAGTTACCAAGTCCAGGCTGGCTCTCTGCATGTAGTTTCTTAATGACCTGTTAATTAGTGACTGGAACCTTTTCTTCTTTATGATTGTTTCCTTATCCCTTGTCAATCAGGTTTATGTCACTGTGTGTTTTATTTATTACTTTCCTGTTATTTGTGTCTGCCTTTGAGCTGGAAAGGTCCTTGATTTGATAACCTTAATGAAGCAGATGCTTTCATGTTCCACATACCTTCACAGTGATAATTTCACAAATTAATTGGGGCTTTTTGCAGTGAAATATGTGAGGGGGTAAAAGACATCTTTTTTAAAAGATACTTCCTTTCATCTTTTTTTATTTTTTTAAATAGCTGGCTCCTGTTTGTGGCCTATCACTTTCAGCAGTCATGTTCTAAAATTTCAGTTAAGGATACTTTTTCAAATATTCTTGGCAATGTACAAATGTAGTACAACACAGCTTGATGGAGATAATAGTTTTCCTTGAGGACCCCAGATTGCTGTATCAGAAGTGTGGATTCTTTGGCATAGGAGACAGTACTACTGAGAGGCTGTATAGATTTACGAAGCAGAGGAAGTGTGGATGCCCAGACAAACAGGAAGGATAAAAGAAATAGTGAACAATTGTTTAATTTTTACCAGGTTAGCCATTCACACTATGAATTGACTGTAGCTTTTTGCTGTATGTAATCTGTTTTCTTCTACAGAGCTCTGTGCAAAGGATCTTTTTAGCTTTCTATGGATTTCCCTTTGTTAGTTTTATGATGATTTATACTTGTAAAGAGATAGATTAAAAAAGTAATCCTGAGATCTTGCTTGTTTGAATGATCCTTATCAAAGTGTTTCACATCCTTGTCATAGGTATATAACAAAATTGGTTTAATTTTGGTCTTATTGCAATAAGGCTGTTTTCAGAAGGAGTAGCAGAAACTTAAGGTTACTGCTCAAATGCTCATTTGGTTTCTATCACTTTGTTGAGCTAAGCAGAGAACTCTTCTGCCACACATGAGGGTTTGTCTTTTCATCAGGTGGTTGCTTGTTTTGAGTTCTTACACGAACAACTTTGCTCTGTTGTCTTGCTCACTGGAAATGTATTATGGCACACAGGCCTATGAAGTTTAGGGGATCTTAATGACTTAATGGTTTGCTTACTTAATAGCTGAGAGGTTTACTACCTGGAAAAAATAAGGGAACTGTGGCACTCTTTTTGCCGTCAGGGTATGATTAAGTAACTCATTAGATATGGCAGTCACTTGAGTCTGAATGTGTTTTAAATTCACTTAGAGTAAGAAAAGACCACAGTAATAACTAAGGTTTTGAATGTAAAGCTAAAAACTTATTTATCAGTTCTGGTGTTTGATAAAGTGACGTTTCATTGTTTAATGTGTTATGCTGGGCATGGACATTAACTAACTCAGGACAAAGAAGTTATTTCTAATTTTTATTATGACCCTGCCATGTCATTTGTTTTTGCAGACAGTCATAGATGCCCATATCTTCCCAGCTCTTATAAATATTTTGCAAACGGCTGAGTTTCGGACAAGGAAGGAAGCTGCTTGGGCAATCACAAATGCGACTTCAGGAGGCTCTGCCGAACAGATCAAGTACGAAATAGTTTAAATCTTTCAATGCAATAGACTGAGTTAGTGTTTGTGCAAGAAAACAAACTATCAGCCTAGAAACTGAAAAAGCTTTCACTATGCTTTCAGGGCTGTATCCAGAGAGACCATGTCCTTGTTATGAATGAGTCTTTCATTCCTTCAGGGAGAAATCATAAAAGTATTTCAGCTGTAATACTGATTTACATAATTGAACCATTTGTCTTATGTGAAAAAAACTAAATGCAGCTTTTAAACTGACTTCTGAGGGGTGTAGAGTATAACAGAGTGCAGTAACAGTCTGGAGAGGAATAGCTCAGCCCCTCGCATGATGACATCACGTGCATTGTTTCTCCCGTTTAGCTTATACATTATGCTTATATGCAGTTTTGTATAAAATAAAAAAAAGACTTTACAATCATGTTAATATAATTGCTCTTTATAGAAAATATTTTTAAGTTACCATTATAGAAATATGGTTTATGGTATAAAAAATAAGTTATTATTTCATGACTATATGGAGAGAGTGAGACAGAGAAAGGATTTTAAAGGTATCTTTATTGTTTCAGCAGAATTGACTGGATAGAAATAGATGTCATTAATTTATCTAATTTTTCCAGTCAAATTGGTACTTTGTCTGATTGTTTTGATTTGTTTGACCTTCATACTAAGTGCTTAAATGGCTACACCAACTACAATTTTGCAGATAATTTACTGGGTTCCATGTGATGTTTTTTAGGTATTTAGTAGAACTGGGATGCATCAAACCACTCTGCGACCTCCTTACAGTAATGGACTCCAAGATTGTGCAAGTAGCTCTGAATGGGCTGGAGAACATCCTGAGGCTTGGAGAGCAGGAATCCAAACACAGCGGCACTGGCATTAATCCCTACTGCGCTCTTATTGAAGAAGCGTATGGTATGAGCAAAACACCTGGGAAATCAGGGCATGCAGAAATGGTCACAAACCCATTGGAGTCTCAGCAGGCCCAGTTCTGTTAATTCCCTTATCACTGTTACGGAAAATAATCTGTTCTTTGATAAGTCTCCAGAGTACTCCCATCTTCTACATTATCTTTTTCTGTGTATAGATTGGAGACAGAATGTGCAGATCTTCTTTTCTTGATTCATACAGAATAAAAGGTGTTAACAAGAAAAGCACTACAACTGACAGCAGTAGAGATTAACTAGAATGGCTAACACTTGGATTTCATTATGGCATCATTCCTTGCTGTATTATTTTTGTTTGTATCTGACTTCAAGACTTGAGTTTGCCCATATGCTTTAATGCCTGCCCAAAAACTGGTTGCCTGAGTTTAACTGCATTGTACACACATATATTATACAGGTTAGGAAATGGAGTCTCCATCCTTGGAAGATTGGAATACTTGTCCAGACACATCAGATCTTATCTGGTGTTGGTTAGTACTGCTGGGATGGGCTGCAGGTTGGACTAGATGACTATCTATGAAGTCTATTTCAGCTTACATGCAGGTGATTCTGTAGTCACAGTCTTTACAAAGAAAGCACTGTGAACGCACTTTTAGGAAACACGGTCCTAAAAGTCTCCTCAGAAAAAGTCTTTGAGTTTGAGGCCGTGTTCATTACCCATTCAAGCTTCTTGATTTAATTTTTGAGTAAAAGGGTAAAGGCAGACAGAAAGTACGAAATACATAACACAGTTACAGCGATCTCTGTAGTTCAAACTGGCTTTTCCTTGGTTCTGGACAGTACAAGTTGGATGCAGGTCTCCATAGAGGGGCCTGTTTTTTCTGAAGGTGGGAGAGAATAATGGAACAGACTGAAAATTATTGTGGTCGTATCCTTTGACTGAGCTGTAACTTTTATGTACTGCTTTTCTCTGCAGGCCTGGACAAGATCGAATTCCTGCAGAGCCATGAGAATCAAGAGATTTATCAGAAGGCCTTTGATCTGATTGAGCACTACTTTGGAACAGAGGATGAAGACAGCAGCATTGCCCCACAAGTGGATATCAACCAGCAACAATACATCTTCCAGCAGTGTGAGGCTCCCATGGAAGGCTTCCAGCTTTGAGGTGCCCCTGTGCTGTGTGCTCCTCTACCTAGCCAATCCTGTTGTCGAGCCACAAGCCACCCGTGGAGTGATTCTCTCAATGTTTTCCATAACCCTGTTTGCGCTCATTCGCTTGCCTTGTGCACATGCTCTTACATACGTCTGGAAAACTTTTGGCTCTCCGTGGCAGGATGCCCCTTCCTTGGCAAGGGGTCGCCAGAATCACCCTTCTCCTCTAGATTCTGAATCTCTCCACTGTCATCTTCGTGGAGTTGAGGCACCTTTCTATATTTTGAGATATTCCCTGTTCCTATTACAGGAAAGTAATCCCTCCTCCACTTGGCCCCCCACTCATGGCATCCAAGAGAAGGCTGCCTTTCTCTTGTATTTGCTGCAGAGTGTGCCTGCAGTCCAGGGAGACATTCAGCCTTTCTGAGAACGTAGCTGAATTCATCCCTCATGTTCTCCCCTGGATGCCTCTTTGGACGGCTGCGAGAGATGTGTTAAACCTTCACACGCGATCTATCTACCTTGCTGTATGTGCCAGCTGGGGTTATTGGCATGAGGAACATGTTACAAGCAATGGAGTAAGTTCTCTGTCCCCTGCAACAACAGGCTGCAATGGACATGTTTTGTGGTTCTTAGGAATACTGAACATATCTGGCCCCATCCCGTCTCAACACTGAGCTCCCAAGTTGGATTGCAGACCACTGTGGAGATTTGTATACCTTCCTAGTTTTTCCTCTCCATCCACTAAAAAAGAACCTGTGAATAGGTCACTCTTAACACCTCCCCAGAAATGACTTTCCAAAACAGCTTCTAGAATGGAGAAACTGCCCCCACTTCTGCTTGCCAGCACAGTATGATCCAGCTGGGCCTTCCTTAAAAATCAAGCCCTTTCTGGCTCCATGCTCCAGAGTCTGGTCCCTGGTATTCTAGTTATGGCTGAAAAGTTCCTGTCTGCCTCTTTACATTTTTACACAGCGTGACTTGAACAGATTTGTCTTCTGAAAAGTTAACTTCTGAATACAGAAATCTTAATTTGTAAAACTTGGCACAAGGAGTGTTAGATCTCCTTTTCATTTTCATGAGACAAGAGCTTCC
The DNA here is from genome assembly GCA_013397555.1 of Urocynchramus pylzowi. Lineage (NCBI taxonomy): Eukaryota > Metazoa > Chordata > Aves > Passeriformes > Fringillidae > Urocynchramus > Urocynchramus pylzowi. Next base: position 1,756,590 of record VZRH01005668.1, on the reverse strand, counting down.
TCTCCAGCTCACCTGATGGAATATAGTCCTCCTGGTCAAGGCCCTTATTTAACTAAAATGACACTACATTTGCAGGATAGTACTATTACATCTGGGTCCACCTGGCCTTCTCATTTCACTTTTCCCTTTTGCTGTTGATGAGACTGCAGATGAATTAGCATGGAACGCATGGTTCCTCCAGGTGACATCTGTAAGGCATCGTTGACTGCATGGCAGCTGCCACACGCAGCTGGAGACTGCCCTTCTGCTAGCAGCATGTTCTTGGCTCTGCAACCTGCTTGGATCACAGACCTCTGATGCAAAGGCCAGCCACTCCTCACTGAGTTCAGCTGACTCTGACACCAAACTTCACACAACTGGGGAGATGCCTGATTGAAAGTGGCAGTTTCATTTTGGAAAATGCAATGGATTCCCTAGGCCGTCCGCTCCCCCCTGCATCGGGCTATGTTCTTTCAAGCCATTTTGGATGCTTGGAACACACATTTGTCCAGTGTAAACATTTCAAAATCGCCACTGGCAACTGCAGCGTCACGTACCTGTGGTAAATGTTTGTGGCAGAACTGTCTTCAAGATCCTCATGACTCCTCTCAGTGATAAGCCACTGCAAAAGCAAAACCAGCCCATTGGATACAGAGTTATAAAAACACATAAGTCGCTCGTCATACTGCTGAAAGAAGCTAGGCAAAGGCCTGAACATCAGCTCTGTGTGACCATTATGACCATTATTTAAATAAAGTCTTCTGTCTCTGCTTCAGGATGGAGACTCTGACCTGTGTGGCCACTGCAGAAGCCACCTGCTGCCTCCCTAGCTAAGCCAGTTGGCCTCCACTTTCCCTGTCCCAGTTATTTTCTCTAGTGCTGCTTTGTGCTGAAGGAACATTTAGTTTACTGCACTTGATCTGTAAATGGACTTCAATTCTTTGTAATTTTAGGGGGTTAAATTTGGTGGTTAATTTAAAAAAGCAAAAAAAACCCCTCAATGTTGCCTTTACATCACATATAAATAACTGTGTTTCTCTTTTCTTGAAGGGTGATAGAAGCACTGATTAGTAGCAAAATCTTGTTTTAGCTTTTGGATTTTTTTGTGCTGGATTTTTTTACGTGTAAATTTCCAATAACATGTCATTTCTATAAGATTTGTTTAAAACCATGTACCTCTTATTGGATGGTATAAAAATGCTACATATTTTGTAAACAAATCTGAGCAAAGTGTGTGTGCATATATTCTGTATATTCATATATGTATATTCTGTGTATATATACACTAGCGTGTATATATACATATATACACACACACATATATATACACACACACATAAAGTGTGTGTATATATATACATACCTATATATCTATATATATAAGTGTTTTCTCTTCCAGGCTAGTGAAAACAATGTGGTGCATTGGCGTTTCCCTCCCCCGCCCCCCAAGAAAGTAATGACAATTGCCTCTAAATGAGTGAATTAAAAAAGAGTCCATTTAAGCTGACTGGTGTGCCTTCCTGTGTAAGGAGCCTGGCCAGTATTTGTTACTTTTGCCATGGATATGTAAATTCAGAGCAGATAAGTATAAATCTTTAAACTTGGTATGCTTGTTTGAAGTGACAGGCCTGGTTGATGCAGGTAATATTGTTGTCCTAAATACTTAGACTGTGTAAGGCATTGACTGGTACTGCATAATATTTTGAGTGAAAACCACACCAATACAAGAATCAACATGGCACACATTAAATGGATTAAAATGTGGCTAACTCATAGGTCTCAATGTAATTTTAAATGGTGCTTAATTGAGTGTATTTCCATCAGGATCTTCCAGCAACCAGTTCTTGCTGTTGCTTTACTTAGCCTTATAGGTTGAAAAAAACCAAAATCTGCTTCTAACAAAGGCTTCAAATTAAATGGGTACAGAAGGGAGATCAGACTTGTGAATTATAAAAGGAAAAGCTCACTGATACAGACTGACCAGAATTACTTGGTTAGCCAAGGGCAAGGAAACTGCTTGCATTTTAACAGATCCAAACATGTAGTGTAACGTTACCCATCTACTAAGTAACATTCAGGCCACAGATGAAGGACTCTGTTTTGGAAGAAAAGTGCCAGTGAAAGTATAAGGGTCATTATATCATATTGCTTGAACACTGCTTTCTAACACAGTTCTGTGTGGCTGTGTCCCCTGCTAGAAGCACTGAAACCAGTATTCTCAGCTCTCCTGCAGGATGTGCTGAGATAGGGACCATCGCAGAGAACGCCTCTAGCTGCCACTTTTGTGAAGGTCACGCTGTGTTTTGAATGATCTGTTGTTGGTTTGTGTCTAAATAAGAGGCAGCGTGGTCTCATGTAGAGGGTAGGTGAGGGAGCTGTTGGAGTTCTTGTGTTCTTCTCTTATCTCTGTCAGGCAGCATGTAATGCTAGAAAAATGTCTCATATATTCTCCAAAATTAAAATACACGCATTGGTTTCTGTCTGCTTGTGGAGATCCAATCTAAGCGTCTTCCAAAAGCCCCACTGGCTGGTAATGAGAATTTATTGAATTTTTTTTGAAACGTCAGGAATGAGGTGGAAACACTTCACTGAGATTTTAACAATGTCTCTTTTAAACTGGGTGTTAGAGAAAGGAAGATGCAGGACTGCCTGGAATTGCTATCTAGCAGTCCAGCACACAGATCTGTAATGCCATTAAAGTTGTTGCTTTGTTTGGGCAGCAAGCAGGAGCCATCATTCTTTCTGTTGGCAAAGTTGCCAGTGGAACATGGCAGGCAAGGTCAGTGTCTTGGATTCAGGAGGGCACAAAGGATGATGGAGCAGGTTATTGAAAGCTCAGTAACTAAGTCAGGGCCAGCACTTGGGGCTCCTGGGAAGGTATCACACAATCATTTGAGAGAACTGCTGTCTAGAGACTTCAGCCTGTTCCTAAATTCCTGTTTGTTCCTTGATGCCAAGCAAATACAGGTGGCAAAGGAGACCCTTTGCCTAATGTTAGAAGAAGGGAGGAAGGCAATGACCCTGGACCTACGTGTTCTTGGACCTGCTTTTTATTTTTACTGTCAGCACCCAAGACTATTGAAGACCTAGATTGCACCACATAGTCTTACATGTGACAGTGCTCCTGGCAATACACTTCTCTGCTTCTCTGGGGACTTCCAGAACAGCTGTCTTACCTCTGTGCACTTTGCCATCTTACAGTAAATCCCTGTCTCTTCCAGTATGATTTTTTGTGCTTCTGGAAATTGGCACAACACACCATTGGTACTCTCCCATGCCCATTTTAGAGTTGAAGGTCTTTCTTCAGGTGCCTGAGTCTTAGTAGAAAAGTAAGCAAGACCTCTGTGTACTGCTGTGGCCATGTCCTGCTGTGGCTCTTGCATGTTCCATTGAGGCAGTGTTGGAGCTGTCAGGTGATTGCTGCATTAGGAAGCTTCAGTTGCCTCTGGACCAGGTACAGCAATAAGGCGCATGGTACAGGATTGATAAACTGGACTGTTCTGGATAAATGGGAGTGGTGTTACAGACCAAGCCAAAGGGGAGAAAAAAAATGAGGTACCATTTGAGGCTTAGTATTTTCCTTCCACCATGCACTGTTGAAGGCTTCGGGCTGAAGCTGTGAGCTCTCACTGATCTGAGGGGTGTTAATTTCTCCTGTCAGCTGGACTGGCTGCTTTGGCCAGAAATGAGTGCTGGTTTTGTAACCACTCTCCATGTTTAGAAGTGATTCTTGGAAGCTGTCACACCAGGAAAGAGGTGGTTCCTTTCACTACCTCACCGAGAAAGATTTCCATCATTTTATAGTACCCAGCTACTTGCAAAGAAAACTGTACAGTGGTTGGGAGCAAGCTGGAGACCACACAAAGTCCATTGTCTTGGGATTTGGTTTGAGACTTGAGCCTATGCAGAAAGCTGAAAGAAAGAAAACACAAAGCTGGACAGTGATACGGAGTCTTTATGGCAGATTCTGAAACGGTGGAGATACCAGGGTGACAGAAGGATGCGTGGAACTTTTGTCAAACCACCGGACCAGACTTCAGTTTTTGAGTAAATGGCATAAAGTTTATAGAAATTTAAGTAAAATGAAAAGCTGGTTACTGTTGCTGCTCTGAAGTGTTGCTTTTGAAGTGGTGTTTTGCATATTTTTATTTGAATACTTTACCAGCTGGATGAGTCCAAATACTTTTGTTTCCAAAACTAGAAGAGGTACCTGCCAGTTCTGTTCACAGAGTGCACTCAGAGGTGTGTTGAAAGGGTGATATTTTTGGGATGTGCAGTTTTAAGCTTTGCCATCGCAAGTTTTTCTTCACAGAAACCTGAAATGCACGTTCTCTTTTTTGGTGTCATTTAGCACATACATGACCACAGGCATGTAATTGGGCAAGATTTTGTTGTGCTTCCCACCTGTGTGCCTACTGGTGTGGCAAAGAACCAGAATTGTCCTGGAAAATCTGTTCACATACCTGCAGTGAAATTAAACATGACTTGCATTCAGTGCTAATTAAGTGGACAAATCTGTGCAATCCTGCTCTGCTTGATTGACAGTGTACTTATGATAATTTCCATCCAGAGAATCTGATGACAGGTCATTGTATCACCTGAGGGTTGTGACTTCTGTGATGGAATTGACTACATGGCTTCTCTGATAGGTTACATCTCACTGTGGTACTCAGAAATGCAATTTATAGATGGACTGCAGCAGCTAGGGAAGATTTATGCTGCATTTTTGTAGGGCTTTTGATTATTCAGCAATACTGCTAATTTTTAGGGGTACAACAAAAATAATCTCCCTCTCACTCTTGAGAAAGTTCACTAATTTTGTTAAGCTGATATGTCTCTTGTGGTTTTGGAGTCCCCAGGGCCAGTCAGCAAGGCAGTGCTGGGCAGTAACATTTTGAGCAGTCCTGACACTTCCAATCTACACTTCCTTCCAGATGAAAATGAAAGGAGGAAGGAAAATACTTCCCCTGGTTCCTGTGGGCTCTTCAATATGAATAGTGCGTGACTAGGCTCAATGCCAGAAACAGCACTCTTGAGGCAGGTGATCTCTCGTGGGTGGGCCTAGTATGATGAAAACACAGACAACAATTTAAAAGAGCAAAATATGTATAAATCTAAATAAGATTCATAAAGAAAGAGCTTAGTAGCAAAGAGCAGGAATGCCTGATTGAGTTTCTCATGCTCATGTGCCTCTAGTAAATCTGACAGGTTGAAGCAGTTGTTCAGTATTTCTCAAAATAGTCATCTCTGTTCCCTCAGCTTGGATCTTCTCTCATCTCACTGCCAGCTCTGCTGGGACCACTCTTAGGTGTCAGCTGCAGCACCATGGTTCTCTGGAATGCTATTTCACTCTTCATCTCCTTCCTCCTTTTCTTGAAGGCTGGCAGTACTTCCTGTGAAGTTATTCCTCAGTTAAACAAATGCAGACAGAATAACAGGACCTAGACCAGGGAATTAGGCTTTCCAATACCTTAGTATCATTTTGCTGATGTTAATGCCGGTCAGACAGTAACTTTTGGCTCAAGGGCTCCCTTAATAATTGTTCTGTCTCGCACAAAGAGGAACATGTGGATTATTTGAAGTAGCCAGTACCAATACAGAATAAATACAGTTCCATTCTTGCTAAGGAAACCTGAAATAGTCAGTGATAGTGGATGGCTGGCTAGTGAAGGTATTTTGTTTGTACAAGCATGGATGTACAAGTGGAAACCAAATGGACCCTTCTTTTGTGTTACAGTTACCTTCCTGTAAGTGGTAAGTAAGAACCTGAGACTTCATGCAGGGCATTGGTACCAATAATGCAGGTACAGGTCCTGGAGTACTGTAAAAGATGCTCTGGTGGCACAGCACATGGGAAACAATTACATTGCTTATCCACTGTGGTCATGTGTCCTGTCCCACTAACCATGAAGAAAAGAGTTTGGAAGAAAGGGACAGTTATAAGGAAGAGAAAATAGGTATTTCTGGTTTTATTGATTACAGGACAGCATATTCATTCTTTCTCTAACATGAGTGTGGAGAACTAACAAACAGGAAAGATGTGATGATATCCTCCTGTCAGTGCTGAAAGGGACTTTGCTTTTCTACCCCAGTCCTTGATCTCTTCATTTCCTCCTCTATGGTTTAGCAGATGCACCTTCAGCTCTCCACTGGGCTTTCTTCTCCAGGTTTATGTTCGTAAGAGATTCATGTCTTTTCATACCCTGCAATGTAATGAGATCATCAGTTATCACCTGAAGGACCACAGAGTTGAAACTTGAATCAATAACTTACAAAATACCTGACCTGTCCTTACCAAGGCACAGTTCTGTGAGCTTTAATGCCAGGAAGCCAAAAGGGTTAAAATAAAATATTGAGAGATTATTTTGGCTAAAAGTAATTACTTCTCTGGGAATAAATTAAACCCTTTTTTCAAGTCACTAGCAGATACAGTATTTAATACTGATCTGATTTTCACAAGACAGACAAACAAATCAAAAGTTAAACATAATCACAGATTCACAGAATATTTTGAGATGGAAGGGACCACATGGATTATCAATTCCACCTCTTTGGTGAATGGCCCACAGGGGGATCAAACTTGCAACCTTGGCGTTATTAGCACCATTCTCCAGCCAACTGAGCTCATCTCAGGAAACAGAAATAATTCCAGCTGCTTTGAAAACAAGGACTCCAAAGTAGCTGTCCTCTCTTCCTGGTATTTGCATGCATACTTCTCCAGTACAGAGGCAAATGCTCTGGGAATCATCAGTGTTTGATCTCTGCTGTTAAAGCCAGGAAACATCCTTCCACTGTTTCATTTCAGAGTGCTGCATCTTTTTCATTTTAATAGACAAATTCTGATAGAAATGTCAGGTGACACTCAGTAGCTCACAGTGCTGGGGTTAAGACTGCCACTTCTTTTAAGGTTTCTCTAGCACACAGTAGTCCATAGAAACCAGACCTGAACATTGTCATCAGAAGAGAGGCAGCATAACAAATAAGGTTCTTCTGCCACACAGATGCTTTAAGTTTAGGGGTTTTTGTCTGCTTTTTTTTTTTTAAGGAAGCATCTTAATGGTGACATCATCCTTTTCTGATGAGAATTAGTCAATGAGGGTCACTTCTAGGGAACCAGGAGGACTTGATAAAATTTTGTTCAGTGATAAAATGACAACTCCAAAACAAACAAAAACCACCCCAAATCCCCAAAGCAAGACAGTACTAAAAATCTATAGAGGAACAAAGAAGTTTAAATGAAGGTTTATTTGCCCTCATCAGCTACAATTCTGTGCTTACCTGCTTCCCTCTTATCACCATGGCAATGCATCCCACTATTGTCAAGGCAATCATGACATAGCTGAACTTCACACGCAGGGTGGTCTTTGCTGCTCTCACTGTTTCAAGCCTTAAGAAAGAATAAAAGAACAGACTCATTATCAGAGACCCAAATAATTCACCTGGCTAATTATTTAATTTCTCCCAAGACTAGGAGTTTTGTGTAATGCTAACAGCACTTGGCTCTTTGCACAAAAAGTTTTACAAGAACAGGAAAGGCTGATCCCTGACTACATTGGGAGATACTTGGTAACAGAGGCATTCCTCTCAAAGCTGGAAACAAGCCCAACTCTTTAAACTTAGCTTACTCAATTGTTAATACTGCCTTTCCAGACCACTTGACTGCAATGCAAAGGAGGAAGGCTGCAGGATTTAAGTGTGTATGTTCATTATGGAAAGAATAGGAAAAAGAGGAATGGTTTAACCAATACTGTATTTTTCTTACTTTCAGCTCCCTCCGTGCTCACTACCATCTTCCAATATCTGCAAAGTCAGGGAGAACTCATCCATATAACTGTGTTGTATTTAACATAGTAAAACATGCATTTTTCTCTCAATAGCAGAAGTCTAGTAAAACCCCAAATATGGTGTTTTAACAGTTGAGAGTTTATTGGGCAGAGGGAAGCATTAGCACAGCTTTGCAATTTCTTCTGAACTTCACCATGGTTTCCTTTATGATGCAGTCTTATTTCCCAGCAAGGTGCTTCCTCTGCTACAGGACTTGAAAGTGCAATCAGTGACACACAGGCTGCTGAATGCAACACTCAGAAATTCTGAATAGGACTTGGTAAAAGACCAGTGGTCCTCACTCCTGCTGGAGTAAATGGTCCTAAAGTGATCTGCTTCCCTGAGAAACTAAGGAGGCATGGAGGATTGTAAGCTTTCCTACATCAGCTCTGGACAGAGGAACTCTTTAATTTTATTTTTTTTTTTAATTTTAGGGGGCTTAGCTAGCCACACCAGTAGCTACACCACCCTTTTGGGAAACTTGTTGCCTACTCTGCTGTTATCTTTTAAAAACCAGAAGTCTTCCTCCAGAAGAGTAGCAGTTATTGACACCTTCCAGCTGTGTGGAGAGTAAAAACTAAAGATCTCGTTGTATGAGTTAACTCTGAAGGTCATTCTACCCAAATGACATCTTGGTTACAGCAGGTTTTAAGTCTGTGTTAGAGAGAACAAAGCAAGAAGGGCCAGTGAAGCATTAATGCTTTTTAGAAGTGCTTTCCACAACAACCAAAGACCTACACCCTGTATATTTAACTCTCCTTGCAGAATTTAGGGCAGATAACTCCCTTCTCAAGGAGGGCTGATACTCTCACTGATTATATTTGGCACACGACAAAATTCCAGAAGACTGGAAAAGCATCAACATTGTGCAATGAAAAGAATAAATGCATCAAACTAGGTTAATTATACCCCAAAACTAATGTGGAGAATGGATTTAATGGAACTGGGAAATTATTACTGTACATAAACATGAGTGAATGTGGAATCTGTTACTACATTTTGATCCTTACATTCGGAAGAAAAACAAAGATACTTCAGGATCCATGGTAGTTCAGCGTGGTAAATCACACAGGACCTGAGAGCTGAGAAGTTTTGTTCTTGTTTTTGTCAGAGCATTGATTTTGAGTACAAGATTTCTGATCATAGGGAACAAACACATCCATCTACAATGAAACTAATGGTTAATTTTAGCATCCAGGTTATTTGCTTCTGCTAATAATCTTCAGTGAAAGCCTTGAGTGCAGGCTGCAATTAAGCTGAAATGCACAGCAGTAGGATTTTAAAAAGTTTGCTAGTTAATTTTGGAAATACCTTAGATGTGTTAAGAATTTACAAGAGCAAAAGGTAGATATCTAAACACAACTTGCATTTTAAATCAGTTCAGTGGCTAAGTTTAACATTTGTTTAATAAATGGGTTGCTTCACCACATTTTACAAGATTACCGAGTTATAGCACAAGCCCTTACAACACATAATTAATCTCAGATTAATTAATTAATCTCAGAACAGGAAAATAAGTTTTTGTGCTTTTATAGTTCTCAATTGTCTTCTCAGATCTGGCTGAATTATTTGTCTAAATAAAAAGAATTCCCTATGCACTTGCAGAAATGGTCAGCTTTTATCAGAAGTTGGTTTGTCCTTTCAATAAACTACTGAAATCAATCACTCTGCTAACTCTGTTTTCTTAAAAACACTCATAACAAGTGTTTGGTATGCAAAAATATATGAAGTGATAGTAAGTTTTAATAATTTACTCCTGTGTGTATTTCAAATGTAGTTTTAAGAAAAATGATTCAATACAAAATGGAGGGATTCCACTTTTAACAAAATTCATTCATTGTGATACATTTAAATTCAGGGGTGGACTTTCAATTCCCATGTGGTGCATCCAAACAAACAGAAAATATGTAAGAGGGCAACTACATAATTTTCTTACTCAAGTAGTGCAAGATTCACTGTTTTTTAATTTAAATAAATACATGTATTTAAAAGCATTATGAGCATGTTTTAAAAGATAACTATACTACCACTAGGAATGTTTTTTAAACTAAAAGTTGCCTATTGTTGATAAGTTTGATCTTTATTTTTTGTGTGCAAACCAGAACATCCAGTTTTATTTTCTACTTTTCACACGGGACAAAGCTTTTGACATTTGGACTCAGCAGCAACAGGAAAATTTTGACTATATATAGTTAGGGAGCCTTAACACTGTTTGTTAGTTTAAATTCCAACAGTAAAGGAAGTTGGCCCATGCCCTTTAGGTATTCATTAATAAATACTTTGTATGAGTTTCAGTTATTTTATAGCTGTATATGAAAGTTTCCCACCGCAAGAGACTGACCTGTAATGAAAAACACTAGGGAAAGCTCTCACTAATGTTTGAAAAAAGCTTTCTAATTGTGAGAGAAGAGTAAAAGTGTACTGATCTGACGTGGTTTTCTAATGAAACAACTGACAGATGCTGGTCAACCCTTTGCAAAAAGGGAAAAAAATCAAGAGGGATACATTATCTTAGCACAAGAGAATTGCTGAGGTCATTTCATCTACAAGGATGATACACCAAACACAGCAGAGTAAGGTTTTTCAGCTGTGCAAACCCATTCCTTTTTAGAAAAGTTACTCTGGAATTGCATGCAAGTAACTTATTTCTGCATAGACAAAGTCTCTTTTACAGCTTCAAAAGAAACACTTACGAGACAGTATCTGGAATATCCTCTGGCTTTTTGAAATTGCCTGCCCACAACAAAAACCTTCTCTCCCAAACTGTAGGCTTGTATCCAGGCACTCCGGAAGCAGATCGACCTAAAAATCCCCCAACAAAACACACGAAGACAAAACAACAAAACACCACCAAAAACAACAGTCAGAGAGGGTGGATGGTCAGAGCTGTAACAAAACCAGTTAGGGAGAGCAATGCAGAACTCTAAATATGCTTGCTAGAGGTGGTTAGAGAATGAAAACTGTATCACAGATTAACAAATGTGTAAATATGGATTAAACTAAAGCCACGTAAGGAAAGCCAAATCCTTCTCAAAACTTCTGTATCTGCAGATCTAAATATGCAGAATCTGCTCCAGCATCTAAGGTTCCTAAGATACTGTTTTTCTATTTCATTTAAATACGGTTAAAAAAAAAAAAAAAAAAGAAATCAAATGGAGCAGCTATAGAAAAGTCAACATGCTGCACAGTAACAATAAAAGCCAATATAACATCACAGAATGTTGACTTTTTCAGGCAGTGTAAGATTTTATCTGAAGGTATAAATAAACAGACGACCATAGGCAAAGATTGGACACATAATTTTAGGTCACTCTTTCAAACTCCATTAACAAAATATCCATAAGGTAACAGGGGAAGCTTTTCATATATAACATACCATTAAACATTAAGAAATAAAGTGCAAAGATAGACAGCTTTTTCCTTTTAAACAATAGGCAGTATCCTGTATGGCCACGTTCTCCCTCAAGGATTCATGAGTTATCTAGGAAGTGGGGTGGATACAGTTTGCTGACAAAGCCAGGTTATTCAAAAACATAAAGAAGAGGGCAGAGCCCAAAATGCCACAGGGCTTTAGAACCCAAGAGTCAATGAATTGGCCTGGGAACTCCCTTGTCCATAAACAGGAAGCAATTCCAGTTCACACACAAGTGACAGACTCTGCCCTCATTTACAAATCATTACCTAGGCCTGAGCCAGACCTTGGGGTTCCACAGTGGTTTTGTTTTGGAAAGTAACAGAAAGGAAAACAGCTTAACTGTCACTGATCAGGAACTCAGACCAACACAACAGCATTACTGTGCCTCTGTGTAAAACTGTGACTCCAGCTTTTTTAAAAGCATGGGAAAGACTTAGAGGGAACTGAAATAGAACAGGCACAGAGAACACTGGCAAGGACAGCCACAGGTATGGAATGGTCATCATGTAAGAAACTGTGTCACAGACTGAGACCCTTTGGCCTGGAAAAGCAGTGACTGAAGCTCTCTTCAGCCCAGCAGAGCATTGTAAGAGACATTGGGAATGTGGATTATAATGAGGTCTTGGTTTGGAAAGGGTACTGAATAAAGGAAAATCAGATTATAAAAAAGTGCACATTGGGTTAAGAAACAAACACAAGACTGTAGCTGAGGAGAGAAGAAGCTCTTAGAGAAGAAATTCTTAGGGAATTTTAGCATCCACATTCTTAGAGAATGTGGATGCTAAAAATACATCCAGTCCAGCTTCAGGAAACTGGACAAATTTGTTGGGGGAAAAAAATCCAGTGAGGACTACTAAACACCACCATGCCACCTCTGGGGCAGTGGTATAGAGGAACCTTCTTTCTATTCTTCCTATTATCTTCCTTAGGTTCTTGCTGTAGGTCACCCTTCCTACTTCACAAAAGTGTAAGGGACTTCCTTTACTGGTCCCTGCTGGAGACATTACAATTTAAGGAGATCTTTTGTCCTACCCAGTGGAGCTGATTCATGTTTTTAACACAGAGTCATGCCAAATGCTTCATATCTGCGTGCTCCTTTTCTCCTGCATGGGTGGGCCATAAGGAACCTGTGATACAGGGAGCACAGAAACTGTCCCATATATAGTGAAAAAAGGTTTCATGGCCTGAGCTTTCCCTTACCAGCTCCACCCTTAAACATGAACAATTCAGACTCTTCCCTGCAGGGCACATTCAGTTTTTGGAACAGCTGGAACTGGCTGCACTCCGAAAAACTGCAAAAGTCTTTTAGCTCACACAGCATTTCTAAACATGAACAGTTTACATTGGGGCTGAACAGGCAGTTCCAGAGCAGAGCCTTGGAGCCTCGGTGTAGGAGTGTGTACTCGATAAGGTTCTGGTGATCTGCTACAAAGTGAATGCTGTGTGTCCCTCACAAGTGGAAACATTGACCCCTAGCTTTCTGTTAGAAAACAAGACTTCACCAAATTTAATGCTCCATTTTTCAGTCTAGAGACCAGAACTCTCACAAAATCAGGGACATGACCACCTGTGTCAGCCAAATTCCTGTTCAGATGATTGCAGCATGGATATGCGAGTATGCAGTGGCAAGAAACATTCCATGATTTTATCAAAGACTCTTACTCTTTGACTGAAGGTCTTGCTGGGGTTTAATGCACAGCCTTCTGCTTATCTTCGGGTCCACTCCCTCGGCCATCCTCAGAACTGAGGGAATATTTCTTCCCAGCAGTTTAACAGCCCTATCTGGAAGAGAAAGCAAAAAGGCCAAATTTAACTCAGAGCAGTAGAAAGTGGGAACCAGCTTTTCAATGGAAGCATTTCAGGATTTTTTTAACACAAGAGGAAAAAAAGAAAGAAAACCAATACGTACAAATGAAGGCAAGAAGTACCAGATTTAGTTGTAATAGCCTATCAAAGAAATTAAAACTTTCTTATAAGGTATGCCTTGAGCTTGCTCAGTAATTTTATGTAGAAAAATGTGAATGCAATTAAATTCATTTAGGAAAAAAAAATGCAAGATAATGTCCCACCAGCAATTTCTAAAACACATTACAATTTCCAGGAACTAATCTATACGTATGCTTCAGGTACACTTTGGATGGTGCTATTTCAAGGACTGCACACCAGCATTTTACCAATCTTGTCACATCCCAAAAGCATTGACAAAGTCAAGTCAAAAAGGCAGGATATTTAGCACTGAGAGGTAACTGCTTTGTAGCGCATCAGAAAAGGCCAGGGCACCTTATATATGAACACATACTTTAAAGAAGGTGCTTCTAATGCATTAATTACTATTATGAAAAAAGTTCGGGGAAAAAAACCCCAACCAACCAAACTATCTCAGAAAGGCAAAAAGTGCACTTTTAAAAATATAAAATGAGTTCTTTTTTTACTTCGCTATACTGTCGGAAGGTGCCTCTCCTAAGGCCCTTTACTTTCAAGGAATAATACACTCCCGCTCTGAAAGATTTTTAAAAAATTAAACCAGTAATTTACATTTACAGGGGACACCCCCAACGAAACCGGCCCCTTTTCAAGCTCTTCAGAGAAAGCGAGGCACAGCCGCTCTCCTGTCACTGTTTTGGACGCCAGTCCATCAGACACGGCCCCTCACGCTCGGCTTCGCTCCCGCCGCAGCGCCGGCCGGGGCCGCCCCGCTCCGCGCTCCGGGCCCGGCCCCTCGGGG
>VZRH01005668.1:1715986-1742049 GCA_013397555.1 Urocynchramus pylzowi | reverse complement strand
GGCGCGGGAGCCACGCGGGCGGCGGGAGCTCCGCGGGCGCCTCCGGCGTCTGAGGGAGCGTGGGGTGCCGCCCGGGTCTTCGGCGGTGCGAGCGAGCGGGGCCCAGGCCGGGCGGGCCCTGGGAACCGGCCTGTTTCTCGAACATGGAATCCCAGAATATCCTGAGTAGCTAGGGACCCTCAGGAATCACCGAGTCCAGCTCCTGCCCTGCACAGGACACCCCAAGGGTCACACCATGCGCCTGAGAGCATTGTCCAAGCGCGTCTTGAACTCTGTCGGGCTTGGTGCTGTGACCACTGCCCTTAGGAGCCTGTTCCAGTGCTCTGCCACTCTGTGTGAAAAACTTTTCCCTGAGACCCAACCTAAACCTCCCCCAGTTCAGCTTCCTGCTCCCTGGAATAGTGGGGGGTTTTATTAAAAGTTTGTCGTTTTGGTGCAGGTTGTGCCCAGTTTCCTGTATGGAAGTGGGGACAGGAACTTGGGCACAGGCTCTTCAGCCTGTCCATGCTGCCTGCAGGGCCAGGGGACTTCAGGGGGCATCAGTTCCTCACCCCTGCTCTGGCCTTTGCTGCCAAGGAAACTCCGTGGTTTGCAGCACATACTCCTGCATGTGGGATTGCTCCTTTGGTGTGCTTCTAAATCTTTGTAAGGAATCCTATTTAGTTTCCATTAAAATGCTTAACTATGCAGATTTTTTTTGTAGTAGGCTTTTCTGAGAGGCATAACCAAGTATCTCTCTCTCTCTCTCTTTTAATCCAGGAGCTGCTCAGGGTGATGAGGACAATCGATGATAGAATTGTTCATGAATTAAACACTACGATTCCAACAGCTTCCTTTGTGGGGAAAGTTGATCCTGGCCAGACGTGTAAAGAGCTGTATGAGTCTGTGAGTGTGCTTCCACTTACAGCTCCCTTCCTGCTGCTTTGTCGTGTGCAGTGGCCAGCAAAGCATCCTCAGTGTCTGAGGCAAACACACTCTTGGTAGATCCTGCTTTGTGTATTCCTAACTGTCCTGCTCAACATCTCCACACACTGCTTCAGTTTAAAATCATGCAGGGAAGTTCTTTGTTCTGCAATACTGATCCTTTGAGGACCTTTTAAAAAGGGTGCTTGCTTTTCCTGC
The DNA here is from genome assembly GCA_013397555.1 of Urocynchramus pylzowi. Taxonomy (NCBI): domain Eukaryota; kingdom Metazoa; phylum Chordata; class Aves; order Passeriformes; family Fringillidae; genus Urocynchramus; species Urocynchramus pylzowi. The sequence goes on along the minus strand of VZRH01005668.1, from coordinate 1,740,927 downwards.
TGCTCTGCAAGACTCCTTCTCATGTTTACCTTTGACTTTTGATCAACTTGGTAAGAGCAAGAATGACAGAATGGTCTGAGTTGAGAGTAGCTGCTGCTCAAAGCAGTGTTGTTTCTCACATGTGGATTATGAATTCAAAGGGATTTCTGTAGGCACAGCAATACCATGACTTTAGAAAGTTTCTCTTTAAACTTATAACCAGGAGGTTTTTATTCTCTGATGAGTCACTGTGACTTTCTTTTTCTCCCCACTTAGTTGATGGATGCTCACACCAATAGAGAAAGAATCATCAAAAACTGCATCTCTCAGACTTCTGCTGTAGTGAAAACTCTCAAAGAAGAGAGGGAAAAGGCCCAAGAAGATGCAGCATTATTAAAACAACTCAGGAAAGAGCAGACAAAGGTGAGTGGTGGAGCCTTTGAGAGATCACTTATAGAGGAAGAAGTGGGTGTCTTTCCCAAACGGAAAGATCAGTGTGATGGAGAGATCCTGAAGTGGATCCTGAGTCAAGCAATCTTTTCCAAGGTTCCTGTTGGCTCTGGTTGGGTCTTGTGAGAATTATTTTCCCAAGACCTCAAGGCAGTGAGTTGCTTTTATCTTGCAACTGGAGGGTTTCCTGAGATTCTTTTACATGAATGCTGTAGAAAAGCACACATTCTTTCCCATGGTGGATTCTACCCTTCACTGACTAACACCATTGAGGCACAGGTTAACTTTTCCTACAAGATGCTTGTTCTCTACAAGATCCAGGCAACTTTGAATTCCACTTACACAAGCTTTTTGCTGTTTGGTATTTCTTGGATTAATATTTGGAGTACCTTGTGATGGTGTGAGAGAGAGAGACTTCTGGGTTTGCATATGGAATTCTAATCTGCAAATGCCCTCTCAGCCTTCTGGCCTGTGGGTGGGAAGTACTTTTGCCAGAGGTAATCAGAGGGGATTGAGTATCAGAAGTGGAAAAAGGAACCCCACTAAATTCTCACCCCACTTCCAGGGCCCCTTTTGTAAGGAAAAGGATACTGAGAGAACCATGTGGCAGATGATCAGTTTTATTCTTATAGCCTCACTTATTGCACTGCTAACAAGCATGGATATTAGTTTAAAAAACTAGAGTGGTTGCTTAGTATTTTCTACAAATTTTGTTAGCACAGCCAGTTCTTTAAATCATTTAGTTACTGAGCCTGAATTCTCTTACTGAAAGCACTGGGAGGATCACAATGAAAGTGTTTAATGATTGGAGATGGCTTCAAATGTTAAAAGCAATTCATGATTTAAACACATCTCAGAAAATTTTTATTAGATCACCTCACATTTGTACTTGGACCTTATGAGGTGTGATCTCCCTGCTTTTTGGCTCTCCAAAACACAGAGAGTTGTGTTTTTTCTCAAGTCAGAAAAACTATCTTGACAGAACACATCCTAGTTTTAAGAGTGGGAATTTCAAATATCTATTCACTTGCTTGCAGTACAGATCTCTTTTTCCCTTGTTATGTGTGTTTGTCTGATCCTGCTAGTTGTACAACTTGAAGGACTTCATCCAAAATTATTACTTCTGGGTCACTGAACAAGAAAACTTGGAGCAGTAGTTTCTTTGAACTACTAAAGATCCTCTGAGTGTTTATTTTACAGAAACTTATCCTGGTTATCCAGTCACTCTGGATGTTGGATTATTATTTCAAACAGATTGAAGTCCTCTTGAGTTGGGGAAAGTGCATCCAACAGCTGTAGCAACTCTGTCCCTGGATATCTTACTTGGAAGGTTTTAAGTGGGATTGCTGTCTTGGCTTGCACCTGTTCACCAGGCTTCTAATTGGAACCATGTATTGAAAATGGATAAACTCTTTGTCTGTTGTGTTAAAGATTCCAACAAGAATACATCCTAAATTTGGGCAAAAATGGCAGATGGTTCTTAAATCTCCTACTATTGCCTCAGGACCAAACTACCCAACACAGCTGTCACACCTTCCCCTCAGGGTTTCTAATAGGTGTGAAACAAAGAGATTCTTATCCTTCTCCCGGGTCAAGTGAGTGCTCAAGAACTGTGTATTGGTGGTAGTTCTTGCCAGAGCTTTTGCATCTGTGTGGAGCTGATTTGTCCTGCAGTGATGACATAAAACACTAACTGGTTCAGACAGCACGAACAACACGAGATCAGACTGCAAACCCTTTTTGGTCAGTGCACTGAGTAGAAGGCAAATGAAGCAGAGAGGATCTGTTCATAACAGATCTGTTATATAATATCTGTTCTTAGTTTTAAGTCCAGAATCCTAGCTGGATTCCTAGCTTTGCTGCCAGCTTCATGTATGACTCTAATAATGCAAGAGTGGCAATTCAAGGCTTCAGAGCTAATCCCAGCCCTGGCATTCTGCGTGCTCAGTGCTTGCATTAGGTGCAGTTATTTGTACCTGTGAAGCCATCAATGTTAATCAGTTAATTGCTAGCAAATCTTGATGGGCATTATTTAGGAATAGAGCATGAGTAATCAGGATCTACTGCCAGGCTTGCTTTGTGAGTCTGCCTTCACTGTGCCCTTGCAGACCTGTGTGTGCCCTGCGCTCTGGCTGACTGGAAGGGCTGGGCTCCCAGGGTGATTACACATTGTGCCCTTTGGTTTGCACCATCAGAGGAGGTGTGCACCTGGTGCTGGGGTTGGGAGCTGGAAAGTTGCATTGGTAGTAAATCCTAAGGGCTGCAGGGAGACCTGTTTGACAATAACCCTTCTATCTGTTATTTTCTGCAGTTGAAATTGATGCAGTCGGAGCTCAATGTTGAAGAAGTGGTAAACGACAGAAGCTGGAAGGTACTCAGTCATTTAAGAGTGATGATGTTCTGTCCCAACACACAGTCCTGCACTGGAGGTGTGGGACTGGTGCCTTGTGAAGCAGGTTAACTAGAAAAAGATGAGGGCACTGCTGGGGGAAATGCTTCCAGTCAGTCATTTTCTCAGTTCTGGATGCAGAGATCAAAGCTTTTCAGTTGCACTGCCAAGGGAAGAAAAGCATCTGATTTAGCATGGAAGAAGGGCTGTGGATTATTCCCTGTGTCCCTTTCTCCTCCTTGCCAGTGGCTGAGCACTTTGTAGGCTTTTCTGTGGTGGCTTCTCTGAAAAGCTTTTCAGGGCTTCTAACAATGTCAGAGAGAAGGGCCTTTCACATTTGCCTGTATCTGGTGCTGATCACAACTCTGAGCAGAGCCTGGGGAGGTGTGAGGCTGTAGAAGTTGAACCTTTTCCTGATGGAGTTTCTTCAGGCCTGAGCAGACACTCCCTGGTGCAAAGGGCAGCCTTGCTGTTGCTCTCCTGTGTCAGCAGAGGGTGCAGATCACCCTCTGGATTGATGGCCCCGAAGTCTATCTGGTGATTTTAACACTGAGCTTAAATTCTGAGGTGGCTGTATTGTGTCACTGCAGCATTTCACATCTGGCATCCTTTTCTGGTTTGGTGTAGCTTCTCAGAGCTTTCAGTACTTCAGAGAGAACCTCTTTCCCTCTCTAAATGCAATAAAGATTTTTGCAAATAGCTAATACTAGCTGCACCTTCCTTTTTAATTTCTGTTTCATGGTTTTAGTCCCCTAGATTGCACCAGTGTAAAACCAGTACAGCTTTATGTCTTGGGTGTTTGTTAGTAACCTCAGTGCAGGCTGGTGAAATGAGCATTTACACAGTTTTCTGAATATACTTTGCCATCAGAACACCTCTGGACTGTCCCAAACAAACTGAGCATGCACTTCAGTTTAATTTTAAACCCCCTCAGATCTGACTAAGCAGTGCCACAGCCTTAACAACAACATGCTGCAGGTCACCAGGGGCAAATATTTTACGGTGACTCTGCTACAGGGGAACAGCCCCCACCCTAATGTTCATTCTGAAGCACCAAATTTAGTAATGATCACAGAGATTTCTTGTAGCTGCATTAAGCTTTTACTTGTGACAGAACTGTCAAATTTTTCCTGAAGATGGAGGGTTTATAAACAGTGAGGTATGCATGGTGCAGGGGTGCTTTAGCCTGCTGGTGTATTCCTCAGCCAAATTTCAGAGTGGGGCTTGAAAAGATAATATTTCTGGATTTTATCTCCAGCTCTGCTATACAGTGCTCTGAATAGACACATAAATGTCTCCTTTAGCTGCCCATAAAAATGTCAATTAGAACCAGTCATGGTTGCAGACTGAATGCAATTTGTTATGTGGAAGTGATTATTGGTGTGCAGGCTGGTGTTTTACTGTTGTAGGCTTCTGGTTGGGAAGTACACTTGTGTATTTCCATTAATCCTAAACAACTGAAAACTAATTGGAAAAATCTGATTAGGAAACAGATTTTTAAACACTGGCTGACTGTAGTGATAATGGCATACAGAAGGATGCTACTTTAGAGAAATGCATGTGGAATTTGGATGATATCAAACAAGGAATTGACTTTCAAACACGACACTTGCATTAGTCTCTGTCCAGCACCTCCAGATTGGAGTTTATTGTTGGAGTGGTTCATACAAATATATAAAAGCCAGCAAAATCAAACTTTTGCCTAGTAACATGAATTTTAAGGTTTCTCAGCCGTTGCTTTTCCTGAAAAATGTCTGAAAAATGAGAATAGCACTTTAAGGTAGACCAATGGATTTAAGTGGCCCAAGTAACACACTGAGATCTGTGAGCCAATGATCCTAAAAGTAGGAGGCAGTGTTAGTAAGCCTGTAGTGTTGATCTTCCTGCCACAGGTTGTGGAGTTACTGTTGAAGATACTTTGAAAGTTAGCATGATAGTAAGCGACTGGTGTGTTGTTTGATGCTATAGACCCTTGCAGTGCTTTAGAGAGTATTTCCAGCACCCTTTTAGACATATATGCCATTAAAATGTCATTACTGACAATGGACAAAAAATGGTTTGATTTGGTTAGTAGTAAAATGTTTCTGAATTGGACTTGATCTGTTGAGCTGTTGCTCTTAATTTCTACAGTTTCCTCCTATCACTGATCTCAAACCTTTACCTTGTCTGAGCTCTTCCAGAGGTGTCCATTCCATGTGGTAACATAATGGCTGCACATTTCTGTGTGTGAAAGAAACTATATCACAACTTTTGTTTTCTGCAGTATGAAGCAGTTTGTAATCTATGTCTATTTCTTTAAATAAATTAAATTTGAAAGGTAGTTGAAAATTGCTCCAAAATTGTTGAGAAGTAATGCTGTAACTAATGTGTGCTCCAGGCTTCACTTTTGCTGAAGTTGCCATTAGTTCTGAACTGTGAATAAGAAGATCTGCTGTAGAAGATTCTAGGAAGATAGATCTTGAAACTGTGTATCTATATAAAGTGCTGGATAACTTCCCCAAAACTACAACATCACTCACTTTGCACATAAAGCCAATGGGAGAGTTCATGAAACTTCATATCCTGATGATCACAGGCACTTGGGTCTGCCAAATCCCCAGACAGCTTGGCAAAGTATGCTCTTGTGGGAATGCTGGTGGGACAACCAACACCTGCCAGAGCCTCAGCTTGGTGTCAGGTGGTGCTTGTGTCGCTTTCAGGACACAAGCTGTGTGTCTAAAAGCTTGTGCTGGACAAGTTTGGATAAAAGCTGATAAATAAATAAATGGCTTGTGAAGAGCACTTGCAACCTTGGTGGGAGCCTGTGTGTTTTGCTTTGGATTCAGACTGCCTTACTTTAAATAGTCACGTTTCTTGGCCCTCCTTAGGGCAGGCTGGCAGCAGTTCAAGCTAAATATACATGATCCTCAGTATCCAGTTCTGAAGGCTAAATTTTACCCAGAGAAGGTGTCAGAGGTGAGTGAGGCAGGAGTGCTGTGCCCTTTGCAGGGAGTGCTGGCAGCATTGGCACTCCCAGGCAGGCAGGTCACTGGAAGTGTGCATGTGGCTTTCAGGAGCCCTTGCCCCTCTTCTTGGCTGTCATGCCAATGTAAAATGTGCCTGCTCAGGAATGACAGGAATACAATACCTAAATTTGAATGCCAGAGTGAACCTAACAGAACACAACCATTCAGGAACCTTCCCATGATTATTTCCCTCTCTTTTAAAAACAAAAAGGCATCAGCATTTTTGATGATAACAGCCTGCCAGGATTAAGAGTCTGCATTTTCTGAGGGAGAACACTTAGTGCTGTGCAGTCTCCCAACATCAGGCTACAAACTTTGGATTTACTAAAGCCAGGAGTGAAGGTGAATGGAGATGGATGTCTTGGTAAGTGCCATTTATTGATACCTCAGAGCTGGGCAGCTTGAGACGGGTGCTACATGAAGAGGTAGTTGCCTGAACTGTCTGTGAAGTTCTGCTCATTTCCTGGATGGGGTTGGTTCACTTTTGCTCTTCTGTTTTGGTGTCTCAGGTATTTAATGAGCGGTGCCGAATTCACTACAAGCCTCCGAAGAGTCAATGATGATGTGGGGTATTTTCCATCAAGGTGGTCCATAACTGTGAGAGCCAAACTGGAAAGAGACCTTGGGTGAGCTGAATTGGGACCCTCCAGAACCAGTAGAACCCAGTCTTGTTTTGTTTTGGACCTACTTAGCTGAATTCTCAAGCTTGAAATGATTCTCCTGTAATTAAGAGAAAACAACTCATCTTTTGTACAAAATATGTGAAGAAATGAGTTTTATAGTATTAAAACAATTTTCAATCGGAATGCAAAACTGGCATCTTTCTTGAACTTCCACAGCTTCAGTGATCCCAGAGGGGAAGAAAGAGTAAAACCCATCCTGAGCAGGGAGGAGAAGGCTCTCCCTGAGCTGGTGCCTGCTAAAATGTCAGTGAACACGGTCTTTTTGTGGAAATAATCTGCTGAAGTCTGAAAGGAAATAAAAATTGCAGACTGCCCTGCAAGTGTAGTAGGTTCAGCATCTCTGAAAGTAAGAAGTTACCAGCCTTGTTCTGAACTGCTCAACATCAGCAGCAGTGGCTCAGAGCTGTGTGTGGGTACATTTGGTGGTTTGCCATTGCTCCTGCAATGCTGACAGGCAGCATCTTTGCTTACTGCCCTTTGGTCTGTGTTTCCAAGTTCTGGAGTTTTCCTTTATACAGGGGATGTGGTGTTGATTAAAACCACTTTGGGTTGGAGCTGAAGATGTGTCTCATTTGGGAACGAGACTGGCCAGGGACCCTTTTTTGTCCCTCCCTCTGAATATTTAAGATTAGTTCTAAACATGAATTGTGTTTGAGCTGAGGAAACAGTTGTGCATACCTAATCCTGCTGATCCTGGCCATGGTGTTGTGTTTAGAAAGCTTGAGTGCAGCACCCCTGCAGTAACCCAGCATTTTAAGGCAGATGGGTAGGAGGAAAGCTGAGTTGCTGCAATTACACCTGTATATTTTACTTTTTATTTTGTATTTATCTCAGGTAGGCTGACAGTCAAGTCACAAGGTCTGTGTGGTTGCCAGCTGATAGGATCTTAAGAACCACTGAACTTAAACAGAGCCCTAAAAATACAGGCCCTGTCTTGCAAACACTTTGGAATTCAGCAACAGCTATGAAATTACTGGATATACTCTCACATCCCTAAAGCTTTGCATATATAGTGAGTGGGAAATAAATGAAGGAATGTACCTGTGTTACTGAGAGCTGGCAAAGATCTGTGCAGCAGCATCTGTTTTATAGTTGTTTGTGCAGTAAAGACTCAAACTGCTTGGAGGCCTTTTATTTTTAGGCACCAGGGTCATTTTGTCTCACCTTTTTTTGAAAATGAGGTAGAAATATATTTTAAGTCTTTGAGGATGTAAATCCTAATGTTTAAACTTCATTTTTTCCCCTCTTTTTTTCTCAAGGTACTGCAACTGCTTTATGCAGAACTTTGATTTGGAGCACTCATTCTTCAAGATTTCTCATTGTTTTTCTGCAACTATGAAAGTAGAAAATGTGTTCTTCAGTTGTTAAATTCTTATAATTGTTTATCATCAAAGTGTGAATCAAATACTGCTCATCACTCTGGTTGAATTGGCACTAATGAAATTTGAACAGGAGATGATGGTCAATTAATGAGAGATGTTAACAACAGTAAGTTTTGATTTCAAAGTTGGTACTTTATTGTTGACCTCTAGTATAGGTGTCTAAAATATTTGTTCTCTTCAGGGCTTGGATCAAGTGCAAGGACAAATTCTCCTTTTAAGCCAGTTGTACAATAGAAACTTCGATGAGTGTGTATAGACTTGGATCAATAGTCTTGAAATATATTTTTTTATTTCTCTATAAACTAGAGACTGTAATGAGAATTAATAATTGTCTTCCTTTATCCATCCAGATGTTTCCTCAGCTGTTGTGGAAAACTTCTTCACTTAAGCAGATGCTGTGATAAATGACCTGTGACATGGATGTGATACACAGATTTTTTTTTTTTTTTTGCATTAGTTATGAGGAAGCTACATTAAAAAACCCCAAAACCCACAACCCCAAAAAATCAGCCCAACACAGAATTATTTTCAGTTTGAATATAAGGCCAAGCAAGTAGTCCTATACAAACCTGAGTATAGAAAACTGATACCATAAGAAGACTCCTAAATCCCCAGCATCCCTTCTTGGGTGTTTGCATACAGAGGGTTGCAGTAAGACCTTGAATTGCTTTATTTAGTTTGCTCTGAGCACAGAGGGTGTCTCTTGCAGTAATCCACAGCAAATGAGGTGGCTCAGAGGCCGTTTAAGGTTGCTGTTGAACTGGATGGAGCCCGACGGTGAGTAGATGGAATTGCATGCCACGCTTTGGGCGCGGGGCAGGAGGACACGGCTCTGCTGCTTCCCGAGGGCCTCAGAGCTGTGCAGTGGGATGTTCTGGCACTGTGCAAATGGCATCGCCGTGAGCTGTGTGCCACACTGGACACAGGCAGGTAAATTCTGTGTCTAGGGACCCCTGGGGATTCCAGGATGGTGTTTAGTCAGGGATTGAACCTTGCTTCAACGTTACCATTGAGGTAGTTACAAAATTACTGGGCTGTTTGCTGTCGTATGGGGGTCAAATAGTTGACCCTACAAACTGCAGAATTTCATCCTTTCCTGGTTTTAACTTCTATTTCTGTAAGTAAGGGCATTTGAGCACAGCTGATGGCTGTGTCCAGAGTCCTGTGAGTGCCTTGCCTCCTCTCCTGGGGCTTTCCCATTGCTTGCAAGTGGTGAATAGAGGTGGGCAGATCCTGTATGCTTGGAAAGTCCTCTCGAGCTTGTGCATCTTTCCTTCTGTGAAATAGAAAGAGGTGTTCTTTTTTCTAGCATTCAGTGCTGTTGTCTTCTGCAGCCTGTAGGCATGAAAGACTGATGAGACAGGTAATTTCTTTATAGAATATTTGTAACAGTAGATTTCAGTTGTCTTGAGGCAGACTGAGAGGAAGAGGCTCAGCATAGGCTGGGCTGTGATAACTTTGTGCTGCTGAAGGTCAGGTTTCTGTTGATCCTTTTTCATGTACAATGTCAGAAATCTTTCAAAATCAGGATGGGTAGCAGGAGGGGAAACCTTTTTTGCAGACCAGCACGTTCAAAATCAAGGCTGTTGTCCTGTGACAATGAAAACAGATCTTCAGCTGGTACATGGAGGGCTGCTTTCCTCTAGAAGCTCTTAAAGACATTCAGACCATGTGTCATGTCCAGCCACAATTACATGTCACTGTGAAACCAGAAGACTGACCTTTCTGACTTGGCTTTCACAATCAGAGCTGACTTTCTACAGAGCTGACTTCATTCCTGGTTTAAAAGTGACTTGTAAATACATAACCCTGGGGTTTGGATTTTGGTGGAGGTTATTTTGTTTGCTTTTTTTTTACTGGTGTTTTTACCAACAATAGCTTGGCACTCTTAAAATTGCTTAAACAGGACCAGGGAGTAGTGGCCTGCAAGTGGTAAAGATCTGTTTCTTCTGTGTAGGAATAGTACATGGTGCAAGATGTTACTCAGCTTCAAAACTGTACAGAATGCCAGTGGTGGTGTCCCAGCAGAGATTCTCCAAGATAACAGCAGCACAGTGATGTGAGGGGAAGCTGCCAGTTGTGCTGATGGAGAGTGTAGACTGGCCTGGTACGTGATACCAGCCACGTCTCAAACACTACAGGGGCACACTCACCTTGTTGTGCAAGAGAGGGCATGGGGGTGCCTGTTCTTTTCAAGGCAGTGTTCCAAATCCTGGTTCATTACATCCAAAACTTAGTGTAGAGAGGGGTGGGTGGAGGTGGGGGTTGCCCCAGATAAGGCTGATCTATTCCCTCTGGTCATCTTTGATCACAGGTCTGTGAAATGTCAGCACTTCAAAGTGGTTTCATGAAATACTTGTGCAGGATGAGTTCTGCATCCCAGTCTTAGAAATATCACTGGATTTTGAGACAGCCATTAGCACTGTCATGGAAAGGAAACAGTCTGATTTGCCTCTGTAAATTTCAGCATCAACTTGCTGACAATTAGTCTTGATTTTTTTTCCCCTTCTGCACAACTGTGCATTCTGGGGAAAAAAAAAAAAGTTGTTTTAAAAATGCTTTAAAGTAAAAAATCAGCAAACCCAGAAATATGGTGTCCAGTGAATGATTTTCAAGCAACATTAATATCTTTAGTTTCACACCTAGATTCTTTCCAAGATTATAAATGAACACTACTAGACTTTGTGCTCAGTGTATTTGTTGCTAGACAGAAACAAGCGTTCTCCAAAAGTGTACTACTGCCCTGGGAATCTTAACATCCCTTCCCAAGAAAGTTAGCAGGATCTGTATCCTGGTGAGTGGACAGGCTTATAAAATATCCTGTTTTAGCACTGGTGCTGTGCAGTTGTTGGACACATTCTCTGATTTCTGACCCTCAGTAAGGTGAACTGGCTCTTCCAGTTCTTTAACTTATCTGTCCTGCTGTATGAATAAGGCACAGGTAGTGGAACATGATCAGCATTTGACTGAATCAGCAGGGTAGGGTCTTATTCAAAAGAAGATTTGAGTTGTCATCAGCTTCATCAATAGGGCTCTGAGGAACTCCTCATCTGGAGAGAAGTTGGTGAAAGTGGCAGAATTCCAGTTTCAACAACTGCTATTCCCTTTATTCTCGAGAACTGGAAGGATTTTCTTCTTTGTTCACAAAAATATTGTCTCAGGACAATGATTTTTCCTCAAATGCTTTTTGTTCACTTCCATAGCAATGCTGCTCAAGTCTGGAAAATTTTGCAGTATCTTTTTCAGTGACGTGCTGTAATACTCATCAATACTATTGAGTGTAGGGCCCCTACAGCCCCAGTTTCTCAATCTGAGAGGCTTTGTACCAAAACCAGGCCTTCAAATCAGATCTGAAGTACTTTTTACAGTGTCTTGCATCATTTGTTATCTGTGAGGAGGAGGTTCAGTAGTATGGGTAGGACACAGATAAGTTTGTTGCTATGGCCATAAACCCACCTCTTCCTAGAAAATTCCCTAATGCTGATCCCAGCAGAAATGCCCATTGCCTGTGTGCAGCACATATTCTCATTTCATCTGCTCCCATGAACCTGCCCCTACAGACTAAAAAGTATCTGGTCTGTTGCTGCTTCTCTGGTCCTGGCTCTGGAACAACATTGCTCTTACTTGCTGCTGAGGGGGATGGCAGGAATATTGACAGGGATTAATTTTTTCTGTGGTCTTGAAGTTAGTTCTGCCTTACCAGGGAGGGCTGCTAGCAGTTATTAGCCTTCCCCCAGTAGGTTTTGAGCTTTGTATAGTCACATTTGTGAGTGTGACTGTGCTATGTGACTGTAACTGCAGAATGAATACTTCTGACTATATGTTCTCATGTGATCTGTTTCAACAGTGTATGTTGAAAATGGGACAGCTTTTGTGTTTTTTGATTGTGCTTTGTCTTCCAGGAAACTGGCACTAGAGTTAAAAAGCAGATTTTATTGCACATTCAGTTGCTATTATGATTGCCTGAATGCAGCTCTTGGTTTGATGGGAAGGAAGCAGAAATGCCTTATTTGCAGTACTTACCCAAATCTGGGATTAAATTATTTTCTACTTCTGATGCTGGTGTTTACCTTGGCACCGTTTTGGTCAGGCAGAGGAAAGTCAAGTCGCTGAATGTAAGATGCCATCTGCTCCTGTTTCCCCACTTAGAATGATATTGAGAGAATAAAATTTCAAGTTAAACAGGACCTACGCTAAGGAAAAAAGTCAAACGAGATCTATGCTGCATCCTTTTCTCTGATCAGTAAAGGTGTTGGGAAATACTGGGTGTGTCTTTGATCTGTTTCCCAAGAGCTCAGCCTAGTCATCTGCACATGGGTGGGGAGGCAAGAGGTTCCTGCTGCAGCCCAAACCAACTCTCTTTAAGATGTGGGTGACTGGAGGCTGATGTTTGCTTTTCTTTTGGATGTGTAGACCATAAACACTACTTTAAGTGTTTTTACATTTATTAATAATATTGCCAGTGCTTTACATTGCTTTTCCCCCCCGTTTGTCTCCTTCTCCAGTCCAGTAATGGTAGGCTCCCTGTGTTGCAGGTCACATGGTTCCATGACACACATGTGTGTATATATATGAGATGCCTGGGGACTCTGCTCAGACTGCACTGAACTTCCCTCTTCAGAGCCACTCATTTCAGAGAAGTCACCTGCCACCATGATGCCTGGGGGCTTATCTGACACCAAGCCAGCTACTCCAGAAGTTCAGCAGCTTGTTAACCAGGTGAGTTGCACCCTCTCTCTAGATTCAAGCTACTTGTGTGCAAAGAGGCCATTCCTGAAGCTTGCATAAAGCCTGGGAGACTGTGCGAGGTTTTAAACTGAAGAGGCTCATTCTGAAATTGTGACTCCCCTTGACTGGCAGTGTTTCCTCAGCATTCTATGTGGGAAGTGCCTTGGTAAGACTGAGACAAACCACTTCTCTGTCTCCTCTTTGTCCATGGCCAGGCATGGTACTGGCTACCTTTAGTTAATGTCTGTGTGAAGTTCCAAGCCCAGCTCTGCTATGCCAGCAGTGAGGTCACTTGTTTGAAATGAGAGGTGGCATATTGGAAGGGAAGAGGTTGTACCTGGTAGAGTTCATTCCTCAGAGATGTACTGCATAGGACAAACCACATGCTAGTATGCAGTAAAGAATTATATATGCAGGACAAAGCTTTTAAATTGTGTGTTCCCTGCGGGCAGTACTTGTTTTCTAGAGTCCCAGCTGTGATACAGGGGCTGCTGGTGGGGCAAGATGGGCTTGGCACAAGGCAGGCCACTAAGTGACCCCAGTTGCCAGGTGGTTGGTTACACACAGTGGTCCTGAACTGGAGCAGCTGTGTGAGCAGCACCTCTGCAGATCCTCTAATGCCCTGCAGTGCAGCAGCTCTTTTTAAAGAAAGTGTAAAGTGCATCCTGAGGAATGAAAGGGGTTCCCACCCACCCAATTGTCTCCACCCTTCTGCCTCTGAAAGATGAGCTCTCTTCCCTTTGCACTCAGGCACTCTTTGAGGAAACAAAACTAGGAAGTAGCAGGGCTGAATGCATTGGCCAATACTGCAGCACACTCACTATACCTGATGTGCAGGGCTCCCAGCTCTCTCCTGTGCCACTGAGGACAGAGTTTGCACCAGCATCCTTCCACATCTTCTGCGATCTTGCAAGCTGACACCAGGCAGCCCAGTACTCTGACAGGGCTCCTTTCTGTAGTCCACAGGTGTAGGGGATGACTTTAACATCCAGTTTACTGAATAGAAGATACTCAATGTTACATGAGGTGTCTGATTTAGCAGAGTGATACAAATATGCTGGTAACTTGATACAGGTCTAAGTTGCTCTTAGCAAAATGTAGCAATTGTGATCCCAGTTCTCTGAGGATAGCAGGGTGTTCTGCACTCTTGGTGTCACCACACCGGGCATCCTCAGTGACTGGGAAGGGGAATGTGGGTTGAAGTTAGCTCTGGCCAGCAGTTTTCTTCAAAATTCTTTTGTCCACCCATTTAATTTTTATACCCAGGGTTGGGCAAAGCCATGTGTTCACTCCCCTCATGCTGGTCTGGCTAACTCAGGGCTGTGTTCGCTTTCTCTTATTGAACTCAGGGAGTTACACCACCACATAATCCCCTCCACTGACACAGCTATTTATCAAAAACACCCATAGGTCAACCTTTGTGTTGAGATAGTCAGCTTATTTGCAGAAGCTCTAGTCAGTCACACCCTGCATTATTCCTCGAGTTTCATGGGTGGAACATCACCCTCCTCAGCTCCTCTGAGCCTTCTTCCATTACAGGGCTTTATTGGTCAGTCACAGCTGGGGTCACCAGAGCTGGGGACATGTACATGAGGGAGGGCTGGAGTCTGGGGTAACTGGTTAGTCAGAGATAATTTACTGCAGAGCAGAAATGGATGATCTACAGTTGTCTGGGGGGCACTGACTGGATTACTTGGGAGCAGTACCACTGTTCCTTCTATGCTGGCAGGAATGTTTGAAGGAGCAGCACTTGCAGAGATCAGAAATTCCCTTTTACCTATGGAGGGGAGACCCTAGCAAGGGATTTGTAGCACCTTTGTGTATTTGCCATTCTTGTTTCCTCATGTTTAAGATGGGGCCAGCTGAGGGCTGTGACATTTAATTAATGAATCTGTGAAATGCCTCAAGCACCATACCAGATACTGAGCTTTATTTTCAATGCTGGTCTGTGTTATTTATGGGTCATCAGAAGTCCTGCAGTGTGTATTGGAGGTGAAACCACAGCACCTGGGTGTCCATGAGCAAACAAGCACTTGAAAATATATATGCTGGTTTCAGGCAGTGTTAGTGCTCCCAGAGTGCAGGGCACATACAGAATCTGAAATGTGGATAGTACGAAGTTTCTGTTTGATTCCAGAAAAGGCCTGATCCTAATTTTAGTGTTCCTTTGTTCTCAGTAGCTTCAGGAAAATGAAAACAGAATGTTCTTTGCTCTTTATTTTCTGCAAGGTGAAATTTCTGCCCTGTGCTGAGAGCAGGAGAGAGAACGCTTCCTGGTCCTTTCCCCCTTTGCAGAAGCTTTGGTATAGTTCTCTAAGGAAAACATTCTTATGGGAACCTTATGTTGGGGAAATCCTGCTATCCTTCTAACATAAGTGTCACCTTTCATGAAGCAATTCTGGGGGCTTTTATGCTCTGCTGAGCAGAGAAGCAATTCCTATGATTTCAGTGAAGTTGTGAAGAGCATTTGCAGAACTTGGGATGCTCAAGGTCTGTCTGCTCATGGGATTACATAATTATTTACTTATACCTGTGCCTTGTCTCTAGCCATCATTAGTGAGCTGAGGAATGTTAGTTATTTGGTCTCCCTGTTTTACAGCTGTTGCCTAAAACTGAGGAATGTTTTGGGTTTAGATGCTGTTAGATAAGATCTTAGGAATGTTACATTTTTTCACCTGAGGATTAAGGAGCTGTTTGCCTTCTTGATTTTATTGAAGGCTCAGTCTGTAAATAACAAATGAGGGATATAGTGGCCAGAGGAGAGAGAGCAAAACTGGAGAGAAGTGGCTTTGTTGTGTTTTGTTCCGAGAGACGAATATGATGCACCAAAAGTTGCCACTTAGGAGCATTCTGGGAGGCCCCTGCCCCAGTCAGATGGAAGGTTGTTGGGAATTAAAATTTCCCTGGTTTGCCAGAGTTAGCAGCTCCTCAGCTGAAAGCATAGTTGTCAGCTCTTGGGGATAGAAACCCTGTGGAAGCTGCTCAGCAGAAGAGCAGGGTAAGAGGTCATGAGGAAGCTGAACAGGATGATAATTTCTGGCTCTTTGGAAACGATCTGGATGTTCCTTTGGTGCTTTCTGTGGCCTTCCTGCTAGGAAGGAATGTCATGGGAGTGGCAGCCAGCTGTAGATGCTTGTGCTGGGAAAGTTAATTAATTCAGTGGATTCCTGTGAAACAGGTGGGTGGTGAGAAGCACTGAGGTGCTGCTGGTCTGGCCCAGGGCAGCCTGAGCAGGCTGGCACTGACACTGCTCCTCTGCCCAAACTCAGTAATGCATCTGGCCATCAGCGTGGGTGCCATGTGCAGAGGGGCACCGTGTCACCCAGCCTAGGAGAGATTGTCTCTGCTTTCTGTGTGGTGGTCATGCAGCGATCATGAAATGGGACAGTTTTTATTTCCTGGAGAAGTAAGGAAGGGCAACTGCAAAACCACTGCCTTGGACTTCTGGAGGGAAGCCTTTGGCCTGTTTGGCAGACTGGTTGAAAGAGTCCCTTGGGAGGCAGTCCTGAAGGGCCAAAAGATCCAGGAAGGCTGGGCATTCTTCAAGAAGGAAATCCTAAAGGTGCAAGAGCAGGGTGTCCCCGTGTGCCAAAAGACAAGCTGGTGGGGAAGAAGACTGGACTGGCTGAACAGAGGGTTTTGGCTGGAACCCGGGGTAAAAAATAGAGTTTATAAGCTTTGGAAGATGGGGCAGGCAATTCAGGAGGATTGCAAAGGTGTCGTGAGGTTATGCAGAAAGTCAGAAAGGCAAAAGCCCTATTAGGACTTAACTCTGGTCACTGCCAAAAGAAATGACAAAAAGTGTTCTTAAGAATACAACAAATAAGCAACAAAAAGAGGGCTAAGGAGAATCTCCATCATTTGCTGGATGTTGAGGAAATCATTGCCACAAAAAATATAGAAAAGGATGAGGTACTTAAAGCCTTTTTAATCTCAGTCATTAATAGTCAGACCAGTTGTCCTAAGGATACGAGCTCCTTGAGCTGTAAGACAGAGACAAGGAACACAATGAAGCTCCCACAATCCAGCAGGAAACAGTGACTTGCTTCTCCACTTAAACATGTATAAATCTATGGGGCTGGATGGAATCCACCTGAGGGTACTGAGGGAGCTCATGGAAGAGCTCTCCAAGCCACTGTCCATGATTTACCAGTGGTCCTGGTGAATCAGGGAGGTCTCACACAACTGGAGTTCAGCTAATTTGATGCCCCTCTAAAAGAACATCAATAAGAATGGCAGGAAGGAGGATCCAGGGAACTACAGACCTGTCAGGCTGACCTCTGTACCTGGGAAGGTCATGGAACAGCTCATCCTGAGTGCCATCACACAGCATGTGCAGGGCAACCAGGGATTCAAGCCCAGCCAGGATGGGTTTGTGCAAGGCAGGTTCTGCTTGACCAACCTGATCTCTTTCCATGACCTGCCTAGTGGATGAGGGAAAGGCTGTGGATGTTGTTTCCCTGGACCTTAGCAAAGCCTCTGACTCCAATTTCTGCAGCATTCTACTGAAGAAGCCTGGACAGGTGCATTGCTCACTGGGTGAAAAAACTGGCTGGATGGGAAAAAACTGGCTGGGCCCAGGGAGAGGTGGTTACATCTGGCTGGTCAGAGGTGGTGCACCCAGGGCTCAGTGTTGGGGCCATTCCTGTTAAATATCTTTATTGATGATTTGGATGAGGGGTTTGAGGGTGCCCTCAGTCACTTTGTGGAGTTTCATTAAGGGAGTATGTATGGAAGGATGAAAATTGGAGTGGTATATGAAATTGGAGTGGTATATGTGAAAGAAATCTCTAAGTATCAACCTGCCAGTCATTTTTCCCTTTCTTTTCCCAGGTGAAGCCACAGTTTGAAAGCCGGGCAAACATGAACTGTGGTGTATTTACAGCCATAGTATATAAGACTCAAGTGGTTGCTGGGACAATGTACTTTATTAAGGTTTGTATATATTGTAGGAGGGAGTGTTTTGCAATTAAATGATACAGGTGACTTGCAGAGTGGCTTACAGCTAGAAAGAGAAGCAAACATCATAGGAAATGTGAGTAATAGAAGTGGAGACTACCTCCAAATATTTATAAAATTCCTCTGTTTGGCACTACTGTGAGCAGGAATATAAATATTATAAAACACGCACTGTGCTTATTCAGATGTGACTGGTAAGCTTCTTGGGATCATCCCCCTCAAGGACTATAGATTGCCTTCCCAACTCAAGTTATTTCAACAAGTTATAACTGGTCTCCTGTTTCCTTTCAAGGCAAAATAGTATATGAGTCCTTCAGTTGTGTTTGTTGGGATGAAATTGAAGTCAGCTTGAGGAACTGATGGAGAGATAGAGTCAATTTTGTAATGCAGTGCACACATGTCTGCTGACTAGTTTTGCATGCAAGCAGGTGTGTTGATGTTTTGGTTCTGTGTCAGGTGATGCAGAGGTACACAGCCTGCCTGCTGGTTCTTTCTGTATTTTCAAAACCACCCCTGCTGCTGCAGAGCAAACATGGGTAATGCTTAATTTGGAGCCCTCTGATAGCACCATTCCTCCTCTACTGGAAACCCTGACCATTGGATGAGCAGCCTTCTGTGAAGTAGCACAGAAGAGATGGCTGGGTGTATGTTTCATCTGAAGGCCAGCAAGCACTGCTGAGCAGCAGGCTGGCCTTCTGGAGCAGAGCAGGCATGGCCCGTGACTGCTGAAACCCCCCGAGTGCGTGGGCATGTGCCTGACAGCGTATGCCATATTCCAAGGGAATTGGAAGAATTTTTTTATTAGAGAAATTGGCCTGTAATACTTGGGGGACAGTAATTTTGCAGAGACACTGTCAGCATTACTCCACACTTCTCATACTTAGCTGATCCCAGGAAGTACAGATACTGCCAAACTTTTGTCTTTTCCAGGTGCTTCCTTAAAAGAACTCTAAACTCAGAAACAAAGATTGATGTATTACTGAGCTTGGAAGAAATCCATTTGTAACACTGAAAATGGATGATTTGTGCCTTCTCTCCCAGTTTTACCAGTGATGGAAAACAGTTCCTCATTATAGCATTAAATGGAACAAACTCTGCCACAAGATTAATTATTTTATATTTCTGAATCTTCCACCTGACTGATGATTTACCAGCAGACTTACAGCTGAGCTACAACCCAGAGCAAGCATAGTGCCCCACTGCAGCCACCAGAAAGCATCTAAAAACTTCTTGGAGCCTAAGGCATTAAAGTTTCCATGTCCCTCACCAAGGAAGAGTTTAGAACCTGTTATGCATGGCTCTTTAGGAATGAAATTTTACAGCTTCCTACCAAGTCTTTATGTGAGGACTTTCTAGGGGGGAAGGTGAATTTCTTTGGAAGAGTATTTATTCCAGGCACTCCCACAAGCACCACGATATGCCAGGTTCCCTGTTCAGGCACTGATGTGTTTGGAATAACTCTGCAGACCAGGGATCCTGTCTTTCAGGTTGTCATTGCTTCTCAGGACTATGTGCTGGTCTTCCTGTATTAGATCTTTCTGTAGCCTTTGGGAGCTGACATGGTGTCTGCAATGTGTCCCACCCCCAAGTCACGGAGGTTTCCTCATTGTCTCTTGTCTCCTACAAGTGTTTCAGGAAGCTGTGAGCAAATGTGCTGGCATCCTTGTGACTGAAATAGGACAACATCATAACCTTTCTCCTGTTGCATCTTCTGGTGCTTCCACACCCAAGCAGTTCTGCTCATTTTCCCTTCACCTGAGTCTGAGGGTTTTGAATATAGTTTTCTACAGGTGTAGACAGTTTCTGCCACCAGTTACAACCCAGACTTGGATAAGAGCTGTTGAAGTAAAAATGAAGGTACATCTAAAATTAAGATCCTGAGCAAAGATGTTCTTTCAAGACTGTAAAGAACAGCCTTTTGTTTGAACATGCTTTGAGCCCATGATCCTCACTTCCCCACTCTTTTGGTTTCTAGGTCCAAGTTTCCGATGCCGAATATGTCCACTTAAAGGTGTTTCAGAGTCTTCCTCATGAGAACCTAGGTCCCAGCCTTGTCAGTTTTGAGACTGGCAAAACCAGAGATGACCCTCTGACCTACTTCTAAGACATGATGTGTTGCAGTGCATCACCTCTGCAAATCCTATGAGGATTCTGCCTGTGACAGTAAATAAAATAAGTTTGGAAAGCTATTGTCCATATTTTCCTTTTGCTGCTGATGCACCTGCAGAGGTCTTTCTTGTTCTCTTTCATGTCTGTCACAAGACTAAAATGAAGTATTTCTAATTAAGATATAGAATAAACATAAGGTTAGCTGGAATATAAAAAACAGTTAAGGAAAAAAAGCTGAGCACGATAATAATCAATAGTGAAAACCAGAGAAGAGAACACTAAAGCACCAGTCAAAGATACCATCTCAAGTCAAAAGAAATATTTATTGTTATAAATGCAGAAATGCTTGTCCAGCTTAAGTTCCTTTCCAGGACTTTTCCATAGGACTGAGAACATAAGCAAGCTGGTTTGGTATTTTAAACTCACACACCCTCTACGGGACATTACATGCTACTGCTGCAAGATGAGCATGATTACCAAGGGAATGTTTGTTTCAAACTACTGTGAGCCTCTTTCTCTTCCTTGTAAACGTGCTTCAGCTCAAATCTCTCATCAGGTCTTTGCCCATAAAACACAAAGTACAGTTTAAATCTACACATATATTCACAGTTGCAAAACAGCACAGAAAAGACTGAGGCTTTCCTCTTGTTCCTTGCTGCAAATATATGAGTGCTGGTGTCATTCCCCTTCCCATTTCCACACCAAGGAAGTCCACAAACAGGACTCAGCCACAGTATTCTTGTTAAGTTGCACTAAAGCCTAAGTGAAGTTGCAATAAAAGTAGGGTTTACATTAGTGCAGCTAATAGGAGAGCCCTGTGACTCTCAGGTTTGGAGATTGCACAGGAAGGGAATGGCATAAAAGAAATTGATTTTTTACACCATGACGTTAAAAAAAAAGACACTTTTTTCTGCCTTTGTTGGCACAGGAATCACCATTTTGCAGCTTGGAGAAAATGCAGATAAGAACCAGCCAGGGAAACACAGCAGAGAAGGTTGCTAGAAATAAGCCAGTTCATCGTGCTTTGTCTTGCTGCCCTGGTAACTGTGGAGGCTCAGCTGCTCATTCTCGTGGGGGAGGCTCTTGAACACCCGCAGGTGCATGAACTCCTCATTCCCAACATGGACCTGCAAAGCACAAAACCCAGTGAGAAGATGCCTGCAGGGGGAGCCTGCAGCAGGAGGAGCCTGCAGCAAGAGGGGTGGCAGAGGCTGGGCTGGTTAGAGCATGGAGCAGCAGACAGGCAGTAAGAAAAACCACTGGCTTGTGTTAAACCAGACTAGGAGCCGTGACTTTGCAGAAATACCACCTAATCTTCCCATGAAAATGGAGAAAAGAGGATTGCTCTATTTAACAGGTAGGGAGAGGGGCTGGGAGGTGGATTTTTGTGGTTTTTAAATGCACAATTTTTTTTCTTATTAAGATCAAACCATAAGCCTTCTTCTCTAGTCAAAAAAGGAAAAAATCCCACCGTTGTTCCCACCATCCAAATATTATACACATTAATATAAAAGAAACAACCAGTGTTGTCTACCTTGATGAAGTAGTTTGTTCCAGCAACCAACTGAGTTTTAAACTCCACTGCAGTGAAGATATCAAAGGTCTTCCCTTCTTTTTCTTCTAGCTGAGCTTTTACCTTAAGGAAACAGTAGGTTCTTTAAGACTGATGCAAGATTCAAGTATTTAGGACTTAAGGCTGACAGTTCACTGCTGCTGAATTCCCAGACACAGAGTTCCCACTTTTCCAAGACATTAAAAATCAAAATGAATCATGTTAAGTTTTGTGTGAAAGCAGGACCAGGAATCTAGGGAGGTGGCAAAGCTGAGTTGGAGGTGGGAGTCAGTCACTACAGGCTGACACCAAGTCTGGAAAACACTTGACAGTTCTTTCAGCATGTCTACTGGAATCTGTGTTTTCAAACTGCAAAACAGTGCTCAAAAAATCAAAATAACCTGTCCAGTACCCAAGAGGGGAGCCATCAACTCCTGAGATGCAGCTTTTCTCTCCTGCACTGGGCACTCTAGCACATTCTGGCTATATGGAAAATTCTTGGTCAGGAAAGCAGAAAAGCCTTTGTTTTGCAAGGTAAGATGAGTTAGTCTTGGAGTCCTTGCTTGCAAGTCCTTGCCTGCTCCAGGCTGCACCTCCTGCACTGCATCTTGCAAAGCCCTCCCTTCACTCCCAAGGCAGTAGTACTAGCAATGAGTAGATCCTCCAGCTATATGGTGTACTTCTTCTTCTTCCTAAATTCAAGAAAAATAGATACATCTGCACTCCTGCCCAAATCCCACAGGCTTCCTTGGGGAAAAACAAGTGCCAACTTGCCACTGGTCAGGTGCTGTAGGTGAAGCAGGAACAGAAGAACCATTCCTGCAACAGGGTGTGTTTTCCCACCTCTCCAACTCCCAGAACTCTGGTGCCTTTTCAGTGACCATCCTGTCCCTGCGAGCTGTGTCCATGCTTTTTATCTTCTCTCAGAGGCCATACCTCTACACTTCCTCCAGGTTATGAGCAGTATGTCACAAGCAAGATAATAATGTTTGAACACTTTCCTGCTTGTTCTTTGCCATATGGAAATCCAAGCTGCATTCTAAGATGCACTGAAGAAACCCCATGATTCACTCCTGCCTCCTCCCTTTCTCCTGAGTCAGGTTGGAGCAAGTGGTTTCAATTTTCATCCCACTTTTACAAATTTTAAGCAGCAGGGCAGACATAAGTCTTCTGCTGACCCTATCCTGTACTCCATTAGCAATCCTAGACACTGGGCAGCTTTGGTTTCTGAGGTCACTAAATCACCCCCGTTGAGCACATTTTGTATTTCCACCAGCGAGCTGAACACTGGGCCCTGGGTGCAGACAGCTCAGAGTCCTGCAGCTGCAAGCTTGTCAGGGTGTTTGTGGCAGTGAGTCACCACAGCATGTGACAAACCAGCATCCTGAGTCACTGTGGAGAGGGAGATCCCAGACAGAAATACTCTCCCAAAGTCCTGGTTCTTGATCTCAGTCTGGATTTGGGAGTCCTGGAGGACAGGAGCCAGCACTGTGTCCTGGTGGTACAAAAGTTAATGGCATACTGGGCTGCATCAGCAGGAGCCTAGCCAGAGGACAGGCGAGTTGATTATTGCTCTTTACTTGGCCTTTGTTAGAAAATGTGGAATCCTGTGCCCAGTTCTGGGCCCCCAGTACAAGCCAGACACCAATAAACTGTAGTGAGCCCAGTGAAGGGTCACCAGGAGCCCTCCATGAGCCCACCAGGATGGCTGGAGCACTTGTGCTGTGAGGAGAGGAAGAAAATGAGCTTGCTCAGCCCAGAGAAGAGAAGACTTTAAAGAAAACTTTCCAGTACCTACAAGAAGCCAGGGTCCTTCCAGGGATGAAACTTTCCTGATGGCAGAAGAATGAGACACAATGGTCATAAACTGAAATTGGAGGTTCAGACTGGATATAAAGAGAAACATTTCCCCTGAGGACATTCCTGCAATACAGCAGGAGTGTTCAGAGAAGCTGCAGTTTCCATCCTTGGAAGTTTTCAAGACCTGACAGGACAAAGCTCTGAGCAGCCTGAGGATGCTGACCCTGTGCTCAGGCAGGAGGTACAGTCCCTTCCCACCAAAACAATCCATGATTGAATCACAGGGCTGGAAATGATCATGCTCTGAAGGCTCTCCACTGCCCTGCATGGCCTGTTTGCCATGCACTGCCAGAGCAGTTAACTAAAAAGCAGATGGTTCAGAATCACCCTGGATAAGCACTGCCACAATTACCAGTGAGGAGCCAAACCTGAACAGGCCTGGGTGGAAATCCTTGCTGTGAGGAGGCTGTTCCTATGGGATTCCTAAGCCAGACACTGCCAAAGGAAGCCCTCCTGCCCCATGTGACACTACACCCACTCTGGGTCACAAAACTGAACAGCATTCGGCCATCACAAGGATTCTTATGAAACTAAAATGAAGGCAAAAACTGGAAAAGCAGGAACAGGGAATATGTTTATGGCAAGCAAACTGGCAGGCTCTAATAAATCTTCACAAAGACCTGACGTTAAGCAAATAAAACTATTTGAGAAAGCTACCTTGATTTAACAAAAGTAATGTTTTTTCTCCAGAAGTGTCCAGATGAGGATATGAGTGCATGGGCAAGTTTAAAGTTTGGGTTTTCCCACCTGTATTTCATTAAAGGAAGTAATTCAAACTGGCAGTCAAAACTAGCTGGATAAACTCTAAAGTATTTAGGTGATTTAAATGAAACCATGAGATTTTTGGTTAATTCTGTTCACTTCTGAATCCAACAGGTTTTTGGTTTTGGATTACCAAACCACTGCAGTGTGCTACAGAACATAAAGTCAGGATTTCAAACCTAGTTTTACGCCCATGTTAATTGCATATCTGCATCACCTTTAACATGACATGTAGGCCTTTTCAGGTCAAAGCAGTAATTGTGACTCTCAGCAATTCTCAATCATGTGCTTATTACTGCAAACTCAGGCTGGTGCTTAGGAGATGCACATCTCTCCCTTTTCCTAAAACACAGAATCCTCAGACTGTACAAGCTAAATGTTAATTTCAGTGGCTGCTGTGCCTTTGAGTGCTCTGTATGTGTTTGGGAACTCCTCCTGCCTGGGGAACAGGCCCAGGCAATGACAAAGAGTGTCACAAGCTGGAGCGCATCCTTCATCTTTGCTCTCCAGCTTACCACATCCTAGCTGACAAAAGTCAAAAAGCAGAAGGAACTTGAGTTTCCATGACAAAAAGAAGAACATGCACTTTGAAAGAACTTAGTTACACACTGGTATTTTTAGAGTAAAAGCATGTGCTCCAATAACATGAGTGGTAATCTCAGGTACTGTAAGCAGCATCAGGATTTGGAGCTAGCAGTGCTTGGAGCTGAATTCTGTGTTGGGGAAAAGCAGAAGCAGCGAAGCAGCTTTCTTACTTATTCCACATTTCACCCCCTCAAAAAACCCAAACAATCCCCCCCCTTCCCAGGCAAACAAAAAACCAAAACCCCAAACGTATGCACAAGGTTCAGATTCAGTAAGAAGCACAGGAGCTCCTTCCCCGAGCCCACGGCAATGGCTCTGTCGCGTTTCCCCGCGCCCCCAGCGCTGCCCCCGGTCCCTCTGGAGTCCACAGGGCCGCGCCAGGCGGGCACAGGAA
Organism: Urocynchramus pylzowi; assembly: GCA_013397555.1. Classification (NCBI taxonomy): domain Eukaryota; kingdom Metazoa; phylum Chordata; class Aves; order Passeriformes; family Fringillidae; genus Urocynchramus; species Urocynchramus pylzowi. The sequence goes on along the minus strand of VZRH01005668.1, from coordinate 1,716,090 downwards.
GGAGCGCTCCGGGAGCCGGTGACTGCTCCGTGCATTCCCCATTCCTTCCCCCGTTTACAGCGGGGGGCGGTGTCCCGGCGCTCGGCCGCGCAGAGCAATGGCCG
>VZRH01005668.1:1639400-1715745 GCA_013397555.1 Urocynchramus pylzowi | reverse complement strand
CTCGGCGGCGGCGCCGCGGCCCGGCGGCCCGTTGAAGACAGAACCAGCCCAAAGCGACACTTGCAGTGAAAGGTGGCGGCAGAATTTATTCTGCGCCCTGGACAGAAGGGTGCAGCCGCTCCTCAGCGAGCGGCGCCTCCATGACAGCCCCGCCAGGGGACAGGGCTGCCCTCAGCCGCTGCGCCTTCCCTTCCCGTGTGCCACCCTCCCCAGCGGCGGCCTGTCCCTTCGCCGCTTGGAAACGTCCATCTCCAGGCTCCCTCGTCCACCGCGTTCATCATTCCCTCTCCCACGCTGATTGTGCCGCTCCTCAGCCAGCAAGCTGAAGGTGGTGGTGAATTATCCGGTCTCTGGGAAATCCCTGGGGAGATTTTAGTCTGAATGTTCAGACTAAATTTCCCCACAGTTTAAACATCCAGACTCTTACAAAATCAACAACAAACACCTACCTTCCTCCTGCCACTTTGCAGCACCCCTTGGTAAAATTGGTCAATATAAATCTAAATTTAACAATTGCAGGTATTGCAAACTGAACAAAGCTCATGGACTGACAAGGAGGACATGGTGAAAAGCATGGAATATAATGGGGAAGGTTTTCTTTCCTCTGGTATAATCTATAAATAAATTCTCTGCTGGGGCTTTCAGTAGGCAGTGTTCTGCCAGGTTTGTCAGAAGACTGGGAATGAAGGGTTGAGCTCTTCACTGGGATGGTTCCCAAGTTTTCCAGTGGAAATCCCACCAGAGAGCTGATACACTGTTGTTACTTCACTACTGGACAGTTCAGGAAACCCCACACTGAGGCAAGTTTTCCAGTGGATTTTTGAGCAATGGTGGGTAGGATGAAGCATTCATGTGGGCATCCTCTGGTAGGAAATGTCAGTGGAGGTTCTCAGGCTCGTGCTTTCATCAGCAGAATGTTCCCCACTGTGTCTTCATCAGTGTTGTCATATGTGATACTTGGACAGGTGCCTGACCGAGCCTTCTCCTCTCCTGGACTAGACAGGATGAGAACATGTCCCCCTCTCCATGGATGGGAAAAAGGGTTTGGTTACAAAGCACCTTCCCAAAGGGGTCCTTTTTTACTGAGCTTCCCTTGTGTCCAGCGTGTGTGTCACTGCCATCAGCTGCTGCAGCAGCTCTCATGCAGCATTGGAGCTGGAGGCTTAGGGCTCCATGTATGAGAGCAGGGAGGGTGGAAGGGGCTTCCCCAGCAAATACAGCACACTTGGCCATGCTAAAAAAATGATTGCAGCTCTTGGAGACTCATTGTGTGCCAGGGTATAAATTCCTTTTAAGTAAATGTAAAGAATGAAAAACACCCAAGGAATGAAAAGCCCCCAAATGTCAATATCATCTACTGTATACATAGCTAGTGAATATTGCTCTCCAGACTAGGCAGCTGATGGTGGCTTTCTGTTTCTTGCATTGCCTGTGTTCTTACACCGGTTTGCAAATTGTGTTGTTTTCATTCCACTCATTGAACTTTTACATGTTTCAGTGCTGTCAGCTTCACTTCAGGGGTTGCTGAGCTGGGTTTGCTCCAGTAGGAATGATTGACTTAGCACTAAAACTACTCAGCTATGGGAATTTTTGGAAGTGTAGGCCATAACCAAAATGCCTTTTTTAGCCCTCTCTGCCATCTAGTGCTCATCCCTGATCGTGCAGTTGAACTCAGGAGACCCTGGAGCTCAATTCCATACCCTAAACTCAGCCCACGGCCACAGTCAGCAGCCTGGGGAAGGGACCTAGGTTTCAGAAGCAGTAAGCAGCTCTTGGCTGGGTCCAGGGGTAGAATGTGGTTTCCAAAATTTGGGCTAGAAGGATTTGTGTTTTCAAACTCCCTTCCCCCCCCCCCCCGCAATCATCTGAGCCATAGTTTTAATCAAATATTGTCATTTGCACGCCTTACAATTATAGTTGTGTTGGTTCTTATGCGGTGTAGTTAAAATTTGAGCCCACTCCAAGGGGGATATAACAGATCAACAAAAGTGTTAAAACAACTTGCCTGAATAGCCTGCTTCTAGGGGTTCTGGGCTTCCACTTTGCTCCTGTAAGTCAAAACTTCTCACCCTTGTCAACAAGTGGAGGTGGCAAAACAAAGTTTTTATACAGTAATGTCACCTGTAAGTTTTATTTGCCTGCCCTGGCAGAAGAACAACCAAGCAAAAACAGTAACAAGAGAATTGTGGTGTTTCCCCCAATGCATTCAAACACAGTCCTTTTGTCTCTGCTCACACTGAGCTGCAGGCCCATCTACCTTTCTAGAAGAGGTCTAGACTACCTTCATGCTTAATGAGGGAGGGTACTTACATCTTCCTGACAGATGCTTGTTCTTCCATGGGGAATCTGGGAAGAGGGAATTAAATTCTGCAATGTAACCCTAGCCCCTCCCACCAGGCTGTCCAGGGGTGGTTTTTTTTCTCTCACCAGGCTGCAACAAATCTCTCTGCTAATGACTCTCTTCAAATTTTCCAGTGTGAATCAAAAAGAACGAGGCTCGCCTTGAAAAACCAGGAGCACTTATGTCTGCTTTAGGAAGAGTAGGACAAGAGTAACCAAGTTCTGCTATGCTCTCTGCTGATGGCCTTAATGTTTTTCTTTAGGTACAGTCCACCATTCTTGTGCTAGGTGCCCTCTCTCCAAAATGGGAAATAACCTAGTAGGTGGCCTTTAGGAGCAAAACTGTATCCAGTTCATCCATTTGTCTCTATGTGTGTCCAAGTACCTAGGCCTGAATGTCTTTCTCACCCGGTCATCTACTAGCACACCCACTTCAGATATTCACCTGCTCCGGGGATCCTATTACCACAGCTGGGGGCTCCTCCTCCATCCCTAATGCCTCCATTTCTCCTTGTTTCATTTGCTGTGTCAGGCCCACCGGTACCGCCAGGACTGTCGCAGTGCTCCGTGTAGGTGTGAGGCAGATATTAATACGGCAAAGCACAACACTGACTATGGTGTGAAAGGGTTAGCCATATATGCCTTGTGGGGTATACAGCAGCAACACTTGGTTAAGCATACAACTACTAGCGACATAATCAATCAGGGATACATCTCATTGTGCTTTTGCAGCGTTCTCTGGGAGGGATTTACAAGCTGTTCTCCCCCTCCACCAAAGCAGGCAGGCTGGAGGTAAAGCTATTCCAGCTGGAGGAAACCAGTAGGAACCTAAGTAGCTTGGTCTAGTGCAATGGAGTCTATGGAGAGTATTGTCCAGTATTTCCTGTTGGGCAGAAAGGAGAGACTGGGACATTACTAAATATAAATTAGCAGGGCGCTCTGTCACATTAAATACTTTACATGTTCACACCCTTGGCTGTACACAGCATGCAGGATGTTGGGGGCTTTTTTATTTTCCCCATGACTGTGCTTTCCTGAAGTGAAACCGTGTACCTTGCTTTTGTAGAGCTGAGAGTCCTGATGCACATGGTTACAGATCACATATACTGGATAAAGAGGGAATATCATACATAGTGGGAAAGAGGAATATTATACATAAATGTAAAAGCAGGGTATAGTGGAATTGCCTAGTGCCTCCCATAGTCAGCTGAGTTGCAGTCTGGCAGGAAAAGCTTACGGAGGCAAGGCAGCATGCAGACTTCTGCTTAAGCCCCACCAGAGGCGATCTTCACTTGTCCTTCTGAGATGTCCTGGTTTCAATAAAGCAAATGCAAATTCAATCCAAGGCTCCCCAGACACAGTCCTTCCTCTGGAGGCACGTGTGCTACCCTGCCGGTGCTAACTTTAAGGTGTGGTGGGGCTGTGTCACAGCAGTGTGTCTTTGTTGCCTTTCCCGTTCAGAAGCAAGAGGTGATCAAGTTCCTCTTGGGGCTGGTGTTCTTTTCGCAATCTTCTTTCGTTAGGAATGTACTGTGTTCTCTGTGACAGAGCCACCTCCAGTGCCTATAAAATTTCGGGAGTTAACCGATGGCAGGGAAGGCTCTACCTCAGGGCTTGGTCCCTCTTCTTTGTTGTCTCCCACCACCGACTCCTGCGAGCTGGTCTCTGGGCTGGAAGCTGCCTGGAAGCTGGGCTCAGCCCCAAGGGGCTCATTGATCTGCAGGGGAAGCAGGGCCCGGTGCCGCATCAGGCTGTCGTCGCTGTTCTGGGCCTCCAGCGAGTTCCGGCGCCTGGCGTTCCTGTTGGCCATGGCGTTCTTCTGCGGCTCCTCGAAGCTCAGCGACAGGGTCACCGTTCCACTCCCAAAGCTGACTTTCTGCTTGCACCCGCGCTGCTGCTGGCGCTGCCGCTCGGCGCAGGCCGGTAGAGGAAAAGGGTCCTCGTGGTTGCTCTTGCTGCTGATAGAGGAGGAAGGGGTGGAGCCGGTGGAGCCCCCCAGGCTGTTGGAGCGCTTGCGGGACACGTTGCTCCGTCTCAGTGTGGCCCTGGCAGCCACTTTGAAAGCATGGGCAGCTGTGCTGCAGCGCACCTCCTCGATTGTGTTGCGGGAGGGCTTGAAGAGGATGATGTAGACTTTGTTGAAGAAGATGCAGGCCAGAAGCCCAAAGCTGGCAGCCAGGATTGCAATCACCTCCACAGCAGACACGAACTTGCCGTACGTGCTGGCGTAAGCAGGGATGAAGGAGATCCACACGATGAAGAATATCAGCATGCTGAAGGTGATGAACTTGGCCTCGTTAAAATTCTCAGGCAGCTTTCGAGACTTGAAGGCGAAGAAGAAACAGATGGCTGCCAGTAGGCAGGTGTAGCCAATGAGGAAGCCAAGGGCCATCAGGGAGCCTTCATGGCAGGTGATGAAGATGATCTCATCCTCCAGTTCATGGTTTCGGTAACTGGATGGTGGGGCCGTATAGAGCCAAATCACACAGATGACAATCTGCACAAACGTGCACAAGAAGACCAGGAGGAACTGAAGGTTGAGGCCCCACCACTTTCGGTGGAGACTCGTGGGGATCTTTGCCTCGAAGACAAGAAGGACACGGTTGGTTTTCACCAGGATGCAGGAGATGCAGAGGACAAAGCTGATGCCAAAAGCTGGCTGCCGCAGACGGCAAGTCCAATTCTGGGGCTCACCAATGAAGAACAATGAGCTGGAGAAGCAGCAGAGCAAGGAAAAGAGGAGGAGGTAGGATAGCTCCCGGTTTGTGGCCTTAACGATGGGCGTGTTGCGAAATTTGGTGAAGACTCCCAGAACAAAAGAAGTCAGGAAAATTCCAAGCACAGCAAAGAGAGTCAGAGCAATCCCAAAGGGCTCAGTCCAGGCCAGAAACTCTATCTGCTTGGGGATGCAGGACGTGTGGTTCTCGTTGGACCAGTAATCCTCAGGGCACTTGTCACAGGCACTTGCATCTGAAAAAGAAGTGATAAGGAGAGGGAAGGCTTGTCAGAATGAGAGGCTGAAGTGTGGGATGACATATATGGCAGCTACACACCAGCCTTGATCTTAAGCACACGGAGTGTTCCGCTCCTGTGTGCAGATCCCCAGAGTCATATATTGATGTCTCAGAGTTTCTTACACTGAAACAACCAACCTCCCAGGGGCTGTATAGCAAAACACAAAGCATGCTTGGTTCCGGCTTAAAAGAAGTCCTGCCTCTGCACTCATGTTTTTTGTAATACATTCCTTGGCAAAACTTTACAAACTTCGATTGCTATCAGCTCTTACACAGGCTCTGGTTTTCCCTCTTCCTTGTTCCTTCACTTTTATCTTCTACTTCTGTCTGTCTTCATACCTCTTGCACTTTTATCATCATTTGAATATCCTGCCTTTTTCTATTACAGAGAAAATTAAAAACGTGCTTGCCTCCTTAAATGCTTTGAGAGCCTATTTCATATTCCATGGAGGCAAGTCTTAGTGTTTAAATTGCTCTTCCCTGAAGGCAGGCAATGCCCTTGACTTGCAGCACATTCTCATTTCATGTTGGAATGCCAGGGAAAGATGTGTATTAATAATAACACTCTCCCTACACCCAGCAAATGTCCCACTAATACTTGCCAAGGGAAAATTGGTGCCTCCATCTCCTTCATGAAAGTAGTTGGGCCTGCTGTGATAGGATGGCCATGCCAATGGCTTGCATGATCAAAAAGCAAGGACCTGTTGCTTCTGCTCTTCTTCTTTGATTCAAATGGGTCTTGTGCTCTAGCAGGGAGGGTCACAACTCTTTCGATGGCAGTAGAAAGGGGTTGAGAGCAGAGAGTTGGAGGTCTCAACTTACCTCTGCTTTTGGGACCCCAGAAGGATAGCAAGGGGCTGCAGAGAGTCCACAAACTCCTTTAACAGCAAGCACCCTCTGAGTTTTGCACCTGAGCACAGACATAGACTCTGACCACAGCTTCCAGAGCAGAGATTGATGCTAATGAGAAAGCCAGGAATGCCCAGGTAACGAGGCCAAAGGTTTTCAAGCTCTCTTGTTCTTGGGGTGTGGTTGGAGAGACCATCCATGAACTGACATGACACTGCTTTCCTAAGGACTTTTTGCCTCACCTAAGGTGTTTATTTGAAAATCTTGCACTAGATGTGAAAGCTCAGTCAGAAGCTGTCATCACCACGTTATTTCATTTACATCCATTCAGCCAATAATTCTTATTTTTATTGTGCCTTTTACCTGGAAGTTCATTACAAACTGCAAACTGCAGACAAAGCAAAGTTAATTTTGTATAGCAGGGAATCCAGCAGCCTCTGCCAGAGACAGCTACTTAGCACTGCACCCTAAAGACACGCTTTCACTGCTGTCTTGTGGTGGCTTAGAGACTGTGCTGCCACTGAAGGGAGTAAACCAAGTCTCCCTCCTCCTGCAAGGCTGCTCATTCTTTCCCCCTCCTTTGTGTTGTTAACACTTGAGGGCACACAGCTTCTAGCTGGAAACTCAACTTCCCAAGAGCTTGTTGTCAGGAAGACCAAAGACCTGATCCAACTCACTCCATGGTTGGACAAGTACCAGCACTACTCCCAGACAAAGTGGGGGAGCAAACAGCTGGAAAAGGACAGACTGTTTCCTCCAGTAGCATCGCTGTCTCAGCTGGATGGAACTGGTTGTAAAGCTGTTCTCTATGCCTATAAAACTGGCAAGCACGGGAAATAAAGGCTATTACTGTCAGCTGAAATTGCAGAAGGAAACTGCAGAGTCAGAAGACAGTTGCTACCTCAGCCCCATAAATTTCACCTCCACACGAGAGCTAGCTCCCAAAATTATGTGAAAAACAGCAGAAGACCCCTATTACAGGTGACCAGAATTGCTTCTATTCAATCTGAAAATGCAGCTTTCAAGCATCCCCCAAGTATCCTATATGGTCATGATAAAAAAAAAAAAAAAAATCATTCCTGTCTGATATGACACAAATTAGATTAGATTCTCCCAAAGAACACTGGTTCAGTTTTGCAAGCAGTTTACTGAACTTGTTCATCCCTGGCAAGGTCTACAGTGTTTGCTGGGACCAGCGCACTGGAGAGGGTGTGAGGAGGTTCCAAGTGCCTTACAGCGTAGAGAGGACTGATATCCTGAAATAATTTACTTGCTTTTATTACCCTGGGGATGCTCAACACTGAGGGAGCACTAGTAGTGTTGGAAATTCAAAATTCTTCAACCATTTCTAGACCTGAGTTTACCTTTTCCATCTCTTCCAGAACCTGAGTAGCTTAATCCAAGCTCCCAATGAAACAAACAAAAAACATGTCCACGGGTACTCAGTAGGATCCACAGATTCTGGTCTTTTGTTGTGCCAGTGATCTACAGAACCTGTAGTTGGTGAGTCCAGAAAGGGAAATATTTCTCTCTGCTTGTGAAATCTGGGATGAAATGGAATTTATTTCTTTGTAAAGCATGAAATAAAACCCTGACAGTTTGAGGAAATCTTGGGGGCAGACAGACAACTACAGAATTTAGGACGGGGAATCTCTCCCTCCTCCAAGTTTTTGGAGGAAAAAAAGCTACTGCTACAATGCAATAGGGTTTGCTTGTGGCTGCCCGAGAGGCTTTCTGTATGCAAGCTGTTTTTCAAGTTCTCTGCCTTAATTTTCCTAAGGCAGAGCAGAAGACAGGACAAGTAGGCTTAGCAGCAGACAGGACACAACTCCTGTAAGCTTTTCAGAAGTCCCTCAGACTTTCTGTGAAGCCTCCTGGCAAGGCAGGCACCAGCCCAGTCCTGCAGGGAAGTGATTTCAGCACAACTGCGAGGGACCCTGGGAGGGCACTGCCCTCGCCGAGGCCCAGAGCAGCTCTGTGGGCGTTACCTGTCTCGTCACTGTACTCCCCGTCGGGGCAGTCCACGCACTCGAAGCAGCAGGTGGGCTCCCCCTCAATGATGCCCTTCCTCGTGCCTGGCAGGCAGTCCCTGCTGCAGTTGGAGAAAGGCACCTGCAAGAAAAGAGCCCAAGCAGGTTAATGGTGCCAATGCCTTACTGTGGCAAGATCTCGGCTTCCACCAAGGGTATTATTGCCTGGTTGGTGTGCTGGATGAAGAGCCTCAAATGCTCACCTCTTTCTCCCACAGAACAGACACATTTTGCACAATAGTCCTTCCCCAACCCACTGCAGTGAGATTTCTCTGAAGGAATACATCAAGGGATAGTAAGGAAGATCAGCAGACCTTTGTAATCTCTACTGTGTTGTGGGCATTGCAAACTGGAATGTGACCATGATACATATACTCCAAAACAGTCATGGGATGGTTAGACGAAAACACAATCAATCTCTACTGGCAGGAATTTGAGTCAGCCTTGGAGATGATGGGCCCTGATGTCTGATCCCCAATCTGATATATTGCATATTGTCTGCTAATAATTTACGGGAATTAAAATGGTTTTCTAAAATGTGCTTCTTCTTTAAGAGCACTGAACATCTAAAGATGCAAATCAGTGGCGCCTTACAGATCCAAAGTTTTCCAGACCTCTGCTGCTGTAAATGATGTCACCTGCTGGCTGTGCATTTCTGCTGTGCCTGAGCCCACCTGAGCATTGTTGTGTCCCAGCAGCAAGTGGTTGCATGGACACATTCACTGCATGCCTGAAATACACTGACACAAAGACTTCAGCAGGATAAGTGGAAACCTGGGCCTTTGTCACACAGAGTCATGATCCAAGGCTGAGCTCACCTCTTCCCAGCCAAGTTAAAGAGAGTTGACACAGAATGTGACTTTCTCAGCTCAGAGAGTTAAACCTACAATAACCACTGCTAGCAAAGTGCCATGATCCATACATAGTTAATGGATGCTCTGTTTGGAAGCCTCCATTCACCTTTTTGGAAGTTTGATGCTAGTTTACCCAAGTGCTGCCAACCTGCTGATCTCCAGGAACCTCCTGCATTGATGCACTTATGCAATAAGTCCTAGCTATGGTTTGGAAGTTGTCTATGTGCAGGCTTGTTGCCTTAGCCACAGGGAAAAGCAAAGCCCTTACTCTAATGACAATTCCTATGCAGAGATGACCACTCTTTGGCTCAGGTGAGGGCAGACTGTTACCTATCATTCTGAAGTGCAGCTGCAGCACAGTTTGGGAATGCTCTTCCTAAGCTGCTCATCAGGATTACATCATTGATAGGACAGACACATACACAGGGCAACTCCCTGCAGCTCCCGGCTTGAAGCACTCTGCTGTTAGTGCCTATGGCTATAAACACAGTGCTCCTATTGCTTGAGACAGTCTTTGAACAGGCAGTGCATCCATCAAGAGGACTTCATCAGTCTAGGCTGATGAAGGCTAGCCTTCTTTCCCTAGGCTGCCACCAGTGATTTTGAACAGAGCTGAATCAAAGGCCTGGCTGAAGTTACACGCTGCTTCCCCTTTATCTACAAAGCTGACTGAGCTTCCAAGAAGGAAAATTAAATTGGTTTGGCATGATTTTATCTTGACAAATACACATTGGCTTGTTCTTATCAGTTTATTATCCTTTAAGTGTTTATGAACGGTTTAAATTTTTTTATCAAGTCTTTTAGGTTACTGAAGCTCAACTCAATTGTGTATAATTCCCTTGGTTCTCCTATAACTGCTTTTAAACCAGGTATTACGATTGCTCTCTGATCCTTTGAGACATCATGCATCCTCCACATTTCTTGAAGATGAATTGCTAGTACTTTTGTGATTGCTTTGGCTGAATTCTTAAGTATTCTGTGGGGAATTTCATCAGGTTCTGCCAAAATGAATCTATCTATCTTACCTACTCTTTAACTCATTCTTTTGCAAGTCTGCCCAATGCTCAAGTTCCTGAATGTTAAAATCGCCTACATTTAAACTTTTGTTGGGGATGACAAGAGGCACAGTGAGTGAAGTACTGGCTACTCTTTTTGAACAGAGCCTTTTATCCGAAAGAAATTAGAAGTATATAAACTGAAAAAAAAAGGCTGGAGTAGACACAGAGATTGCAAACCCCTCCAATGCACAACATTTACATACCCTGGCATTACACTCAGCAACATCCTGTCACATTTTTAACAGTTTAGGACAGAGAATGAAGTTAAATACTGCACTGCCAGAGAAATTTAGACCAAGAGAACTCAGTTTAAGTAAAAAAAACCAATAAATCCTAGCTGTTGGAAAATGTGCAAGATGCGTTTGCAACAATCAGAATGAGGGATTATAATATCAGGGGTTTTTAAGTTCCACTTGTAGTTTGTGCTTAGAGACTCCAGGTGGACTTAGAAAAGCTCTGAGCTCAGTATTTCTGTGGTAGTATGCTCTGTTCAATTCATGCCTCCTTCAGAGTGTTCTTGACTTGAACCAGAAGTGAAGTTGGAGTAAAGGAAAGGCTGAACTCATGCTGTAACTGTTTTGGGAAAGTAGCTAAGGCAGAAGCATTACCTGATCTGCCAGCCAATGTGAATAATCACCTGGAAGTGAATTGCCTTGTTCATTAATCAGGTGCTGGCTTTACACATTGAAACATCCCAGCAGTGACAGGCCTGGCAGTGACATTTCTGAGCTAATACTCTACTCCCTGTGTCAGTTCCCAGACCACAAACCATATGCCCACTCAGTATTCCCTCTGGGAGTCAGAGTTTCTGCCTGTCTGGCTGCCAGCTATGACACCAGTTCATTTGGCTCTGGTCTGGAGATGTCTGCACCATGTTTCCATCATGTGGGTCAGACACAGCCTGGCTGCTAGTGACAATAATTATGTTGAAAAGATGAAACATATGCAAGACAGTGGAGAAGGACTAAGGCCTGACTGAAGTCAACTGATACCTCTTGAGATCACTACTTCTGAGGCTGCAGAAGCACCCTCAAGAAGAATACAAAAAAAATGTAAAAAAGGTAGCAGGTGCTGGTATCTTCCACTATTTGAGCGCCATGTCCAAGTTAACCCAGGCAGATTGACAGGGCTTGTTCTGTTGGCTTGCAAGGCAAGGGAGGCAAGGAAGGCTCTGGGACTTGGTGGGTGAAGCCAGCAGAAAGAGTTGTAAATATAACTAAGAGCAAGAAGAGACAGTTCTTGATACAGAGATAATGGGAGTGAAAGAGATGGTTCTTTTCAGCAATGAAACTACTGAGCTCAGGAAAAATTGATTTAGTCAACAACCAGACTTGGGTAATTAATTTTTCATCCCTTTTAAAACACTGCTATAAAATTCTACTATATCTGCTTGGGCCAGGAAAAAAAAGACATCATTTAAAACATTAATACCCAGGGTCAACAAATGTACAGAAGGGGAGGAGACATTGTCTGTTATTTCAGTGTATAAGAAGGGTATGAAAGACTATGGTGGAGACTCTGAATACAGTAAGGTGAATGGATCCTATCATGAGACATGGAGCCATAATATGAGGAATGTGCAGGGCTAGTTCAAATTTCCACTTGTGGATCTGGGAAACATTGCTGTGAGGATTTAAGCACTTACCTCCTTAGAGAATCCACCCCACAGGATCTTGTTCTCATTGATAAAAAGCCTCTCCCCTTTCTTGGCATAAACGTTGTAGTGCCCAACCTCTTCAAAGACGACTGAGCCATCCTCCGGAGAGAGGTGCCAATTGATTATTGAGTAATTTCCTACCAGGTCCCCAAACTCATCAAAATCCACTTGCTCCCCCATGTTATTGGTGAAATTTAAGTGTCGCAGATGCTTGAGAACCTAGAGAGAGACAGAGAGACACTGTGAATGCCTGTGTGTTACAACCCTACCACAGCACACATCTGCTACAGGGACAGAACTGGGAAGAATCACTTTACTACAAACCTTAACCTCTTCAAATCTTTTAATTGCAGCAGGAGGAGGTTTTCTATCACATGAACACACAAAGACTGTATACAAACCTTGTGTGGCCCTCTGGGTGGTTGGCAACCCATCTGTAACACTTACTGATGCTACTCCATCATCCATTTAGCATTCCTCTTTGGTCCTCTGAGTCACCTCTGCAAGCCCAGAGCTCTTTGTTAGGTCCAGGGAAGTGGCAGCAGCCTCTCAGGTGTTTCAGTCATCCATGCATTGCTCTCACCCTGCTCTTGCAACCACTGCATGAATGCTCTCAGTTGGTATCTCTAGTCTCTGAATGATTGATCACTCAGAAACAGGAGTGCTTGAGAAACAACTCAGACTTGACTCTTGATTGAAAAAACCCAAGCCCAATGCACTTCAGTAAGGAAACCCCAACAAATCAAGCTCATTTGCTGTATGGCAGACCTGGAGAATTCTTACCACTTTTTTGGGTTTCTGTCTCACAGTTGCATAGTTGAAAGTAATCACATTCTGCCTGTACCGAGGAGTTCTTCCCTGTAATTTTCACCTCATGCCTTTAAGTGTTATATAGAATCATAAAACCATTAGGGCTGAAAAATACCTCCAAGATCATCAAGTCCAACCATTAACCCAGCACTGCTCTTTTCAACACCATACCATGTCCCCAGGTGCCATCTCCACACGTTTATTGAACCCTTCCAGGAATGGTGATTTCACCACTTTCCTTGACAGCCTATTCCAAAGCCTGACCACCCTTTCAGTGAAGATTTTTTTCCTAATATTCAATCTAAGCCTTCTCTGGCACAACTTAAGGCCATTTCCTCACGTCACATCACTTGCTACCTACGAGAAAAGACCAACCTCCTCCTTGCCACAACCTCCTTTTAGGGAGTTATAGAGAGTGATAAGGTCCCCCTAAGCCTCCTTTTTTCTGGCTAAACAGGCCCCTCCTTCCCTCAGCTGCTCCTCATCAGACTTGTATTCCAGACCCTTCACCTGCTCTGTTGCACTTCTCTGGATGTGCTCCAGCACCTCAATGTCTGTCTTGTAGGGAAGGGCCCAGAACTGGACACAGCACTGGAGGTGTGGCCTCACCAGTGCTGTATATGGGGGGACAATCTCTGCCCTGGTCTTGGTGGCCTCACCATTGATGATACAGGCCAGGTGCCACTGGCCTTCTTGGCCACCTGGGCACAGCTGGCTCATGTTCAGCTGGCTCTCAACCAGTATGCTGCATGTCTCTAATCCCAAGGACAACTGTAGTTGTAAAATTCATGATCTAGATAGCCTAACAAGTAGACCTAAGAAGCTGCAGCATGAAAGAAAGCGTGTCCTGGCAACTGTGATACAAGTCAGCCATATCATGTTTCTATTCAAAAAAGAATTACTGGTTTAGGCACTTCTCAGATTTCTCCCCAAGTACATCCATGGAAAGATGAGGTGACTCTGAGGGTTCCTGGCTGTCACCTGCCCCTAGACCCCAGCAGCATAGTTGCTGCTGTACTTCTACTGCCTGTGACAGCTTGTAAGCCCAGTCTCTCTCCCTGTCTCTTTCTCTCTCTCTTTCCCCCACCTGTGAGTGCCCAAACATACAACTCTGGATGGCAAAATGTAAGAGAAGCCAAAACTAAATCAATTTGTCTGGGCAGGCAGAGTCCTCTTCACCCCACAGACAGAACAGACAATATTGTTTTGATGAATCTTTCTCACCTGGAAACACAGGGACAGGGGAACAGAATCACTTCATTAATTCCTGTCAGTTTTGCTAAATTGTCTCATTTTTCGCTGTTTCCTTTTGGGATCCTCCTATCTCAAGCTAAAATCCCCAGAGCCACAGATACCCTCCTCCCACTGCCTGTTTCAATGCCAGCCTGAGAGAGTCTGGAAAAATCATTGTTGTACTACAAAGGATGCGACCAATAATACCTTTTCAGCTTGTGTGGTGTTGATGGAAGGATATCAAAATATTGCCACAGTATTCTGTCTTTGAATAATGGGTGAGATAGAGACGGCAGGATTTTTTTTGTCTTTCTCATCCCTGTTTCCCCTCCTCTGGAGACCAGCTCACCCATAAGGTGTGCAGCTGGAATGATCTCACCAAAGAACCAGGACCTGTCCCTGGAAGATCTCACCCTCTGATGGACACAGCAAAAGAAGGTGCTCTGTGCTGGCACTTTGCTGTGGAGAGCTGGGGCATTGCCTGCTGGGTAAGGAGACTGCTCCCCTCTCATTGCCCTCATTCCTGAGGGGTACCCAGGAAGGTGCTACTTGCCCAGCTCCATCAGGGGACAGTGAGAACAGAGCAGAAGCAGCTCTGAGGTCAGACAGGGTCTGCAGATCCACAGGTGATCTCTTGTACTGCCTCACCTCACTTTGGCCTCATCTTCAGTCTTGGTCTGGTTGTTACCAGAAACTTTGTCCATCAGCAGTGCAGGTGCTCAGCAGGGCAGCCCACATTCCTCTGCAGGCTCTGGCACCTACCACAGGGTGTCAGCTGCAGCTTTGATGTCCAGATCAGGTTTGTCCTTATGCTGAGCCTAATGCCATATTTCTCCTCAGTCCAACTCAGTATGACACTCATGCAGCACCACTGCATCCTTCTGAAGGGCACCAGGATATCCTGAGTATCACTGCTGGGTTGACTGTCCTGTACAGACAGGAGACCTTGCCCTTCTTTTGACTGCAGTTGCTACACACACTAGGAAACAATCTTGCAAGAGTCATATTGAAGATTCTTCAGTTCAAGTTCTGCCTCTCCTGGTCAGCTGCAGCAGCAGGAGGCTCACTGGTCTTAGGGTCAGCAAGATGAATGGTGGAGAAACTTCTGGATTTCTGAATGCAATTTTTTGTTTGTTTAATTTCATAACATCCATATCAACTAGTCTGTTCCTTTGCCTTCCCTTCTGTCATTAGGTTTCTTAAAAATAATACATACCTCTGGCTTTTAGTGGGGTTTTGTAGGATTGGTTTGATAAGATCTTTCCCTTGGTCATGTACACTACACCTGAGGATTCAGGTTATAAATGATTTCATGTATGACCTGATATGACTGTCTGTCTGACTGTTAATTCATATAAAAGCATGTAAGAGCACTGATCTGCAATTAATGTTGTCTTTCCCCAGGCAGAGTGTAACAGCTTCAGCTCTGCAGCTGTAGCTAGTGGGTACACAATGTGTGTCAGTTCATGCACCAAAGGCACATGACCTGATTAAAATTAAAATGGAGAGGCAACAGGAACAACAGAAATAACAAAGCCTGTTTTTTTCCTTTCTAAAAAACAACAGAGTTTTTCTTCAAATCTAAATTTCTGAGGGGCAGCTTGTAAAATGAACTACCAGAACATGTTCCTTTTTTAGAGAGCAAGAAAGTCCCAGGATCATATCTCTGTATTTTACAAGTTCTGCTCTTTACAGGGTAAAAATACAGTTTAAACAGACAAGGAATATATAAGCACTAAACTTTGAAAGAGGAAGTTGTAGACTCTGAATAACTACAGCACTATTTTATAGTCACCAATCTATCAACGACTAGCTAAAGGCTTTACAGTTAATAATGTGTTTTGTAACTAAAGATAGAAACATACATAACCAGGACTCAATCCACAAAGACCTAAAAGACCCTGCTTCAGCCAGGCCAACAGCATGTGTCAGGGGTAGGTGTATCCTATCCTGGAACCAAGAGATTATGAAAGAAGTGCTGACCTTGTGGCTTGGATACACTGTCAGCAGCTGGTGGGGAGAGCATCGTGCAAGCTGCTGTCTTCAGATATTTCTTTCTGTAATTTTTTCTTCTTTTCTTTTCTTTTCTCTCTGTCACAGACTTCGTGTTGAATTGCAGTGCCTTTTCATTAAAACACCTACTATCGGAAAGGACTTGAAAGCTGCCCTCTAGTTCACCCTCCCATTATTCCTGGTAAGGCCATTCCCAGCCATGCAGCATCCCATACTTTATCCAGGCTAGATATTCTGGGTCATGTGGTTTCCACTTTTATGGGAGGATCATAAAGCTGTAACATAAATACAGTTGTATTAGACCAGGCTGGCAGCTCACGTGCCCAGGACCTGTTTCAGACTGTGGCCAAGAGCAAATACCTACAATAGGAGCACAGGGGCTGTGGTACTTCCCCTGAACACTCTCACTCATTTTGCAGCCCAGTAACTTCCTGGGCCAGAGGTTTTATACCTGATAACCTTTGGGTGGATTTTTCTTCCATGATGTTGCACATTTGTGTTCTGTGCCTGTGTGAACTGAGCCTCCTACAGCACAGAGACCTACATTTTATGAGACAAGCACCTCTTCATCCTTTTTGGAACAGAGCAGCTACGAATCTCTTTTGATTTTATGCTTATCTTCACAAAGAACTGTCATTTGCTGGTCATCTTTTCCATGCCTCTCAGGCCTTTACACTCACCTCTCTTCAGACAGGCTCTCTTTCTCAGGCTGCTGAGCCCTACCTGATGCTGCTACATCTTGTACAGAAGCTGTTTCACTAACCCTTCTCCAGGCATTCCCAGTCTTCTTCATCAGTTCTGAGTCCTGCACATGATACTGAAGCAAGATGCACCAAAGGGTTGAGAAAGTGGCCCCAGGACACTCTGTTTACTTCTCTGTCCCTTTTCCAGTGTGACTATTCTTAAACATGCATTTGCTTTTTTTGATTACTATTCAGACAAACCTGAGGAGTTTCAAGATCATAGACTTGATCAACTTCATTTGTGATAAGTCAGGTCTCATAATTTATGTTTAACCTCTGCTGAGTATCTTTCAACCAACAGACACATAAGTTCTGAATTTGCTGAGCAGACTACCAGAAGATGCCTTCAAGAAGTCTGAGCATACTCTGTGAATAGAAGTTCCCTTATCCATATGCATCCCAAAGCCTTCAAAGCACTTCAGGATGTTTGTGAGGTAGGGCTTCTCTTTAGAGAAGTCAAGGTCACTCTTCCTCAGTATATTCTATTTTTCCTTCCTAAATTTTTAACCCCCAATTTCTAATAATGGGCTCAATAATGCTTTGCTAGTTCCTTGGATCTCCTCCAGACCCCTTTCAGAAATTTGATGTCTCATCTGTCAGTTTTTCAGACCTCATGGCCTAAGATTTTTCAAGTGAGGAGATGGACACTGCAGCCAGTTCTTCTGTTACTTCATGTGTGAGCTCTGGCATATGCCTTGGGTAGTGTTCACTTGCCCTGAAGTATCAAGGTTCATTTTGCTCTTGTGTTCCATAGTTTCTTCTATAGTCAGTTCAATTAGACAGATCCTCTGAAAGTCCCCCATAAATAACTAAACCTTCTTATGTTTGCCCATGAGGAGCACACTTTTCTTCTGTCATGGCCTTACCTTGTCTTTTGCAGTGATAATCTATGGCTCAACAAAAAATCCTACTCCTGAAATGTTTAAAATAGGATTTATGAGCTTTTACCCCATTTCAGGATATTGCTTATTCATTTTTCTGGCCTGCCTTATTTTATTTGTACATTTAATCTGCCAGAGTTTATAAATCTTCCGATTTTATTCACTGAACATAACTCAGTTATTTGAAGGATGCTGTCTCACTTTTAACAAACACCACCTAATACCTCTGTTTTGCCTTGCCAGCTTTCTTTCTCCCCTTTTTCTTGATCTACAGTATACACTCACTTTCTGTCACAAGTTGTGAGGCTGGTGCCAGGCAAAAACATCCTTTAAAAATTTTGGATGCTGTCAGATAGCAGGGAATTTTGTGTGTGCATTCATGCCCAAAGCTGAACTTTGAGCTGTGCTCTGAAGCACAAGCCCCAGACTAGTTGAACATTTTGATAGCAGTGGACTAAACAATAGTGGCATGTCCTAAACACTCCAATTAGTAACAAGATAGGAGACAGATTCACCAGTTGGGAGGCTGATTGCAACGGAAACCTAGGGCTCAGGGCTAGAAACAAGAAAGTAAAGATCATATTTGGATGAAAAGCACTGGATGTAGGGCAAGATCCTGCAGATGAAGGATATGTGTAGAGACAAATGTTGGGGGATGCTCAGTAACCTTGGCCAGTAATGCTTGAGAAAGGCAACTGAGAGGAGCTGCACAGCATAAACTGAGAACTTCCACCTTGATAGACCTCCACCATGTCCCTACCAGGAAGGGAAGGTGAGACCTTGTGATGTAACACTGTGGGGAAAGCAAGAGTGTGTGAGATACCAAGATGTTAAAAGTTGTAGTGTTGTTAATTCCTAAATAAACGTCAGTATCCAGGTGTGCTGTGAGCTGTCCTTTACTCTGTCTCAACTGTGACAGGTCCTTAACTAGTCTCCATATACTGTCAAAGGTTTAATTTCCTTGGCTTCTTTCTGCAGTTTCTTTCTGATGTGTTTCCTCCCTCGGTCTAATGGTCCTGCAATGGAAGAGTACCTGGGCACATTATAGGTGTTGGTCACCATATAAAAGACAGACAATTACCCCTCCTAACACACAAGTAATCCCGTCTTGACAATTAACATACATCTTCCCATGCTTAAGTTTTAGTTTTTGTCTACCTATCTCTCTTCAGGCCTGTAAAACAGTTCTGGACTGATAGGTACCAAATGTTTTTCTCTTTGGTTTGGTAGAATGCCCATGCTGAGAGCAGCCAACAATACCACATCATGGCTCAGTGTGAATGAAGATGAAAAGCTGGCAACTGTCGTCAAGATGGCAAGTCCTGGCTTTCACTTTGAATTGCAGAGGGCCCAATTTCCTCTCTTGTTTCAGATCTCTCATGAAGCACATGGAGAAGATGCCTTCATTATGCTGTAAGAGGTGTAAGGACTTGAAAGATCAGCTATTACATTAGGCCATGGGTTATGGTGCACAGGACCTGGGTTTTGCCAGTGGTCAAGCATCATGAGGAAATATGCTCAGGCCAGTTCTGAAAGAGTCACTCATAAAATACTTTAAGAGAAATGTTGTTTGAAGCAATAGTTTTTTGGTGATTTTTTTTCTTTCTTCCTTTCACTTTCAACTACCTATGTGTCAATATTTGTTTACAGGCCAACAAAACTCAAGTTTTTACTTTCTGTATCAAATCCTTAATTCCTGCTGCATTCTCTAATTTGGAATATGTTGTTCTGCCCTTTTTTATGTAGGGCCAACACTTGAGCTCTCTGAAAGGCAGTGCTGTCATCACAACATCAACAAGTTCTGACACACAGGAACCAAGCAGGCAGGAAGGTGCTGGCCCTGGCCCCCTGTGTCAGTAATACCTGTTTCCAGAAGCCTGAGGCAAGGCAAGATGAATTTCACCCTTCTGTCCAAAGCATTCTTCTTGTCAGCAGGAGCTGAACTCTCCTTCCCCTCTATAACCTCTCCTCCTTCTCTGCTGCCCTTTGTATACCAAGAGGGACAGCATGTAGTGCTGATGTTGTTTTTAAAACCAAGATGCCAGAATATGCCAACACCATTAATCTCACCTTTTTCCAAAAGCTGTTCAGACGATAATGGAATTCTTCAACCAGTGAAGGATATGATTTATTGCCTCACACCACTTGCTACATTCACAGAACCATAGAATATTCTGAGTTGGAAGGGACCCACAAGAATCATCAAGTCCAACTCCTGGCCCTGCATAGGACACCCCAAGAATCACACTATATGCCTGAGAGCATTGTTCAAATGGTTCTTGAACTCTGTCAGGCCTGGTGCTATGACCACTTCCCTGGGGAGCCTGTTCCAGTGCTCAGCCACCCTCTTGGTGAAGAACCTTATCTTAATATCTAATCTAAACCTCCCCTGACACAGCTTCAGGCCATTCCCTTA
This sequence comes from Urocynchramus pylzowi, assembly GCA_013397555.1. Taxonomy (NCBI): domain Eukaryota; kingdom Metazoa; phylum Chordata; class Aves; order Passeriformes; family Fringillidae; genus Urocynchramus; species Urocynchramus pylzowi. The sequence goes on along the minus strand of VZRH01005668.1, from coordinate 1,695,847 downwards.
GGTCCTATCTCAGGTGACCAGGTTCCACCTGAGCTGCCTGGTTTCTATTGGTTTACTGCTCTGAAGAAGTGACTGTTAATACTTTTTATCACTATAAGGGTATCTTAGGTGGAGAAGCTGAAAGGTACCCCGGAACAGAGCTGAGATTCTCACTGTAAATACTTCACAAAAAATGTGGATGTCCTCCTGTTACATTCATCCGGCTTCACGCACAAGGGTGCCTGGTGCGCAGTTGGGATACTGAGAACTTCATGCCAAAATAATGAAAACCAGTCAGCATCTACTGTGCAAGGCCTGGGCTGTACTCCAGGATTGAAACAGTCAAGTTGGTAACAGGGCAGGTGAACAAAAGGAGATAAACTCTGGAAGAAGGGCTGGTGTTGAAGAGAGAGGAACTGATGGTCAGCCAGAGATACACAGACAGTACTCCAAGGGAAATTTGGCAAGACAGGATGGACATCCTAGTTCTGGTGAAATGCTAGATCTGCAGTGAATTGAAAAACAGAATGAAAGCAAGAGTTCATTCAATACTCAAGAACAGCTGTGTGAAGCCTGAGAATAACTCAAGAACATTCAATGTTGTTATGCTTTCATAAGAACCCAATGAGTTCCTTGTAAAGCTAGGAAGGTCACTGGATAACACAATTAGATGTGTATGACAAAAACAATGTGCCATATGTTAGAAGTAGTAATTTAAGCTATTCATAATCTTTATTGAAGAAAATTAACTAACCGCTCAAGACAAAGACCTGTTCATTATTGTAGGCAGCTCAGTAAAAACACTCCGTGCCTTATGCAGCGGGAAGAGCAAACAAAATATTAGGATATGAAAGTAAGAAAAAATGATACTGAAAATATAGCACCAATAGGACAAGTCTCCTCTGGAAAAAGCTGTTAGTTCTAGTCATTTGATCAGAAAAGAAGAATTAAATTAAATGAAGAGAGGTCCACAGGTGGTAATGATAGCTCTTGGACAGTCAGTCTTTCATTTCAAGAGAAATGAAAGCATGGAATTATTTAATTGTTTATGACACACGTAGTGATTTGTGGGAAAGAGGTGGTATATTCTCACAGAAGCAGAGACCCCTGTCCCTGCAAAGGCAACTGACCTTATTCAGGTCTCCAGAGAAATACAGGACATCCAGCTGACATGACAATACGTGCTGATTGTCATATTGTAACTGATAATTGGTTCTGCTCTGCTTCTGTCAAGGATATGATCCCTAGGAAGATGGGGGGTGGATCTCTCTCTGCCTCTTTCATTGACCAGTGCCCTGTCCTTGGGGAGAGGCAGCATTGGTGCTGACATGGGGACCCATGCATACATAATGTCCTTTCTCTGTGAGAGAAGCAGGATCTCCAATAGAAACTTGCAGAAATTGGGAGAGCAAGGAATTCACGTGGACTGTGTTGGAAATACCCTCACTTGCTGCTCAGAGGAAGGTCCTTGGTGCTTCCCTTGTCTCATTCTATGCTGTGAGTGCTTAGTCTGCTTGGAAACTGGTGAAGCCTAGAGTTTCCTAAGACAAGGACCAGTTTTAGTGCCTGTCACTGGGCTTGATGGGTCAGCGAATGTGGTGTTTTCACCAGCAACCAAGTGACTCTGCTCTGGTGCTTAAAAACTACAGCAGCTGTGATGCTTTCTTGACAATGAAAGCTGACAAAACAAACAAATGAATAGCTACTACTACAGCAGTAGAAGCAAGTAACTTAAACCAAAAACGTCAAAGGCAAGCATTTCTAAATGGGACTTGATATAAAATGGGACTAATCTGATTCAGGATCAGACTTACTACAGTACCATATTTGCAAGGATGTCCAGAGAGAATCAAAAAGCCCAAGCCTAGTAGATTTCATAACAGAGGCTGCACAAGTCAGGTCCAACTGTGATACTTCAGAAAAACCCATTTGGTATTTACTGGTGGCTCAGATGCCTCAATACCACTGCAAGCCTGAGTCTGAAATGTTTCTGAAAGACTTGTCTGGTGAGTGACAGAGATTCCCAAAGGAATCAAGAAATGATCTTGCAACATTTTGGCATTGCATGGCTGCTTTTCCAGATTGATTTAATCATCACTTAGGAGGTTGTAGGATGCAGTAAGGATGGGACCAGGGTATTTTGTTTCCCCAAGGTCCTCCACAACTCCTGCTAGCCCTGTGCACACTTACAGTTCTAAATGCGATTGTCCATAGAACACCAGTCCTGAGCCTGTACTGTGTAATGCTTAGCTGATAGTAAACAGCACCTCACATAGGGGTGCTATGGTAAAGAATAATGATTTCACCCAGTATGACCAAAGATTTACTTAGGGAAACGTGAAATCCTGGCAAATGAAATTCAGTACAAACAAATTTTTTAAAGTCAAACTCAAAAGTGTGACCTTCAAGTGACAGTTCTTTTTTTTAACTGTAATTCTTTTTTAGTGAGAAAAAAGGAAAACAATTCATTTTGAGTCTGTCAAAATGCTGGTTTGGACAGTGATGTTTCCATTAACTGCAATTAGTGAATTTGACTAGCTCAAGTGTAGAAATGAAATGACAAAATACTTTTTTACCTCTAACATTTTCCCTTTTTCTGTTTTAAATTAAGATCCAACTGTATGATGGTACTCCAACATATTTGTATGGCCCAAAGCATGACAGTGTAGTATTACTTCCCTAGAGTCCAAAAAAATCCTTCCTACAAACAACTTCAGGAGTTAGGGCACCTGGAATAGCCTCAGTCCCAGTTCAGTGTCATCCCAAACAGACTTAATCTGATCTACTGACTGCAGTAGGTTTCTTCTGGGGAGAAATGGCTGAAGTGACAGCACCTCTCCCCTCCTTAAATTCTGTGAGCATTAATTATTTTCCTAGGATTCAGGACAAAAATTATGGCAGCAAAATGAAAAATAATTTCTGTGGAAAACCCCTAGATGCAGGATATAATGCTATATAAAATCAAAGAAGCTACTGACTAGTCTCTGCTCCAGTGTTGTACAATCATAGGACAGTGATGATGGAACTCCACAGAACAGAAAAAATCCATGGACAAGCTAGAGGAAAGGACTGACTGACTGTACCCTATGCATGATAAACCCATTTTCAGTTCAGAATTTTGCCTGTGCTCATGAAAATAGAAGCTCATTAATTAGAGAGTGATGATATGTTGCCATCCTCATCATACAAACAGAGCTCAAACAGCATTATTTATTATGGTGGGTTCTAAAAGCACTAATCCAACATGGAACATCCAAATAAGACTGAAAAACACAGGTGTTGTATTGTCAGAAAGTAGAACATAAAGAATCCTGGAGAACAAAGAAGAAAAAAATCACCAGGCAATGTATAAGAAGTTCCTTGAACATATTAAAATTGAAAGGTGTCATGTATGCCAGATCCTCACAACATTAAGTAAACTGTAAGAGACAGCTAAAGAGGATGGAATGCCAAAGAGAGAGCTGAGGAGGAGCAGGAAAGCTAAATGAATGATGTGTTAGTACCATTGCTATCAGAAAAAATCACAGACATTCTTATCTCAAGGGCACTTGTTTTGGAGCCATAATGTGACATTAACTGAGGTAGAAAGTCCTTAAAGAGAGATTAGAGGGCAGCCTGAGCAATTTAAATTGGATTTAAAAGGCTGACAGAACCAGACAGTTCATCACAGCAGTCCATGAGCAATAAAGAGAGCACTAATACAGTAGGTTTATGATATACACATAAAAATGCCACTGGCTTTGAATGACAAAGTCAATATGCTATCTAATCTTATTCCACAGCAACCCCAATCCACCTTTCTGCTGCACCTGCAAGTGCAATGCATTCCCAGCACTGTGTCCAAAGTTCTGCTCAGTGTCAGCCTCTGGTGGGCTGCAACAGCTGCCAAGGAAAGACAATACTGTAAAAGGCAGAGGGAGGTCCTCTGAAGCCAAAGGCTGGTTAGCCTGACATGAATCACAGGAAAAACAATGGAAAACAAGAGTTTAGGGCTGAGGAGCAATAAATACAAAACTCTAGAATGGAAACATAATTGCTGCCATCTAGTAACATTTGAGGATTACAGATCTTAAATTCAAGTTGGATTGACAGACATACTCCTTCAGAAGTGAAATAACTGAGCTTTATACTTCACATAACATGGATCAGGAATTGCCCAACAGATATCAACAGAGGCAAATCATCAGTTCATGGGGAATTCCTCCAGCCTCAGTAAACAACTCACTGTTTCCCAGTATGTTCATCAGTACCTTGGCAGCAGCTACAAAAGCACTGCTGGCAACATTTGCTGAAAATTCATGAATTAAGGTAATGATAAATAATAGTCAAGAAAAAGCATTTCCCCTCAGATTGCTTTCAAATACCTGTGTTTAATACAGTGAAATTCAGGCATCAAGGCATAAGGAATTCATGCCAGGCACAGAAAGGGTACCACCTGCTGCCAAGAATTACTGGCAACTAAATGTGACCTTTCCATTGCATGTGGTGGCACAGAAAGCTCAGGTACCTTGTGCTCCTACAAATGAGGAAGTAACAGGAGCATGCAAATGTGGGATTTTTTCCACTGTCTGGCTATGCTGAGTCTGTTGGAGGAATACTGAATACATGCCAAAAAGAGGGATGGGTGAATGGACAAGGTATAGAACTAAAGTAGAAAACATACCTTATGACTAAAAGACCACTCTGTTTAAATTATCAAGGTAAGACCGAGGAATAATTTGATCAATGTGCATAAATATTATATGGAGAAAAATGATGCATACTTCATCTGGACTTTTAAATCTAATAAAGCAAGCCCAAGTAAGGACCAATGAAACTAAAGGTCAGTAAATCCCAACAGGAAATCAAACATGATCTGTGACAAGAGACGTGGCCTGCCATGGATCATACTAATTAAAAAAAAGGTCTACCAGTCAGCAGGTCTTTGGGGAAAATCAATCTTGCTAAACACAAGTTTGGCTGTCAAATACAACCCTTCAGAAATGAAATACCTAGGTTTTACATTCGATGTGAAGCAGCCTTTAGCTGGATCAAGATTACTTACTTTCCTGATGGTGGCATAAATTTACATAATTAATTATATAAAGGATTTCAAGCTGCATGATCATTTGGAAAGTGACTCCATTTAAACATGTTTTAGGTTTCTGCTGTGGCTTTGTGGAGAGAGATGGTCTCCAGACAGGAAATAGGCAATTGTACAGGTACAATGAAACTTAATTGTCAGTGCTGCTAGATAGTATTTTGTGCTATGTGCTCCTGTCTTTACCGACAGCCATGGTATGAAAAAAAATCAGAGCCACTTAGTCTAGACTTTTAGTGCCATTATTGCTTTGGTTTTCACTTGCAGCAAATACTATATGGAGAAATCTATCGGGTACAATAGCTCAGGTTGCTGGGTACTAAGGGTGAAGGATCTACTGGCAGGAGTCCTAACTGAGTAAATGATGCTTTAATGCTCTTGGGACACCACCATACTGCACAATAATTGTTATGGTGAAGTACATAACAGCTTAAGATCGGGCTCTTTTTATGAATTTAATATGAAATAATCCGTAAAAATTGTCCTATTATTAAAGCTACTAGTAGACCCAAAGGTTCAAGTGCTCAGTGTTTTCAAGTAGTACAACTCACATCTGTTGTCTTGTGTAAACAAAGTCTGATTGAAATGTTTTTTTTCTGGGAGGTGTTTAATGCCATCCCAGCCCAGCTGTGCAGAGAACAACTGTGTAGATGTGTCCCTTTACAGCCCTTTGCTGCTGCTTTCTTCAAACAGCCCTTTATGGATCAGTCTCTTCAGAGTCCCAGTGAGGTCTGAAACTGCAACCTGCACAGACCACTGCTGATACTGCTTTGAAGAACTGTGCTGCTCTCTAGGCCAGGAGAAAGTCATAGCTTTTGACTGCAAATTCACTCCTATTTGGAGTTATAGGATGAATTACTTCAATGCTTGGGTAAGCTCTTTGTTAGAATGAGAACCATCAGATTCTGCACTCTAGGTGTTATTTCTTTTTACAGAACCATGGTAATTTATGAAACCTGAGTTCAATGCTTATTTATAATTGATTCAAGAAGTACTATCCATGGGGGAAAAAAAAAGAGTCCCAAAGTTTCCTATAGTCACAGTGAGTTAACTGCACTCATGCAAATGTTTCAGACATTCAGAGTGTGCAAGCACAGTCATGGGTCCCATCAATGGTCAGCTAATGTTCCAGGGGATTCAGTTACTGTGTCTGGGCCCATGTTCCACTTGGCTACTGGCTTAAATCTGTTTTTTCCATTTCCTCTATCAATGTAAGTATTGGCAACAAAGAAATCTCATGTCAAGACTTTGATTTGTTCAGTCTTTCATGTCCTTCTTCCTACAGACACTGGTAAAAGGCCTTTCAGAGCAAAATATGGCTTCTAGTCCAGTTGGAAGATCACTCTTATAATTCTACAAGGCAAAAGGGTCACCATAAGAAGTAATTTGTTCTCATTCCTCCTAACTTCTGTGTGGAGCAACACCAGTCTTTCATAGTGCATAGAAGTTCACTTTAGGGACAACTAACTGTGACTGGTTAGTAAAGCATTTGTGAAGATAGCTGACTACCCAGAAAGAAATGAAATAATAACCTATGCTATGATTATAATGACTTTGAAGTTAGCTTCAACCCCATCTTGGGATAAATGGAAATTTTGTATATATCCACTTGTTTCCTTATCCTACTTTATGAGTGGCTTTAGGAAGCTCTCAAGGTGCCCTTTGTCACCAGCTCCATTTGTGAGTAGTATCAGGAAAGGTCAGTCCTGGAAGAAATTTTACATCCTTTTGTGCAACAAAGACATGCTGTGTCTTTGTAACAGATACTGGTGTCTGAGGTCTTGGTAATTCAAGGGATAATTGTTGTCTGAAGTTGTTACAGGGAGACATTGTATGAGCATTTCATGGAGTCTTTTCTAAAATTCCCACTATAAGCTGAAAAACTGACTTTTCCCCAACTGACAGAAGTACTTATTAAATAAGTTTCATAAATATAAAAAGTTCTTTTCAAATACAGCTTTTGTTGTAAAGCAGCACATAAATGACTATATTAAAGGTGACTTTTATGAAAAATTCAACATGTTTGGGGGCAGACAAGAATACTGTGGGTTTGGTCATCAGGCAGTGTGTACTACCCCAATTCAGAAGAATCTCAGCCATTCTTTACTTAGTAATTAATAACCATAACTCCTTTGTTGTATTTCCTGCATGCAGTTCATTCACCCTTCTTCTAGCAGCCTTGTCAAGGCAATTGTTTCCCAGCACATTTTCTACTGGTGAGTCCAGTTAAGTCTTTATCCTCTTAGCTGTAGAGACATCTAAATAATACTCCATCTATTGTCTGCTTAGTTGATGCTCTCAGCTGATGTCAAGTTGTTATCTTCAAACTGATGAATAAGCAATTGTCTGTTATTGGCCTGGTGGGGAAATAGCTGTGTTTGCTCTATTGACCCCCATATTTCCGTGTGGCTCAAGTTGTGTCCCTCTCAATTCTGTCTCCCACAACAAAGGCACACCTCTTGCCTTCTGTTCACAACAAATACATCTCCAGTGCATTTGTAATGCAGAGTAGGCAAGGTTTTTCAGTTGCCTGACATTCAACAGCTTCCTCTGTTTTCTTGGTGATTCCCCCCAAATGACTAATTTTCCCACCAGCCATAGCTAATAGCTGTTCTGATACTGTTTAATTCTGTATACCACAAAGCAGCTGGTTTTGAATTGCTCAGACAGGCCTCTAGTTTAACAGACACAAAAATTGATTAGACAAGCCATTAGGCTCAAAGGTCTCTATCATCTAAGGCATTATTTACTTCTTTAAAGCCTTGCACAGTCAATTTCCAGCCAGGCAGACACACCTAAATGTAAAGCTGGAGAAGGCGCCAGTCCATTTTTACCTCTTCACGATGAGCATCACCAGCACTGAGGAAGGAACTGTTGGCTGGGAGGTGCACAAGTGTAATAAAAGAATTTAGGTGTTGCTAGGTGAAGCCATTTTGTATTTGTTTTTATTTTGTGGAACAGCATATGGCAACTTTTCACTGAGTCTGAGGTCAGTCAGATTTCCAGGCATAGAATAATATACACAAGCATGTCTCTAACCTGCAAATCATTAGCACAACACATTTTTCAGCTCTTGCACTGTGCTTTGCCTAAGAGAGCTCTTGTTTTCCACTCATGCCAAAGTTCAAAGCCTCCAGTGTAACAGCAACCTGCAAATTGTCTGGGAGTCAACCCAAAGATGCTCTGCTCAATGACCCTGTGGCTGCACACCTTTGCCTTCTCAGATCCTTGGAAGCCTGTCTTCCCCATTTAATCACAATGCTTTTACTGCAAGACAAAGAGAGGTCCAGCAGCTGCTCATCAAGAATCCAAATGAGTGGGCAGAAATTGAGTGACCTCAGTCCGAAGAAAAGACAGGCCTTTCATCTTCTCACACAGAAATAATATGAAGCAGGAAATATTTGCTCTGAAGGACAGATTCCCTATTAGTTTTCTCCCTATTTTTCTGCAGGACCACAGAGAGAGAGACACCAGAGAGGCTCCTGTAAATGCTCAGAGGGGAACTGAAATAAGAACAGATGGACTTTTTCCTAGAAGTGACCACAGAAATAGCCTCATGAACTATTTGATTAAGAAAATGAAGGAACTTGAGGGACTAGAGAAATCTTATCAGGGAAGATATTAAGAAAAAAGGGCTTCAAAACCAGACTGTTAAAGCAGTTATGGAGAAACAGGCCAAAAATGCAGGGAATTTTGACAGAGGCAACATCAGTACAGCAGTTCTCAGCCTGTATCCCACCCTTTGCCATAACTTCCCACTTCCATTCTGTAGCTTATGGGAGAGCCTGTTTGGGGTAGGCAAATCCACAAACCAGAGTAACACACAGAATTAGCTCTACTTGATATGGTCTCCTAAAAAGTCACAACCCCCCAGCAGAAGAGAGTAGTCTTCTGACAGCCAGAGGTATTGGAAACCTTTATGAGTATTTTTTCTGCTGTACTATTTGCACCCATGCACTTTAATTCTTAGTGCTTTTTTGTAAAATTGTGCCTTGCCCCGAAGTGACAGAATTTATACGTTTTGTTCAGGATTGCCCTGCACCTTTTTGTTACCTGAACAAAACAGTGTGAAAAGAAGTAATTGATCTGATCTTGTTCAATATTGTGCAGGACACAACAATGGCACATGCAGACAATACTGTCTGCCCTTTGCAGGTGTCTTGCAAAGGTGTGCACCTCAATTATCTTCTGCCTTGCAGCAGTGTAGATTCTTAAAACAAGACGTCTCAGATCACTCAGAATAAGGGCAGCACATGCATCCTAATAAAATCTGCAATTTTCTGCAGAGTTCTGAAGTGCCAGCTGCCCCATTTTCAGATACAGGATTCTGAATTCCCTGGCCAGCTCTGCATGTGGAATGAGTGGCACAGGTTCCTCTGACACAGGCTGGAAGCGGTCCTGCCTGCTCGCCAGCTCTGCCTGTGCCTGCATCTCTGCTCATGCTGGGCAGCCAGACAGCTTGGGCTAGCCAGTCCCATCTGCACTGGGAATGCCCATAGCCAGCTTCAGAGGCACTGGTAAAACAAAAGGAAGCAGGACTGGGTTTATGGACAGGATCCGTCACAGATCACTGACCCAGGTGGAGAAAATGCGCAAACGGTTTCTTGAACAAGTAGCTATAAATAAGTAAACACGAAAGTTGGTAGTATTTGATATTTCACCTTAGGAGACAAAAATCCTGCAGTCTCCATGCTGAAACACACCTAGAGCTTTCTTAAACTATAGATGGTAAATTCTTAATAGGAGAACTTCACTCAGTTTAGCCAACTCAGAGTGATTTGTGCTAGGCTGTCCATTTCAAATGAACTGATCACTGAGGTAAAAATCCTGGGTTTATATATGGACCCACACAAGCACCCTCCACAAATGATACAGAACACATCCCCCAGAAGATTTGTGTTATAAATACATAAAATAAGCAATTACCAAACAACAATAAAAATTCATATGAGTTAATAGGATAATGCCACTGAAAGGTAACAAAATGAAATGGTTCATAATTAAATTGTGGAATGTATCATTTTTGCTCCCCAGCCACTGACCCTACTGGCAAGGGCTGCTCCAGACAGGAGCTCAGGCTAATGGAGCCACAAGTTCAGCAGGTTCACCTTATCTGTACCACACAGCACCTGGCCAGTGATTGCACACACAGTGAGCAGCTGCCCTCCAGTCACAGGTGTGCAGGCCTCCTAGCACTGTCCTTGCTCTCTCGGGTCACTTCCCATCAAGAAAAGCCTGACCTGACTATGAGAAAGGGAGCAGGCAATGAACACTGGCAGAAGTACCACTGCAAATGAGATTGACTTTACTAGAAAGATTTTTTTTCTGTGTGGTTCTCAGAAAATCACTCTGAAAATGCTAGAGGCTGCATGTTTGTGAGGTGAACTCATTACTCCCACGGCTGAGGAAAGCGTCATGAAGGTAATGAGCTGCAATGCCTGGTATGAAGTAGGTGTGCACACAAATTTGGCATTTACCTGATATTCATGTGTTTGATTTTGAAACAAAATGAAAAAAAATGCACAAGTAGGCTAGAAAGCCATCATAATATGATGTTCGTTATAAGCATAGCCTGTTCCTTTGTAGCACTCCCTGCTCCTGCCCAGTGGGGTTGTTCTCTACATACTCCTTCTTGATGCTGATTCCCTCCTCTCAGGCAGGTATGTATACTCAAATGCCTAGATCAGCAGGATGCTTTACATTTTGATGTGTATGTGCTTCAGCACCCAACAAGCAACACTGAAATGAGAGTTCGTTCTTCTCAGCCATGGAATCTTGAACAAACACGTTCTTTTACTTAGCAATGGCATGAATATCCAGCTTTACTTTCCAAGCTGACGAGGCATAAAGGAATGAATTAAACTACATTTATTCTGGATCATTTTTACTGACAACAGTGAAAGCTAAATCTGTCTGCAACTTGCCCACTTCTGCCAGTATTTTCCTGAAAAGCAGAATAGCTTTGAAATACACAAACTTTAGAGACAGCCAGCAATTGCAGGATTCCTGTAAATCAGGGTCAAACATTGCACTCATCAACTCTGAGTAAAATGGTTTTGATAAACCTGTTCAGGCACCTAGAGCAGTGCAAGTTTCCCATAAATGCCAAGACAAAGCCTTTTACTTTGATCTGACTGATGTTTTTGAGTTAACGGAGACTAGACAGGAGCCCAACTGCAGTTCCCACATGGGAATGGGACCTTACATCTGCAGTTTGTGCCAAGGGCAGCCTTTGTTTTGGTTAGACTATCCCAAAGAGAGGAAAACACCAATGAAAATGGGGAGGTGATCTTCCGTTTATTCACCTGTGTTGTTCTGATATCAGGCATGTTTGGGCTCAAGTGTTTTGTGACAACGAGAATGAGGCAGAAAGAATTTGCAACATATTTGATATATCATCATCAGTCCATGCTAATTGTGTTAAGAATGCAGTAGATATTAAAACCACAAAGTGAATACCACATTGGATAGCATGATCAAACACATAGTAAGGTAGAGAGTATTCATAAAGGATCAGAAGACAAAATGCCAGAATGTGATCCATGTGCCAGTGGGCAGAATGCATTGAATAAATTGGTAAATGGGACTAAGTCATTAATATAATTTCATCAGTTCACAAATACCACTGCCAAATCAAAGCAGCTATCTATTTTCTACCCAAGAGTCACAAATTATTTTCCTTCATTACTCAATCTTCTTTGGTTTGATCCTATATAAGCTTAAAACTGTGAGGAAAAAAATACAGCCTGTATGGAAAATTGCTGTGGGATTGCAAAAGATTTAAAGCTTGCCAAAGAAAATGAACTCTAAAAACTGTTTTTGTTGTTTATGTGTTCTCCCCAGGCCCTCTTGTTTATGTAAGGCTCAATATATGATCAAGTTACCTTGCGTCAGCCAGGCTGTGGTAATTGTCTGTGTGTGCACTTTTGGCCCGCAGCAAATGCAAGAAAATTTAACCTGGTTTAAGCCCCTTTCACTGCAGGCCTAGCCCAACTTACCTTACATTCCCTGTGGAGTGGGAGCATGCACCTACCTCAGACACAGTCACACACTGCATTCCAGGAGCCTTATGCTGTGTCTGAGACCCAGGATTAGGAAAGGCACCCTAAAGGGCCTTTTGGGACAGCTTAACTTTCCTTCTGCAGGTATATTGCACAAGCACACGAAGGAAGGGCTTACCTGCCATGCCTCCACCTTCTTTATGTCTGCACAGGACCCGTTGGTGAAGAGTCCCTTCCCAGGGGTACAGGTATAAATATCCTGCAAGGCATGGGCGATGGAATACACTGCCAAGTACACGTTATAGGATATCCGCAAGTGTGTGTAGTCCATGTATGGCGTCTCCACGCTGGTGATGTTCTCATCCCCTGTGCATGGAGGTCGGAAGGCAGATGTTCCATTTCCAGCTCCCAGCCCTTCTTCATGGCCCTTGTGGAAGGAAGTTGAGGCAGGAGAATTTTTGGATCCATCGGGGAGATAGCAGTTAAATGTCTCCTCCCAAAACTCCTTGGCAAAGCCGTTGTTGGTGGACTTCTTGGGATGCACCTTCTGCAGGAACTCACGAAAGCCTGGGATCTGTCCTGCCTTCAGTGCAAACCCGATGGTGCTGCCGATGACACGGAAGAACTCCGGCATGGCTATTAGGGAAGAGCTGGCCCAGGCCTCGCTTGCCAGCCAGATCTTGCCAGTGATGTTTCTCCTGACAATCTCTTTGATGAGAGGCTCCAGATCTGGGCCACTGGAAAAAACAACAATCACTCTTGCTGTGGAGTTCTGGATGACCTCTACCACCTGCTGGATCTCCTCTTCGTCTGAGTACTGGGAGATGAGCTCGCTAAAATCAATGCAGATATCTCTCTCCTCTGCCTCTTCCCGAAATTTTTCAATCCCTGGCCGGCCATAGTCATCGTCAGCTGCGATTGTTCCCACCCAGTTCCAGCGAAAGTACTCGATGATGTCTGCCATGGCTGTGGCCTGGTGCTCATCGTTGGGGATTGTGCGCAGGAAGGACTTGAACTGGTTCTTATTGCTCAGGAGACGACTGGATGAGGCATAGCTGACCTGTCAGAGCACAGCAAACAAGAAAAACACACCATAAAGTGAAATGCCTGAAATAAATTGCCTCCATTTACCTAGCATCACTGTCAGCCTGGGAACCACATTTTCTTAGCCTGTGTTTGCAGGTGATCCACTGTGAGGGCCTGCACGTTCTTCGAGCTGTGCCTGTCCTACAGAAGCACTCATACAGGAGCAGCTGCTTGGCCCTGAGAGGCTGGAGCCAGCTTGTGCCCACCTGCAAGGTCAAGGATCTGAGGGAGAGAGAAATAGACACTAGACTGGAGGAATAGCAAAGATTTCTGTCAAATTCAGAAATAAAAAGAATGTGCCATCTAGGTAAATGAGGGCAATGCACCAAATTAAGACACAGGCTTTCTCTGTCCTGAACCAGACATGAGACAGCAGGATGGTACTGCTATTCCAAAGCTGCTCTGTCTTTCTCTCCTTGCCTTTGACATGCATCCCCATCCTTCAACAGGCTCCTTTTGCCTTTTATATACAATCCCTGTCAGCTGACATAAGAAGAATGTGATGTATATCAGCCTCCTTGATCCTGCAGAGTGTTATGGTAATATTACTTTAGCAGTGTTTCCTGATTGCTGGCCAGAATCAGCAAAGATGCCAGTCCACGCTTCATAAGCCACCATGCTTTATGGTTAAAACTGGCTTTTATTTCCTTTCTAAAACTATCAAGAAATATTTTATATTCCTAATCAGAACAAGTGCCACATGCTCTTAAGATAAAATTTGAATTATCTACAAGTAGTAAGAAAACCATAAACCCCAGATAATAACTGTTTAAAGATCTGGAGGACGTCTAAAACACATTTTGAGATTGGTATCTGAATTCTTTAGGACTGACTCTCATTTGAAAAAGTCTTCCATAAACAGTTCATTTTGTACAAAGTGAAAATTTACAGGAAACCTTATCTTCTCCTTAAACTCTGTTATTTAATGTTTCTGCAAGAAGAAAGAAAAGGAGGTCTCATAATACAGTTTCAAGGGCCACAGGAGTAAATTCTCCTTTCACAGAACTGTACTCTTCCCTGGACAGGCTCTTGCCCAGTGCTACTCTCACCCCCACCAACCTTTTTCCAAGAGGTACAGGCAGTTTGTCCCACTGCCACGTGTGCTGTAAGGGGACGCTGACCTGAGGTGCTGAGAAGCAGAACAGAAGTTGTAACATTTTCAGTGTCTACGTCAACAGGATGAGTAATGAGCCGTACATTAATTGTAAAATACACCTCCAACTCCTAGTGAAATGCAGGGCCTAATAAGCCTGGATTTGCTAATGGCCTTGCTATAAATGGGTGTGACAATTCTACCCAACATCTGCCAGTCTAAAAGCCTACTTTCAGTTGTCATGCTTCAACCACCTGGCTGAGCTTCGTTCCAGAACTGAACCTCCTGACATCTACCCTTTTCTGCAGCCTCTAGATAAGGTTACTGCCTCATAGGACAAATGTCATTGTCTGTTTAAAGAGAAAGTCTGAGAACTGCAAACATCTCTTATATTCAGTTGAACTCACCAACCCTTCTCGGCTGCCCTTGTTCACCTGGTAATGTGATGTGTAAATCAACAATGCCCCATAAGATGTCATCAGGGTGTTTATTACATGCCACCTTCCAATGCCACTCTGCCAATACCCAGCACAGCTTAAACCATTCTTGCCCTGCTCAGAGACCAAATGTCCAGTTTTTCAGACTCCTGCAAAGGAGTCAGATTGATAAGACTCAACAGATAAGATATATTACTGTGCACAGGGCAATCAAGAATCCTTCCTTCTTCATTCGTGGTGCAGATGGGAATTGGAGCCCTGGCTGGAGCAAAGATGCATTTCTCAGGAGAGACTGAGAGCCCATTCTGACACAATCTTGTTACAAGGGTTTTTATGAGCTCTGGCACCTCTATTAATTTTGGAAGAGGGATTGGAAGTGTTAGGCTATACAAGGTAACACTTAAATGGATAAGGCCAAGCACTTTTTCCAAAGCTGACTTCAGTGTAGAAATCTAAAATCAAGAGCAACAGCATTAAGCCAGCCTTGTACTTTACTTAAGGTCTTGGCAGATCAACAAGCCTCTTAAACAAAAGGATGGGGCCATGGATGCTGGCACTGGCTCCAGCAGAGTCAGAATGCTTACAGTTACTGCTGTATTCACAGACTAAACCACTCTAGAGGAATCCAGTCATCCTAGGCTAGGCTGCTGTTGGCCAAATGTTGTTACGGCTGCTCAGTAACCTTTGTATTTGGGCACTGCAAAGTGCTAGCAAGACACATTTCTATCATAACAATGACACCCACCCCCCTCCCACCCCCCATTTTATTGTTTCTCTCCCATAAATTCTATTGGAAATGGCAAAGATTAAGCAATCTCTGCTTAATCTCTTCAGACTAGAGGAGCAGGCCTCTCTGTAACCTAAGCAGGTGAGGTGGAAGCGTACCTGAGGTATGTAAAAGAGTCCCAGCAGATTGGCCACAGCAGTGGAGATGCCAGAGCCAGTTGCTCCCACGACTGCAATGGTGGAAGGGATATGTTCTGAGCAGTTACAGAATTCATCCAGGTTCAAGGAGTCTATCTTGTTCTGGGCCACAAAACTCAGTGTGGCCTCCAGGGCTTTTGAGACTGTATTGCAAGTGTCAAATATCCTGTATCCCAGGGTCATGTTGGGAAGGAGAGTTGGGCTACTGTTTATTTCTTCTATGGCAAAGATCATAGCCTGGAGCCAGCGGAAGCCTCGGAAATTATACCTGGGGAAGCAAAAATAAAAACAAAATAGAGTGAGAAGGAGGAAAACAGAGCAGAGGAGACCAGGAATGAGGCAAAGACAGAGTGAAAAATTTCAGATACAAAAGGCAAAAGCAACTGATGCAATTTCTTGCACCCTACTAAATTCAGAAAGTTTTGCTTTTGTCTCTACTACAGAAGAGGCATGTTTTTGCGACAAGGTTTAGTTCTGCCTTTCAACTTTTCAGTTTGGGTGCTCACTCGAGGTAAACTTTTCTAAGTCACCTAAAACCCAGGAAAGTTGAAAGACAGCATGTCTGGAGTGATGACTCTGGCCTGTCCCTTGTGCTCAGGACCCTAAAGCTGATCTCATGATCCCTGAGGAAATGGGTGTTGTGATCCTCTGACTGAAAGCTACACCTATCAGGTTTGCTTCCAGGCTCCTCTGACATGTTTCTGAATGCAGATGGCAGTGTCTGCTAAGCCTGTGCTGATGCTGCCTGGGACTTAGGCTTGGGGATACTCCCAGAGTGTGTCAGCTCCTCCTGGCTTTGGGCAGGCAGAGCAGGCTGAGCCACAGCACTGGCATGCTGCTGGATGCAGAGGTGTCCAGGAGCTCTGCTCAGGGAAATTCAGCCTCACATGACACCCTCCAGTTTGTGAGAGAGAGCACAGTCAGACTGTTCATACCAGAGATCAGAAACTTGCTATAAATATAAGTCCTAGTGCAAACTGATAACTTGTTAATTGGATGCTTCAGTGCCTTCAGTCAAGGAGTAACTTTTCTCATTATTATGGTCTTCTCACACAATTTGCTTTGGACACGAACACAGAAGGTGCCCTCAGAAGTCTGTGAAACTGAAACTGTTTTTTGAAGCCTCCATTTTTCTCTAAGATGGAGAAGCTGAGTTTTCTGATTATCTTGCACCTGTGCATGGAGCTAAGGAAGAGCTGCAGATTGGTGGCAACTGTCCTGCAGGAGCTGGGAGTCCCTGTTTATGGCATCAGTAGCCTGGCAATGGAAGAAGCTGAAGCACGATGATTGCTTATCCACAAAGGAGAGAAACTTCTTCGTGGGAAGCAGCAGCAACAAAGTACCTTTGATACATATTATTCTGAAGTTTTACTGTGTTTCCCCTGTAAAGCTGCCCTGGCAACCAGTTGTGTGCATGTGAGGCTGCTGTGTTTTAGGGCGATGCAGCTGGAATGGCAGAATCTTTCATCAGCTGAAACCTGCCCTTCCTTGGAATGCACTGCGGGTCAGGATACCAGCTAGTTTGTAGTTTTGTGCTGAGTTGCAGATGAAAACAGGAAAGTGTTAGTGCTGTTATGCTTGAGATGCACTGGGGAAAGTGATGGGCCCCAAAACTGAAGAGCCTGGGGAAATGGCCTGCCCAAGAACAGATTCTATATGAAATGGAAAATTGTAGGTTTCACATGAGTTACATTTTGAAATGCTTAGAGAAATGTTTCCACTACTAAGGTGAAGATTTCTGAAGATAAGCTTCATGAAATCACAACCTTTCAATCTCTGACATATATGACCTAAACATTTTTAATGGCTGGATTAAATTAATTGCTTCCAAAGTTGATGTTAGCTATGTCTGACTTTTTCAAAGCTGAATGAACAAAGCCACATTACTTCCATTCCAGGAGTTTTATCTGATTCATCTGGGGTCAGAATTACTAATGATATCACATCTAAGGTTTATCTTAAGTCTTAAAAACTTCATTTATTCAACTAGACTTCACCTCTCCAGACATCTTTGGCCAAATTCCAAATGAGGTTCAGCTCTGAGGTTATACCTCAAAGCCCAGACAGCACAATTTCAGTACAGATCTCTTCAGGTCAAAAAGTTTGAGTCCTTAGTTATAACTTACTAGCAAAGGGATAGCTTTATAAAGATTAGTCTTTAGAAGCAGGAGTGTGGGTTACTGATAGAAGTAACTTGGTCATTTAGAATATTTTTTGCTCTAGTTCCAAACCATTAAGGAATGAGATGCAACGAGAGAGCTCTGAAATAAAAGGGCAAGGCTCAGAGGGATCGAGTCAGTGAGTGCTGTGTACAGGAAAAGACGTGTTGGGCACACCATGTGGCTTCATGTGGTTAGTAATGCACATTGGGATAAATGAAAACAAGAAAGGGCTTTGTGGACATTTCTTTTAAAAAAGCTACTCGTGTTTACAGATATTTTTAATATGAATAGATGAAGCAAGGAGCCATATTCAGGGTCCTCATGTAAAAAAGAAAAATCTGATTGCATTTTAAAGGGAAGGCTATGGAGAACCTGATACAACATACCACTACACTACTAGGAAAAGCTTCACACATTTGAGTATATGTAAAAGCAAATTTAAGCCTGCTCACTTTAAATTATACAGGCGAAGTCTGACAGAAAATTATTTTGCCTGCTTGAAAGGAATTTGGTTTTATTTTTTAAAAATACCACAAGGTGGTATCTTCAGATGTTATCTTCGAAAACAGGTGAACTGTATCATCTTACCCTTCACTTCAAAGAAATATTTGGCATTTAATTCAGTAAAGGCAGACTAAGGCCCACGACACACAGTTGCTTTTGTTTTCCTTTCTGACATATGCTCCTGATTAGTGTATATTTACAGTATAAGGACTTTAGTTCAGGTACTTGCATTTGGAATGATTTTATTTTGGAGGAAAAGGAGAGTAGGAGCTGTTTTCTGGGAGCTATAATTCAAAATATCTTTGAAATACTTTCAATAATTTATCTTAAACTAACCTAGGCAAGAGACCTGTGTTTCTCTTCACTTGCACCTCTGTTGACAGCAGCATCAGCAGCTCAGGAGGAGAGGATCAGATGGGATGAAGAAAGCACTCCTCACTCTGTCTTCTCTAACACCTGATGGATCTTCAGACAAGCTGTCATTTTGTCATCTGAGACAGCGTTGTATCAGTTCCATAACACAGATACGGTCAGACAAAGGCAGTGCTGCCAAACTGCTCTAAATAAAGCAAGATCCTTCCAATTTCTGTGAATGGACAATTTCTCTCCCACTGTACTGTGAGATCCCAGCAAGGGGCTGCAGATAGGCTCCTCTTTGCTTGGTGTGTACATGAGGGATCGCTGAGAGCAGCCTTTGAACCTGGCAGTAGGTCCCACTGATGCAGCTGACCTCCTGTGCCGTGCTGCTGCTGTGATTAATATGATCAGTCACTCGAATGCTCTGTCAACCATGCAGAAATTTGACTGGTAATTTCCATGAAGAAACTGTACAGTATTTACTATCAGAAGCAGCTTTCATTAGCTTTCCAGAATATTTAAATAGCCACTGGTATTTTCTTGATGGAAAAGAAGCAGCCTCCAAAGCTCATTTCTGCCATATTACTTTCCATGTATGTTCACATAGTCTTGCATTTTGTGAGATGTGGTGCTATGAAAAGTGGCCATTAAGCTCTAAATGAGAGTTTAATGTAAATAATTCAGAGCCCACAGGTGTAGAGGGGAATTTTTATTTACACTCCTTCCTTAAAGGTTTCCCTTCTGATACTTGTTCTCCCACCTCTCAGAGTATTCAACCCACTGATCTTTCTATTCCCAAGGAGGAGCACAAACTGGGAGAGAGAAATTGGAAACAATACCTCGCTGTAACTGTCACCTCTGCAGAGGACAGCTGTGCAGCAGACCAGTTTGTTAGAAACTAAACATGTCTGTCAAACGGTGCTCAGGATGGCTTAAATGTCCCAGCCAATGTTTCAAAGCAAGGCTATGCAAATTAAGGGGCACAATCTGTCTGCATGGTTTAAGCTCCCCATAGCTCCATCCCCTGTTTGTTTGTGTGGTTTGGTTTTAACGGCTCTTACTGTCTGGATCCAGCAGGGAAATTGGTCCTGATCCTTGCTAGTCTCCATAAAGAAATAATTCACAGCCTCATGAGTATTCATGACCTTCATTTATCACACTTGAAAGGCACTAAGCAAAGGAATATGAAGCAAAAAAAGGAGAAAGTGATGTGAAAGCTCTGAATAAAGCTTTCACTTACCCCCCCATATCTGACAGGTACTTACGCTCAAAAATGGTGGCAAAGCCTGCACACACCTTTCGATCACGGCAGCACTCCTCTTTCTCTAGTGCTTGCATGCACATACTAATTTCTCTGTCCTCTCTAGATTTCCAGTACATTAATTGCATGTTATTACTGCTACTACCACTGTTACTTCTAAGCTATGCAAGGGGGAGACCTTCAGTCTGTTGTTGGATTCCTGCAGTCATAGGTATAATGAGTTGCTTACCACTCTTACAATCAAGGACTGTAGGTGAGGGGAATTGTCCAGAACAAAGAAAATCAAAAATTAAAAAATTACGATTCAGAAGGTAAATGGAAGAGAGAGAAAATTATATAATTACATCTTAGGGAAGAGAAATTCCAAATATCTTGTTGTACATTCAGGTCTGCAATGGGATTAGCAAATACATCTGCAAGGGCTAGAATTAAAATTCTGTTCTCTCAGATGGACAGAGAAGCTCAGTGGGCTAAAGAGTCCTGGAAGTCTGTGAAGTCTTGCACTATGACGTGGGGACAACGTTTCACCACAGTTTCACAGCTTGAAAGCTTTGTGTCACAGTGTGGGACCTTGGCTAGACTGATAATCAGAATACAAGAAAGCTGCTAATCTCCCTGAAATCAAGAAGGGGCAGAAAAATCAGGTTATGAATAGGCCTGTGGGGGTGCTGACAGGGAATGGAATGGGGGTCAGGGCTTGCTTGTGCTGCTCTCAGTCTCTGCCTCCACTGCACACACCAGATATGCATCAGCAAATGTTATAAGGAAAGTTGCTGCAGCAGCACCTGAAGCATACAAAGACAGGAGGTGTATTTATATCAAATGCAGGATCCTTGATTGCTGAAACAACAAACAGGAAACAAAACTGCTCTCGCTTTGTGTATTCCTATCTGACATTTAGTGTGACAAAATCATGGGTACGTTTTCACTTCGGACTCTACAATTCAGTGTTTAGAGCACAAGGATGTATTTTCAGTAGCAACATCACAAAAAGAATGGGGAACTGATTGTTACTGTCCCCTTTTCCTTTCACTGCTGATTTACGTACAAAACATTTCTAAATAATCATGTGCCAAGTAGGCACAGTAGGTTCAGGCCAGTATGTTTGCTGAGCTGGAGAGAAAGGTGTTGAGCCACAAGAGTATGAAGAACATGAAAACTGAGAAAGTGGAGAGAAGACTGTCCTATCCTTTTTGAGAAGCCCCAGCTGCCCTGTCCATTGGGAAGCCCAGTTTGGGAGCATAGGTATAGCACTGAACACAGCTAAATGTCCAAACAGCACCGATCAGGTTGAACAGTCCTCAA
Organism: Urocynchramus pylzowi; assembly: GCA_013397555.1. NCBI lineage: Eukaryota > Metazoa > Chordata > Aves > Passeriformes > Fringillidae > Urocynchramus > Urocynchramus pylzowi. The sequence continues at coordinate 1,674,658 of VZRH01005668.1, read as the reverse complement.
AATAGAGGAAAACCACATTATCTTAAGTTGTTTGATTTTGAACTCTGAAATAGACCACCCACAGGGTTTCAGTGGGACCCTTTGCTCTTGTTGTGGAGCTTTCATACGGTCTGATACGTGCTGCTGCAAGAGAGCATGAGGAGAGAGAGAAGATGCTCATTATCCCAGAGTGACCTGGGTCTAATTTTCTTATGTGATATGAGACACATTTTTCTACACAATAAAGAGATTAAAAACTGTATGCAGCCATCTGAAAAGGGGGTGGGTATAAAACTTATTAGGCTCAGCTTTGAAAAGATACAACAGTGCTGGAAAAGGCTCAGAGAAGGGCAACAAGGGCAGGTAAAGGTAAGGGACAGATTTAGCACCTTTGGTTTGACCATGTACAGCCACATTTGTGCTTCCCTATGGATTGCTATCTAATTTGCTAATCTGTGGATTTCCCACCCTACAGAAGTTTTTGACACTATAAGATTGAGGAGACTTACTTTGTGAAGAAACTAGAACCTATATTTTTTTTACTGCCCAAAAAAATATGAGTTTGATAATTCCAGACCAGTCAGTTGCCTGGAACCTAGGAAACTCACATGTGACAATGTAAGATTTTAGTAAAAATCTTGAAGAATGTATTGAACTCCTAGAGTCAGCATGCACAACCCTGCCACAGGCTAATGCCTGATCACAGGGTCCAAACCAAAAAATTACTACCATGGTTGTGTTGAGAGATTTCTGTATAACTTGAGCAGGACAAATTTTCTGACTTCAATACTGCTTAAAATAGAATATTCTTTCAGAAAAAAATATCTGCTCTCAATTTTATGTGTACCAATAAAAAGGAATACACACAAACATTCCCATGTGTTTATTACCTCCATCATTAAAACCTGACGACCAATTTCAAAAAATCTTCTCAGTCCAACCTCTTTTGAATTAAACATTTCCTGCAAATGGACATCTTCTGGTAAAGATGTGTGCCATGAAGCAATTTCCAGTTATTTCTGGTCCAATCACCCCCTTGATCCTTTTGTAGTGTCTACTACCTCTGCAGCTAGGTCTCTGACCTTCATCCTTTCTTCAACTGCATTATACTATCACCTCACAATTTATCCAACTCTCTGAAGGGTATGTGCCACAAATGCCTGACTCTGCAGACATATTTTTTCTCTTTTGCACCTATATCTTCTACCTTCATCACCTACTTACAAGGGTAGAAAGAACAGGGATTTTATCCAGGCAAATTTCAGCTGGAGGATACCTTTTAGCAGATTGAATACCACCCAGAAGGATCTCCCATTGTGTCCTTAGAACAGCTAGTCTGGCTTTTCAGGATTTGCCTGTTGTTGGCAGTGCTACCTCATTAACATGCCTTTTGGCAACCACACACTTGTAGTACTTGTGGCAGAACATTTTCCAGCCATCCCTTCCAATAATGTGACCATGTCAAGACAGCCACTGAGGCTGACCCAGAGTCGATAGAAATGAAAGCTGTTTAGTTTGCAAATATCTGCATTGTTCTGCCTGCCAGCTGGAGCAGGAGAAGAAGAAAATAGAGCTGAAAACATCCATTGCTTTCCAGCATTCCACTTTTAAAATAATGCATTTGGGAGAGAAAAAAATGCTGAAAAGCTGGCAGAGATTCTTGCTCCATGAAATAGACATTGCACATACATTTAGTTCACAACTTTTCTGTGCACACACAGAAGAAGACAAAGTTATCCCTGCTTATTGACACTTGTGTGTGCTCCCCATGACAGGTTCTGGGGATGATCTCATAACCGAGATGGATGTGTCTTGCTCAGTGTCTCAGTCAGTGGGAAACCACACCTGAAATCTGTGAGTGTAACAGGCTCTTGGTCATCCTTCATTGCCATCTGCAACAAAACTGTACTAGATCCTCAGCCTAGGATGAGAGGTCCAAATAATTCCAGATACACAGTTCTTCACACATGGTAACAGAAGTCCCATAACAATGAAGTGTTTTCTCATGCATTATCATGACAGAAATCCACACGAATTTCTTATATTTTGTTTATATGATGTTCCAGTTGCAATCAGTTTCTGTCACACTTTCCACTTGTTCTGTGTATTATGTGCAGGCTTGCAATGTTAAAAATTCCTCACATTTCATCATAAAAATGCCTACACTTCAATAATAAGAGAAATTGTTTTCATGTGCATTTCTCACTCCAAGGTTAACTCCCAAACACTTAAGACAAAACATAGATGTGTTATTTACACAAAAGAGAAGAACTCTGGGTGAGGAAAGCCTGGTCTCAAGTTTGGGACTTTTACGAAGTCCTAAAGAGACATTTATGTGTCATTCACTGGGATTTTTCAAAAGCCCTGACCTATCTCACTTTCACTAATTCACTTGTTTAGTCAACTTAACAGTTTGTAAAGTCTTATAAGATGACAGGCAGAACTGGACAAAAAATTGATTTCTAAACTATTTGGCCATGCATTTCTTTAATAAAATGAACTAAAGGGCACTATTGGTAATTTTCTGTCCTGCTAGGAACGCTTATTTTCAGATACTATTCAAATGTTCCCTGTGAATGGCCAGATAGATCAGTATATTAATGTTTTGGCAGCTTCAGGTAGTACAAAGATTGCCCTCTTTTAGTGTCCAAATAGTATTTATGTTACAGTTTAACATACACACTTGTTTTTTCCATTATTTACAACACAGATTCCAATTGCAAGCATTAGATTACAGACCATATTTACACAACTTAAAGTCAAGAAATGTGAAGACTTCTCCACCAAAACTTTTTATTTTCCCTTTTACCAGCTTACCTTATACACTCCACTGATTCTGGCCTTGATTTTAGATCCTGGTCTTTAGCAGCCACTCCAAAATGAATGGGGAACAATCCTCCAAGAATAATGTCTCCCTTCTTCTGTGCCCGTTGGTTTGGCCCATAGGCAGCAGTGCTCCAGGTAAACAGCAAAAGAATCAAGCAGCAGCTATATGAAGTCATTGTTCCTCTTTTCACCAGGGGGTTATGGGATGCAAAATTGGAAAAGGTGATGTAAGAAAGCAGATGTCAAAGCTTTTCCTTTCCTTAATACAGCACAGAGAGGATTTGGGGCACATGTTGGCAGGGAGATAAGCAACAAGGTGGGAGCCACAGTGCTGGTGTTTCTCCCTCTGTCTTCTCCATTGCAGAAAAACAATTCAGCTTCCCTTCTTCCTTCATAACTGAAGCATTATGGAGAGCCCATCTCTGAGAACTGTAAGAGAAAGGTTTGAAAAGTGATTCCAGCTATACACCAGGACCCCTCATTGCCATGATGGTTCTGCTTTGTCAAGCCAAGCCCTCAATATGCCCCTGAAGCTGCTCCCACTCAACAACCCACCTGGGACATATCACAATCTTGGCAAAGTCATCCAGGCACTCTGGTGACAGCCACAGCTCCTCAAACAATGTCAGATGCCTGATTCTCTGCCACATACCTAAGGTGGGTGGCTTTATCTTCCTATGGGTCTGTGTGACTCTGGTCATAGCAGATGCTGTAAAACCTGTGATCTGATTGGTGTCCAAGAACAGAGTACACTGGGAGACTTGAGTGGGCAAGTGGCGAACAAGTCGCGACACGAAATAATAAAACTCACATAAGGTGTTCTAGTATCTGAACAGGAACAGGAAAAGAGTACTTTATTTTTTAGACCTCAACATTTATAGAATTCTAAAAGTGACAATGGATTGGAGAATGACATTGCCACCTCTCCAACTATACTGGTCAAACTAACAGTGCATCAAAATTCTCCTCCTACAGAGAAGAATGTAAAACAAACATTATTTACATGAAAGTGTGTGAGAAATTCCATTATAAGAATGTAAACATTAGAAGGCTTAGAAAATCTTAAAAGAACAGGACAACAAGGAAGCATGAAATGCAGTAAGAATCAAGCCTTTCTCTTAAGCAAATAACCATAATAATATTTTGGTGTTTCTCCATCATCTCCTGTCCATTGATCATTCTTAATCCTCTATCTTTGAACTTATCCTTGCTAAAAATAAAACAAGATCATCATAAAGAATTCTTTTGCATTGAAAGGGAGAATGAACTCCAGGGAAGCATTTGAAACCAAGATACTTCTCCATAATGAGTCATGAAGGCTTGAAAGGTTGAAAGCTATAGCATCCTTTGAAACCTGTTTCCTGGGGATAAAAAATACTGCGGCTTTTCCATGCTTAATACATTTTCCCTGCAGCACGTCCACAGGCCTCCCAAACAAAGAACTAACTTAATTATGGCATATGAAAATGGCTATGGCTACAGGAGAGGAGATAGCACAGAAAATTCACAATGAACAGCTCTTCAGCCTATTTGAAATAGGTCTAAAAGCTAGCAGTAAGAATCTGAAGTTAGTGAAATTTAGAGTAGAATCTAGGCATACATTGCTAATCCTGAGGATAATTAATTTCTGAAGCAAGTCATCAAGAGTTTTTAAGTGCTGAGAACCTTTTTATGAGGCTGACTTATTATGACTAAATGCAGCTATATGGATTTGATCTTCACCTAGGTCAAATAAAGAGCTACTGCAGGGAAAAATTGTGATCATGAGGCTTCTTCTGGTAGCCAGTCTGGATGATCATGCATGCTGTATGACCACCAAGCATCTGGAACTATTTCATACATTTTCATTACAATGAAGGTTTGGATGCAGCAGTCAATGAGAGAGGAGAGACAAAGCTCCTGTTGTTCTCATGCCTCTGTGGTCACTGCACTTAGTTGGGCAGACACTGCAATTCTTTGTGGCAGGTCCACTCTAAACTGTTCTTTGGCCCTGGCTTGAACAAGTGCATTTTTTACTGGTAAGGGCAATCAAATCTTTGGCTATATATCAAGATATGTCTAGGTATTGGCAAGTGGCCCTTTGACAGCTGGATGATAGAATTTTAACCAGAACCAGGATTAGGAGGGGACTGAGCAATGCAACGAGTGAGTGTCATGAAGTGTTTGGGTTTTGATCTTTTCTGGCAGCTGGATGGTGGTTTTGGCTTCTTCAGTGCACAACACAATAAAGAACAAAAGACTTTTCCATATTTCAGTTAAAGAAATGTCATCTTCCTCCCATTACCTGTGGTTTCAGGAAAGATACAGACACTGGTGAAGTGCTGATACAGTGTCCTGAGGTGAGGACCAGCACAGGCAGGGCCAGCACTCAGAGGTGAGACATTGGAAACAGGACAAGTAATTTCTGAAGAGACACTGCAAAGACATGGGATGGTCTGACTAATGCTCTTTAGCTCAGCTCATCCCCTCCCCCAGCTGCCTCTGGGATGGCAGGGACCAGGGGGACTGCATGCTCTGATAGGTGCAGGGATGGCATCCCTGGAGTCTGGGCAAGGAGCCATGCATGGGACTCAACCAAGGTGGGATGAGGTCAGTGACTTCCCCATCTGCTGTGGGAAGACCACAGCCTGCTGATTTACTACTCACTTTTTCTGCTTTTACTTTAATAAGGCTTTTTTTTGCCTTTGGGGTTATTGGCTTATGAAAAAGGAAACTGTTTCCATCAGCAGCAGACAGACAATAAAATTTTGTTTGCTGGGCTGCTGTGTAGGGCTTTGGGCTGATGCTACTAAATATTTAGGAACTCTTCACCACAAGACAGTACATGGCTGAAGTATGAAATGTAGAAAAAGTAAATTCACATTCTTATTTCTCTTTTCTCCCAGTGGACAAAGTCAAAGCATCCAAACTGGTAAAATACAGCAAATTTTAAAACAGCATTTACAGCAGTTAGTAGTCCCAGGTGTCATTCAAGAGCATGACAATGGAATGGACAATGAAAAGAAAATCATTCATTCATGGTATAGGGCATTAGTTGGTATCCCTCTGAGTAATTTGGAACTAGCAGTTCTCAGGACACAGAAGAACAGGACGGGACAGGACACAGAACCGAAGCAACATCAGAGGTGATATCTGGGAACAAGATGGGCTGTGTATATATAAAGCACACCCCTGAGGCAGAAAACTGAAAGATAAATGTCCAAAGATGCACTGGCACAGAAAAGCCAAACTAAGTGTATGCTCAACTCCTCATACATCTCAGTGTCCAAATCTACAACTCTCCATACCTAAATTTCAGCTATAGCTGAAAGACCAAACTCATTTAATGGGAGACAGAGGACTCACAGCTGCTTTCAAGTGCCCTGCACACCTGAAGATGAAAATATTTGAAGATACTGATTTCCTGATGAATGATTGTGATCTTGCTGCCAGTACCCCAGATAATATCCTCTAGTATCAACTTCTGTTGTGGCAATTTTTCCTTCAGTTCTCTTTTCTTTTATTAGATTAAGATTATGAGCCTCTTCCTTATTAAAGAAGGCATTACACAGCTAATGATTGAATTACCTGCTGATGTATGCTTCCAGACATAAAACTTAGCATACTACAAGTGGAAATTGTACTACTAATAGAACAAATTACTGTGGTCCTGCAGCTTCAGCTAATAAATAAAAAAAGAATTAAATTAACAAGCAACTGAATTAAGATGGACAACATTGATATCTTTTTCCTTTGCAAATGTTTTTACACATAGAACATTATTTAGTATTTGATTATGAGCTCTTCAATGCAGAACATCTTTTTCCTGTACACATATTCAGCCAATAAAATTCCATAAGATTACTTTTGCAAGAAAATATAAAAACTAAATAGTAATTTTCTCTCTTTTTTTNTTTTTTTTTTTGACATGGCCTGATTTTTAATCTGTCTTTCCTTTTAAAAATAATCCTCAATAGTTTTTTCACTCTGTGTCATTAACTATCAGACATTTTGATTCTGAACTGTCTTGGGAGAGAGCTTCTAAGCTCCCATGGAGGAATTTGAACTGGTTCCAGGGACAGGATGAGCTTCCACATAACTATTGCCATGGCAGGAACAGTAGCTGAGGTGGGGAGGGATGGTAGCCAGGTACAGCTGTGGGTACTTGGAAAGCTTGCAGCAATCAGCACCATTTTGCCAGTTGAATGAAAGTTTTAGGTGTCAGACTAAATCAGGCAGAAAAGCCTGAAATGCTCAATAAATCTTTGGTTTTTTGGGTGAAAGGAAGCTGAATGGCACACTCATGGCATGCATTACTGATGAAGAAATTATTAATCAAACAGTAACTAACCACAACTGTCAACAGCAGCTGCTCAGGTACATCTAAGAGCTGGCATGGGAAGGATCTCAAGGGACCATGAAGCTGCCCCTCAGCCCAAGAAGGGCTCAGGAACAGTACTGCAGTTCCTGGCACATTTTCTCTAAAACCTTGTCAGGAATAAAACCAATCAGACACTCAAGGCAGCCTCCTTCAATGCTTCTCTGCTCTTATCAAAGAAAATGTTTTTTCATATTTAACTTCAGTGTTTTTTGTTATAACTTAAGCCTGATTTCTTCTCCCATCTACCACATGAAGACCAGTGCCTCCCTCTCATAATCACTTTATTTGGGATTAGATTCACCTCCCCTTTTACTCTTTTTCTTAGACCAAGCAAATTAAATTAACTTCTTTTTTTTTTTTTTTTTTTTTTTTTTTTTTTCTTTAACAAAGATGCTTTCCTGAGCTCAGATTATTCTTATTTCATTCCTCTAGCCTCTCTCCAGCATGTCTCCACATTTGGTGCAGACCAGTGCCCAGAAATGGACACAGTGTCCTTGTTTGGCCCTTACAAGCACTGAGCAAAGTAGTAGAATTACTTTGTGTGTCTTGCAGGCTACAGCCCTGTTTGTACATCTCAGCACAGCATTTGTCTTTTTTTGGAACAGCATGATATTGTTAACTTATGGTAACTTATCAGCTAAACACAAATCAAAGTTCAACATGTTTATATTCAGAAGGCCATGAAACCTCACAAGAAATTATCATTTTCCAAAAGCTTTTCCCTCACATTCAGTTCAAAGGTAGAACCTGCTAAATTTCACATCATCATCCTGGACACCAAGAAGGAATCAGTATAGACAAGCTCAACTAAGTCTCCTGGGCTTTCAGGACCTTTCCACAGCAGAGAGTAAGGAAGACTCATGCTTACAGTCATGAAAAAAAGGCTGTCCCAGACCCAAGAAGCCCCTGGCCTCCCACACAGCAGGTTTGTTCTGCTTCTGGGAAGCCTGGATGCCCCAAGGTAGCTAAAGAATGACACTTCAGTGGACAATGGACACAGAATATAAAACTTCATACTTCTAAGACCAGACCAGACTTCTAGTGGTTAGGTACCATGACAATATGAGAAAAAGTAAATTGTTCACATTTGTCACTAGAGCAAGGATTAGCTCAACCTTCCTGCACCTCTTTGGTCAAAATGTGCATCAAAGATGCAATCAGAAGCAGAGTGTTGGGGTGCTCAAATGGAGAAGCTGTGCTTGCGTTTTGCAGAATTAAAATTGCTCAGTCTTTAAACAAGGCAAGTGTTAACTGAAAATTTACTGCAAAGAACTTTTTGCCTATGGAGAAAAAGACAATTCTTAAACAACACACTGCCTAAGATAAGGAGATTTTTATATGCATAAATAGCATGATTGAGAGATGGAATATCAGCCTTGGAAAAATGTGGAGATTTCAGATGAGTGTAGAGAAAAATTCAGATCTAGAAGAAAAATTCGGATCTAGAACAATGATTCTGTTCTAAAAATACTACCCCCACACTTGGTTTTGAACTACATACAAAATGTGAATTCAAGAGCTTTAACCAATAAAAAGACTTTAAAAATCATCTCGACCATCAGGGTCACCAGGACAGCACTTCCATGCCCTGCTATTAGCTTAGGGGCATGTTATCTGTTACAGATCGTATTTTTCTGGCTGAAGTCAAGATGGTAATATACTATTACACTACTGCAAATGTATGTTAAAAATGATATATTACAGTCCCACCTGGCTAAGAGCTAAAAAAGCTAAGAGGAGGCCAAAACCACAGCACACAAATCAGCCACACTACTGAAGAAGCTGCTGAAGCTCATACAGAACGAGACTTGGCCAGTTCAAATGAAGAAAGCCATATACTTAGCACTGGGAGGAAGAGACTGCAGGAGGAAATGTGGGTCTAATAACCTAGGCTGGTCATGAAAATTCTGACCACTTACTCTAGATTTCTCCAGGATAAACTAAACATTGAAAACAATACAGTAAACCAGGCAATTGTAACATTCAGTCCTGCTATGACTGATATACCCAACATTGTCAAGTTTGTCTGAGAGTTACCATTTAGGTTTCTAGAGTTTTCATAGCTATAACATTATTTTTATGTAGCAGCCAGATCTTTAGCTTTCCTTTACTCCTAAGGTCATATACTGGTGTCCATATAATACAGAACCTACTATGAAAGTGTGGAGTCCCACCCTGATCTGTTTAGCACTACAAAATACCAGAGTGACAGAAATATGCCTAGAATATCACTGCTGATACTCTGCTCAACACAGAAACTTGAGATCAATAAAGCCTAAAATGTTAGAGGCTGATGTCCCAGACTCTTGGCAACTGCAGGTATGGATGGAAAATGGAACCAGGAATAAGCAGAGTGCTTTTTTTCACGGAGTCTCAAACAAATCTGGTTGTAGCAACAACAGTCAAAAGAGCATCAGCTCCTGACAGTTGCATAACCAGTTAATAACCCAAACCTGCCCACAGGCAGCATTTTCTGTGTATGGATTTAATGTGGAATTGCAAGGCCTCTGATCTCCTTCCCAGTTCAGCACAGGCTCACAAAGAGCACTCAATCCCATGCCAAGGCACATAGCTGCGATTGCACAGCTTTGTAGCAACCACCTTTCCATCAGGACTGTACCTGGCTTTGGGATTCACTGAACATTGCATCAGTATCATGTTCAATATCCCTGATCAGTGTGATTTAGGATGTGATATCCCTTTGTGGAAATAATTCTGTTTGCTGATGGCAGGAAGCAAAAAACCAGAAGTGGCAATAGAAAATACCTTAGAGACTCATTGGATGCACTCAGCGAACACCATTAGCAAACACAGAGCTGTAAGTGGTTTTTGAGTGGTGAGTGCTTGGTGGAAATCCATGTGGAGGGTGACTTATGTCTTTGGAGTCATTTGTTCACAGGTGTGGCTGTAAGTCAGGCTGAGAAGCAGCTCCAGGGACCTCACAGACGTGACTGCTTTTGCTTCTGTGAAGGCCTTAAGTGTTTTCTGCAGTAAGAGCTAAGGCTCATTTCTACAAGCTTTATCGCAAGCCTCTGAAACAAATACTGGAAGGGAATAAGACGAATCTACAACTCCTCATCTTTCCACTCCTGTGCCTTCTTCAGTACAAGTGTGACAAGTGCATGTGTGCACATATCCCAAGAGGTTATCAAAGCATCTTGGACCAGAAACCTGTGACAAATTCATTAGAACTATTAAGACATGCTTAAGAGCTACATCACCAAAGAGGATCCATGCACAACAAGTGGGCTTGGAGGGATTTCCAAGTCCTAGGGAGTTCCAGAGCCACAGCAGCCCTTTTGGAAAACTGCCATAAACCCACGGGTTATTGATTACTCTAATTTATGCTGGGAACTGCATCGGACCCTTGAGCAATCTCATACTTAGAAAATTCAGGTACCAGGGAATCCATCTTGCCTACATCTTAAAAGGTGTCCTATTTTGCCTCTCTGTGTTCCAGATTCTGACCTTCTGTTGCTCTGCTGTGGTTTGCTAATTTGGTTGTTTCCTACCTTGCCTATTAAAAAGCCCATCATTTTATCAATTGTTTAAAGTGGATGAAAAGATGCCTTTGGCATAATACCAATCTAAAGGCTTCTAGGTAGTTGGAATGATTTTTCTCTTTATATATGGCGGAGATCAAGGGAGACCCGTAAGAGATGCAATAAAATAGGAAGTTAAATACTTTGCAAAAGTAACATTTTTTATTAAATTGATTTCTCTGACTTTCCTTGCTCCTAAAGAAAGTCTCTACCATGCTAACCATGCTAATGACTGTGCATTTCAGTCAGAGATACTTTACCCCATCCTATATTTTTGGGATGTGACTAGACGGTCCTGAACAGATAGAGAAAGAATGCCTGGGGGATACTCCGGAGAATGAAGACAATCTTCATCTTGTGACATGGTGCATATGGCCCTGGGATGTGGTTTGTGAAATTTGAGTTGTTTAGATTTTGCCTGCAGGTGAAACAACCATGCACTCACCCTGTGTGCCTTTCAGGGCACCTCACATCATTCCTGCACATCATATGTACATTCCTGCATCTCAAGCAAGTCTTTCCTGGACATCCAATGCAGGAGCTTTGCCAGCAAGTGTCACCCAACTGAAGTGCTCTTAGTTCCTGATTTGCAGGATTTATCTTTTCTGTGTGTCTGGCCTTAGGACACAGAAGTGTTAACAGGTGCTGTGTTCGCAGCCCACAGAAGTGAAGTCCACACTGCAAAATTACTCTGGATAGGTAACTGGGAAGTTTCTTCATCTTCCCCAGCTTCTAATCTATCTTCTTCCTCCCTTACAAGAAACATCTCTGGGGCTGACAAAAGGACTGAATCCCCTAGCAAAGTCCTTTTTCCTTGCTCAGTATGACCATAAAAACAACATGATTGTGTTATGCTCCGTGCATAAACCCACTTTTTTAAGATGAGCTTTTCTACAAGGAATGAAAAGACTCTTCAGCTCAGTTCTTTAATATAAAAAATGCCAGTCAAAGAACACAGTTTATGAAACTGTGTTGCTGTAGTCTGTCTGGAAAGAATAAGGAGGAACTATTGTTATTATCAACTCCTGGAGGCTCTGTACCTTGCATTTCTCTCTAATTTTTGTCTCTTTTCTCTTTAGAAAATAATAGGTTAAAAGGAATGGACACCAGGATAGCATATCTTGAACAGCCTTTTTTTTTTTTTTTTCTGTTCTACATTGTGAGGCAGAAAAGAACAGAGGAGGGGTCAGGGAGGTACCAAAGCAGTCAGTCATTTGTGAATAGTTAGAATTAAAATTACACATTTTAGTGGAGTGTTATTCAAAAGAGATGTCACTCTTTTTGATTGGCCAGAATTAGAACTGCAGGTTAGCAAAACAAAAGGTCAGGGAAGATGAAATAACAGAAAAAGAATTCTCAGATAAGGCAATGCATAATTATCTTTCTGTATTTCTCTCAGTTAATCAACCAATTTTTGATCATTCCTCTACAAAACAGCAAGAGCAAATAAGCTCAGATCATGTAAATAAACATGAGAAGAATCTGATTTGTATCAGCAAACTTCTTATTTCCAAAACCTTCTGTGATCAATCAGGACCAGGTACAAGCCCCTAGAAAAGTCAATCTGTCTGTTAAGTGCAGCTTTTAAATAAACTGGGTTAACATGTTTCTGATTACAATTTGGTATGGATTTGTTGGAAGTGGTGTTCTCCCACAGCTGTTGTGGGGAAGGACCCTTGACATGACACCTGTTTCTTTATCCTGCCTGGCTTGTCAATTACTTTGAGACTTCGCTTCCCAACTTGCAATAGTATCCAGAAATAATTTTAGAAACTTATTGCAACTATGCTTCGTCTGTGTCAACAGATGTCAAACTGAGTATCAGCTGAATCAAGGCTGATTCAGGCTTTTCTTTAGCAAAAAAATAAAATACAGATCTGAGAGCTGAACACTTTTTTAAATCCAGCTTTGTCAAATTGCTTACAAGGGGAAAACATATTTTGCTTAGTAATTTCTTTTAATTTTACTTGATTTTGTTTTTAAAAACATCTGCACTTGAAGTAAAATGCTTTATTCACATATTTTTCCCCTGCAGAATCCTCAGTGAACCAAACAATGAGGACAACTGTAATTCTGAGCCAGTTTCAACATAAATCCAATTCAGAAAAAACACTTAAGTATGTGCTCAACTTTAGAGAGACTTCTGTTTAATGAAATTTAGTAGATTCTAAAAGCTTAGCATGTACTTTAGTGGTTTGATGAATCAGAGGCTAAAGTAGCCTCTGGCTGATTGCTCCTTGCTCATTTATACTATTATTAAAAACAAATAAACACTTTCTTTGAGTTGGATAATTTTGTTTTATACTGACTCCAGCATGATTTATTAATAAATTCTTATGGATTTTTGTGGCCTTTTAATTACTAATCCTTTTTTTTTCATATTTCTTGTTCTCCACTGTCACAGGATGCCTTTTTCTTTTTTCTTTTTCTTTTTCTTTTTCTTTTTCTTTTTCTTTTTCTTTTTCTTTTTCTTTTTCTTTTTCTTTTTCTTTTTCTTTTTCTTTTTCTTTTTCTTTTTCTTTTTCTTTTTCTTTTTTTCTTTTTTTCTTCTTTTTTAACATTTTCCCATTGCTTATTTTCTCTTCATTATGATTTTCTGAATGGAATAATTATTGTTCCTTCTCCAGTTTTCATCTCTCTCCTCCTTTCATTCTAATACCAAAACATTTGAGTCTATTTTTGTATTTCTTTTGCCTGTACACAACCTGTAACCTCTTCCTACTAGAGAAGGCAGGAGTGAATAGGGTCCCTAGGAAAAGAAAACAGATTCAATGTGAAGGGAGTCTTGGAAAGGTCATCAGAAATATTGAACTCTAGCAAGGACAGAAGCTCTGCTAAACCCATAAATCATTAAAATAAATCAGTGAAAGGCACAGAAGAAATTCACGAGTAGAACTGCAAGAGTGAGGTGAGGTGAGTTATGGGCACAGACAGGCACATGTCCCATTCTAGTCCTACAGTGAGAGAAGGCAAGTTTTGCTGAGTTTTCTTTGCAGGTCTGGCTTGTGCTAGCATGTCCCATGGAATGGGGCACAGGGAGGAATACAAGATTGTACACTATACACTGACCCCTGGAACAGGAACAGTGACCCTCATCTGCCTATGCAACGCGCTGGAAGATCAATGTGATATGCAAGAACTTGTTTACCAGTTATGATTATTGACTTTGTTCACCCAAGAAATGCTGCCTGGGCCTGTGGGGCTGCACTTTGTGGCTGCAGACATCAGTAAGATGATACCACAGATCCATGAAACGCAGCCAGCACTGGCAAGTAGCAACACCAATGCAAACAGCCAGTGCTCCTCTCCCCTATTGCACATCCTGCTCTCTCCAGGAATACATCATATTATTTACAAGGGTGTAGGAAGCAAACTTTCCACAATGATTTGTAAAAGATGGAGTGGACAAGGGTAAACACTTTACTCAATTTTTTACAGAATTCATCTTGAACCCTACAGATGCATGTTATCTGCCCTATAATATAAGAAGATGCTGGAAATTGCCATCCAGATTCAAATCACAGTCCATTCAGTATAAGAACCAGCCTCCAGCAGTATCCAGTGATGCTTGCTTCAAAAATGTTGTGTTAGAAAATTATAGGGCTACTGTCTAATAAAGGGCATGTCTAGCTCCACTAGCTAGAAGTTGATTAATGTCCTAAGCAAACAGGACAAAGTTTTATGAAAACCAGCCTTAACTGTATAAAAGAAAAACAAACAAACAAACAAACTAAACTAAAACAAACTAAAATCAAACACTCCCATGAACAAGATATTCCCTTATTGAAATTTCCCTGTCACTCTCCTCAGCTGATACAATCACCAAAGATATCACAATGTCACCCTGATCTTTTATTGCATCACTATTGGAGGTCATCAAGAGTCATCAAAATAGATCTTGAACCCTCACCTTAGCATTCTCCTGCAAATTCTGGCAGTTTAGGTTAAACCACAGTGATGATTCAATAAACCAACTCAGATGGATTTGGCACTGAGGAAGACCAGGAGCATGGCTCTTGCTGGGGGGACTGCCCAGGTGAAGAGCATGCTCTTTTTAGACTAGCACCTCAAATAACTAAATCCAAAGGAACATGTCTAATAATGCTCAAGTCTGGGCTTCTTTTGACTACATTTATCTCAACAGATAAATGTAGTCAAAAGAATAAATGTCCACTATCATGCTTTTAAACCAGAAAAAGTCTAGGAATTGTATCTTTCTTACTTTTAGATTTACTTAGTTGGTGAATTTAGTACTACTACTACCACATTCTTCAGGAATTTTCATATGATTTAGCTGGTAACTAAGGTATTGCTCAGTGAGACTAAAGCCAGCAGAACTCAAGTGAAGATAGGGACAAGCAAAGCTATTTAGCTTCCAAAATAATCTGTATTCACAGAAAGGACTTCATCCATTATCTTCCTTGTACAAAAATAAAATTCATATGAGTGCATGTGTTATTTTTCTTTCAGCACACAACACCTTATGTTCTTGAAACAGCATATTATGGAAAATTAGCCTCTTTTCTGGCACAGCTCCTCTCTGAAATAAAGCAGGAGATCCCAGACTTTAATGAATTGAATTGCTAGGCTTTGTGTCCTCTGCCTTTCTAAATAAGAGATTGTTCCCATTGTGTTAGATATTACAACATAATTTTTTTTCCATTTCATAATTTAAGCATGATTGGTGAAGAAGACCAGAGCTTCAAGGCAGGAGAGACAGCCTCTTCCTCTGCATAATTTCCATATCCAACACAGAGTTCCCAGCAGCTTGGGAATAGAATCAAATACGGGGTTTGTGCCACGGAAAGAATTGAAGAGCACCCTGCTTTATTGCACGGACTGGCATGATTTGAATGATTGAAGGGTCTCAGCTGGATAGGGAGCCTGGATGCTGGAATACCAGCTGTCTGTCAGGAGAGTGGCATTGCCCACTACAGACCTAAGGGCAGGGAGGGAGTTCTTGACCAGCAAGCAAAAAACTAATACCAGAACTACTGGAAGATACGTGAAAGCTTTCATGGTCTTCATGGCCCATTCTTCCACATGGTCCAGAAAACAGAAGACACTGTGGCCACCCACTTCCTCTGTGCATCCCTGAGAAACACAACTGGGTTAATTGACCACAATGTGGCCACTTCTCATTAACACCGCACTTTTAAAAATAATATCCTTTTCCTGACTTCCCCCTCATTCCTTTTTGAAGGTGATCTTTCTAGAGCAGAAAAACACCTGGGGTCACAATCTGGTGAGCCCCAGCCACCTTGCCTGCCTGCCTGCCAGCTCGGCAGCTCTATGCGCTTCATCTCCGGGACGACGGTGTGACTTTTGGAGGCTCTATGCCTCATTTAGCCCTGGTAATGGCCTAATTGGGTTGGAAAAATGCAGGAGCAGGAGCATGATAAAGAAACAACTCTGCTGTGCTTATTTCAGCAGGTAGAAAAAAAGAGAAGAGAGAAGAGAGAAGAGAGAAGAGAGAAGAGAGAAGAGAGAAGAGAGAAGAGAAGAGAAGAGAAGAGAAGAGAAGAGAAGAGAAGAGAAGAGAAGAGAAGAGAAGAGAAGAGAAGAGAAGAGAAGAGAAGAGAAGAGAAGAGAAGGCAAAGGAAAGGCAAACCCACCAAACCCGTATTTTTTACCTCGACTAGATATTTATGTGTGTAGTTTTATTTATAATGGGGTATTATGCTGACTTGCTCTGCAGGTAGCAGGATTAATGTGTCAAATGAAGGAGTACCAGAAGAGAGCCAGATTTAGATAAGCATTTCCACTTCCAGGAATTTTCTACAGCAGTTGGCCCCCTACCCATAGGGCTTCACTCCATCCCCACTCAGCTCTTAGTAAGGGCTGAGAGAATGGGTGCTCTTATTATCTAAATGGGAGGGGAAAGGTGAGTGGGAGGAAAGGCAGGTGACAAGAGTGACTATTTCAGGAACAGCAAAGGAAGCAGCTGACACCACTAGCCAAATGTCCATTCACCATTTCTCAGCCATACTTTCTCTTCTCCTGTGAGGAATCTTGCTACCTACCCAAAGAAAACCATCCTATCCTCTCTTGAATTATTCCAATTTTTTTCCTGGCATCTCATAAACAACTCAAAGAATGAAATGCTACCCCTTGCCTCAGAAAATCTCAGAAAAAGAGAAAGAAATATAGACCCTTTTGTAAGTTTCAAAAGGTGAAGAACTTCTTCCTTTAGGGATCTGTTCTTTAGCAACAAGAAGAGTGCAAGACCAGGGGATGAAACAGATTCCCCTTCAACTAAAGTGACAAACCAAAAAATTCACTTCACAGTGGAAAGGACAGCCTTCCCATTGGATGGTCTTTTTTTTAAGAACTCCCAACAAGATCCCAGCTATATACTTGACTTTGTTTCCTCCCTTTCCTCTCTGAGTGGGAGTCCTGTATCATGTCAGAGTACAGTCTCCTTAAGGAGCCAAAATTGCTCATACAGCTTTGGAGTCACAGAAGCACTCTATACTTGCCACTGTGTAAAGGACAACCTACATCTATTTTAGTTCTCTGCCTTGAGGAGTGGTACAAAATATTCTCTGTTTAATTCACGTCTCGTATTAAAACTTCCAAGAATAGATATTTGGCTGATAAAAGTTCCAGAGGATCCTGCTGTAAATCAGAACACATCCTCACTGGTAACATTTTAAGAATCTGATTGAGTCTTGGTGCTCTTATTTACATCGCAGCCCTATAAACATTTCCATCAACACAACAGCAGGGGAGCAAGCACAAGCAGCCAGTGGGAGGAAAAAAACCTCAAGGATTTTCAGGCAACCTCTCATGCTTCCTTTGGGAAACTCAGTGGAATTGTTCCTAATAACCTTTTACTCATGTCTCCTGCCTGCTTCTTACTACAATTTCCTTGCTAATTTGAAAAAAATGTGTTGAGGGGGAATTGCTGTACTCATCAAGTGGCCAGCAACAAGATGATTTTTAAGTTTCCTGGGGCTCTAGTGGTAGCATAAAAATTTCCCTGTGGGAGCTCAATCAGCTCAGCCACAGAATTGTTTTTGATGGACTAGAAATTTTTAATGCTTGCCTTCATCTGGTAATTGCCTGGGTACCAATAATGGTGGTGTGGTTACAATTATGGTATTCAAGCAGAATGTGGCATCAACCAGTAAGAGAGGGCTGGTTTCAACCAGGTTTGGAGCGTTTAACAGGACAAACTTTAACCATCATCATTCCCACTGGCTGGTAGTGTAAAATCAAATGGGAAATGTAAAATAAAGTGTTAAGCTTATCCAGTCATGGACCAAAAATGCACTTCCAGGCACAAAAATATTTACACTAAACCAGAAACTGTCTGGAAAAAAAAGTTGGCAATAAAAAATACTAAAAACTACTGATATGTAGCATTGAAGAAAGGAGAGAGTAAAAACTGTTAATAAATGCTAAGGTTCTAAACATGCAGGGAATTTATGAAGGAGGTTTATAAGATCAAGGAAGTACTAAATAGTTAACAGAGGTAAAGAGGCAAAAATGATATTTTTATAAATATAAAGTGTGCCGAAGACTGGCCATGAGCCCATTGCTAGATGCGGGTGATAAAACTGTAAATGACAATCCCAAAAAGGCGGAAATATCGAATAAACATTTTGTCCTTCGCACATTGTTTTGTCCTTGGAATGAAGCTGTAGAAAGTATCATCCCATATTACGTCAGCCCAACAAAATTCACCGTAGGTAATAAAAGGAGATGTGAGACGAGATCTGCTAAAATTAAATGTTTTCAAATCAACAGGCCTGGAGTCTAACATAAACTAAATAAGGAGTTCTCCGAATCACTAGTGTTGATACTGAACAACTCATGGAAAAATGGGAAAATTTCAAAGGGTCAGAGAACTGCAAGTGTATGCAGTTATTAAATAACTACTCAAGAAGGAAGGCCCAGGAAATTATAGGCACCATACCCCAGTATCAGTCTGGGTACAATAATGAAATCAATTAAGCCAGCAGTCTTTCTAAAAATCAATGAGGATAAAATATTATAATTCAAACCATACTTTTCAAAACCTCCACTGTTCTTTTTATGAAATGATTAACTAGATAAACACAACTATATGGGCTACAATATGGACATGTCCAAGGCATATGATTGACCAGATCAAAAGTTGCAATTAATATATTCAAAACTTGTTTATGGATAGATCTTAAAGGTTTTGTTTAAGGGATGGTATCAATGAGAGGAGTATTTTCTAAAGACACCACCCAGAGATCAATCTCATTGTGAACCTATTCCATATTTTTTAATCAGTCCTCTAGATTGTAAAATGATGCCACATTTGTTAAAAGCTGATACAAACACAAAAGCTAGCAGTGAAGAAGACAGTTTTAATGTATGATTGATCACTAATGTTGGCATGTACAAAACTAAACTCTCCCCTGGGCACCAGTGATTTTCTGTGCTGTGCTCAACATACTCATCTTCCTCGTGGCTCTGCATTGAAATAACTCCATAACTCAATCTCATGTTTCAAGGCTTCTGTGGACAGCCTGCAGGAGGGAGAGGACTGCTCTTTTTTCTGATGCCCAATTTACCCACACGCTCTAGGATGCTTGAAGGAAGACAAAGCTTCACTGATTGGCAGCAGCTAGACTGAGACCCTGAAAAAGTTGCACCAGTGTCCTGCTAGGACACAAAGGATCTATTTTTTCTTAAGTGCGTATGTTGGTCTAACTTGCTCACACGCTGAGGGTCAAATTTAAAGTCAGATATGGAATTAGGAAGGAATTTTCCATCTCACAAAGACTGGCGAGAATCCCAAGTGCAACTAACTCACTGTTTTCTCTTCTTATCTCCCTAGGCTTGTACAGGGAGATGCAAATAACAAACTTAAACCCAGAAATTTAATAGACTTACAAGATCTTAAAATAAAAAAGGGACATATTTCCTTGGGGGTTGCAATCACTGCATGACTCAGAGGCTTGATTCTCCTGAGTCAATGAGGGGCAGAAGGCATGCACAGTGTTTTGGTAAGGGAAGGGTATATGTGATGCTGTATGTCTCAAAACAGTTGTATTGAGAGCTCCTCAGGACACAACACAAGCCTCAGGGCATAAGGAGAGACAGTGTCTATAGATGGTGCCGTAGATGTGCCACTATCATAAAATGAGAACAACGTGATACTGAATTCTGCTGCAGATCATCTAAACTTTGGTTGTTGCGGAACTTCTCCACTTAGATGCTTCAGCTGTTTAAGACAATCCTCCTAGAGCCCATCTAACCAAAGTGACCAGAAAATCAGCTAAAAAAGTAGCCACTTGCTAGAACTACTTCTGGTGTTGACAGATCAGCTTACTGACAAGGAAAGTGTTTCCTATAGTGTCAGCACAGTAAAAGTTGAAGTCTAGGTCACATGTATACTTGTCTCAAGCATAAACAAAAAACCCTGATAAGTTCCAGATCTAGAGCCCTTTTCCTGTGGGTGCTACTGTAGTGAAGCAGAACAAGCCTGGCTTGATGTTCAGATAGCAGGCTAAACCTGCAGTGTTAGCAATGGTGTGATGCCTTGTTTTGACTTACACACTGAACAGAGCAAAGACAAGGCCTCAAAAGGAGAATAAATACAGATGAGCAAGAGGTTATTTCGTTGATATCTCACTTTTTAGAGAGCTGCCCACTCTCACAAAGGGAAAAGCAAACACTGAAATGCATTCTAAAACCCTCGCTAAAGTGGTCTGATTTTTTCTTGCTATTAACTGTGCAGATTCAATACTCAAAATGTACCCTTGCTAAGACCAAACCTACCAGTCTGTAGCCATCTAAAGAGCAACATGTTACAACGGGAAAGGGAATACTCTTAAAATTAACCTATCCACTCCCTTCCCACTATTGAAAAGACAGACCTAAGGTGTACCACAGGAATGCACTTGGATTTCTGTAAACAAGAAAACTCTACTAAAACAGCAGACTGGCAGTAAAAAAGCACCACCACAACAGTCAAGGCAACAAACATTACAAAGTGACTGGGAACAGCAAATTTTAATAAAATCATTCAACCCTTTTGTTGTTGCTTACCTTGATTATGTCAGACAATATTGTTAAAGAGTCTTGCTAGAGACTCCATGATATCACCTTTCCAAATTACAAAGAATCAAGGCAGGCTGCTCCTAAAATTTCAGGAGACAGCATATTCGCCTCTTTTGCTATTTACAAAGCTAAAGGCAACAATTTCAAACAATGTACCCCCCTCTGGGTCCTTCTGCAAGGAATCAAGGAGAGCACAAAACTACCATTAGCATTTGTAACCTCTTTCTAAGCTAAACCCATTAGCTACAGAAACATTTCTAAGAAAACAGCAATAGGAGGCACTTCGGTGAACAACTACATCAGCAAGATTTCAAGTGTTCACTGTATATGCCTAATTTCTTGCCAGCTTCATTTCTTGCTCAGTCATTTACTTCTTGTGCAACACTGAATGCAGCAAAAAAATCTCAGCTTCCCTAGCCAATAAATAGATAACAATTAGCTGTGACCACTTTTGTGGAGGATGGAGGATGTTGAGACTGAATAATTGTTCCTCTGCAAAATGAAAGAACACAATATTATTATATACAAAATTATGATAATGATCTGTGGTCACTTCTCATAGCTTCTCTCCATGGATCTAAGACTTCCTAACAAACATTAAATTAATCCTTGCCACCACACTCTTGGAAGACAAATGATACTTTGCTACAATTTGTTTGCAAGTGGGAGAATGTAATGAACAGCTAATGCTTACACATCTAATTTTAAAAAATGCTTTCATGATTTTATTTCTAAATGTTTATTTAATTTCCCAAAAGTGAAACTGAGAAAAGTGTACTATTTCATGCCAGTCTCTCTCCACCCCTTCGGCTCTTTGAAGCCTTACAACATCAAGCCTGTAAATTCAATTTCTCTGTCTGGAGGCTCAGATCTAATAGCTCTGTCTGGAACATCAGTATCAAGGGATCTTGTCTTCAGAGTTTAGAGGAATACAGCAAAGAGCTTTCTGGAGAGACAGAAAGAAAAATTCTATTATTTATTTTAGAGAGAAATTATTAAGATGTGACAACTACAAGAACGTATTACTTTTATTGGTAGCTTCTCAGTATTACAGTGTACACCAAAATTTATGTATAGACACAGAAAAACAAGAATGTACTCTCACCTATGTATAACTTGCCCAGGTTCTCTCTCCAGCAGAAATCATCACTGCTTATTTCAGAACAAGTCACAATGAGCTGGGAAAGTTAACCTCCCACCTCAGGTCCCACCATCATCTCCAACAATTTTAAGTTTTCTAAGTACTGATGCAAAAGGATGGCATGTTTCTATCAGCAAGTGTCATCACTAGCAATGAATATTCTTACTGCTAAGACTTACATCATGTAGTCTTACATCATCACTTTTTAAAAAACCAATTTTGCGAGCCTGCTGTATTCTTGGGCCAGTTAATTTTCACTGGTGTTCAAATTTTCTGACATACTTACTGACATACATATCAAGAGTATTTTTTAAAACCCACACTGATTTTCTGTCTTCAGTCTGCCCTGACTGAATGATGCAGCTGGGTAAGTTTCCCAACCATATTACTGTGCACATGTTAAGGCCATCAGGAAGAGTCAATGCTCCAACTGTACTCAGGAGAAAAAAAATGAGGACTGCTGTACTGAGATCCAGGAACCTGAGTTCAACTCTTCCTTTTCCTTTTTCAAAGGTGAACAATTTTTCAGCCAATTGTCCATACCACAGGTGTTTGCCATCATACCTTTTACTGAGAACTATGAATCAGACACCATCATTGCTCATATGTTTATATTTGGGTGATTAATATTTCTGAATTTATAAACACATGTTTATATTCAGGTATTTAATGTATTTATGTATTTAGAAACACATAAGCCCATCAGTGTGTCTTTGTGTGTTTGTCAGCCTACATTCTATCAGCCTAGCTGTTCCTATCAACTTTGCTACATCTTCTGGGATCTAGCCATGTTAAATAAAGTTTGCATCATAGCAGCCCAGAAAAATTTGCAGCTTTAAAACAACACAGTTTTTATGGAAAGAAAAAAACCCCAATGTCTCATTTGCAAGGGCAGAGATTCCAAACCAGTATAGATATGCGGGTCCATCACCTTAAGAGGTTCAGGTCTTGAGACTGGTTTCTGTTTAAGCACCATTTACTGTTAATGCATTTGACACACGTTGAAATGGATCAATCATTGAAGTGAGATCAGCTTTCCCTAATCCAGAGGGTTTTATATAGACCCAAACATATGTAGACCTATAAATACAGATCTATTTCCAATAGAGCTCCAGCAAAACACATTGCTACAGTGATTGATAACAGGAAATGAAGAAATTACCTGAAAGTAAAAAATTCCCTATAGAACTTTTATATGCCTCCACGATTTGATTTAAATAATTTCAGTTTCTGTGTCAAATCCTACCCTCACTACTTCTTTGGAGCAATATAATCCACATCCTCAGTCTCCTCTTCCCTATTCACAGAGAACCACAAGCATCTGCTGTTTTGTTTTTTGAACATGCTGGCAGTCTGCTCAGATGCCTGGCTCAGACCTCAAGAACTGGTGTTTTAACCTGGGCTGAAGAACACATATCTCACCTGCAGAGCATGAACCTCCAAACATGCTTTGCTAATGGTCAGACCACACAGCAAGAGGATCAAATCAAACTTGCCATGTGGGGAAGGTGTGACAACAGGAAATGTAGGGAAAATGCACAGCCCCTGAAGTCAGGAACTGGATTAAAAGAGGAGATAGCTTTGAACTATCAAACTCTGCTCTAATTTTTTGATTGCAAAAAGAGATGTCCAGGCAAACACCACTTGATGAGCTTCCATTCTCTTGATATTGTGTGATCTTAAAAGGACCCAACAGTCATGCGCATGCTTTCTGATTTCCACACTAATAACAATTTAGGACCATGGAATAGCTAATATTACTTGAAGAACTGCAAACTAAATTGATTCCAAATATAAATTTCTAAACAAATACTAAAATCTGTGTAAAGTTAATTAAAATTTCAGAATCTGCTTTCAATTTTACCTATATTTCTTTTGTAATTACCTGATTATTTATGCATGATTTAATCACACTGTAGCCAGGGAGCAGGAGTTTTTCCTCAAATCACATTGAATCTGAATGATTATTTTGCTATTTTATATAAATGAATTGAAATAACTTCTGTCATGGAAACACATGACTTAGGACAGAGCTGAAGAAATAACTAGCTAAGCCTCACAACATAGAGCTCAAGTCTGTACTGCTCTATTAATCCATTTTTTTCATCTTTCATCTCAGTATAGAACGAACGAGAATGACCTTTTGATTTTTTAATTGAGATTTGCTTTATCACACAATCTGTGTTTACAAAGTCATAGAGTATTCCTAGAATAATATCATGTCAAGCAGCTGTTACTGTAGTTTTATATGTATTGACGTAGAGTCTTGGAATATGCAGAATATTTCTGAAGAAATGGTCCAAGAAGATAGTGTAAGAAGGACAGCTCCGTTATCAATCTGCAGAGGAACCACAAGATCCTCTTTCTTTAGGCATTTAGGAAAAATAGAGGTATAGTGAGTAAGAATTGGGATAAGGTTTGCAATCTGATATAGTTATGAATTTTGTTCAGAATGAGGACATCTGTATATTTTTAAATGTAATTATTATTCTTAACCATTTAAGTTGTACTGTAAACATACACCATGTTAAACAGATGTTAGGCCTGCAGAGGGCTTTACAAACAAAATAAACTTGGGAGAGAGGTTTATTTTTTTCCCCTTTACGATTTACACAGTCCATGCAGATAAGGATTTTATTGCTTTATTAATAAAAATTAAAGAGAGCAGAAGGCAATGAATCCAAACATCTGTGGCCACCCATAGTTTAAACAGTTGATTGAGATGAGACTTTGTGCTGCAGCAAACAATTACACAGAAGTAATTGTTGCTGTACAAGTCACGCCAAGGTTCTCCAAGCTGTTCTTGGCATAAGACCAGCAAAGGTGAAACAAAAATAGCTTTATGTCATCCTTGCAATTGCCCAAATCAAGTAACACAGAGAGAGGCCAGCCCCAGCCCTGCATGCCACTGTGTAGCTACAGGACTGCTCTGCCGATCACCCACTTGCCTGTGGTTCCAGCAGGGTATTTGATAACTGAGGACCATGGGGAGAAGGTGAACTTTAATTCTCACAGGTGTTTTCCTGAGGCACAGGAAACATTAAGTGAGCTGGCTGGTACCAAGGCAATAGGTCTCTGGATTTTAGAAACAGCTCAACTGTAAAACTCTCCTCTGTTAACTTTTTGGATGAAACAATGCCATAATATTAACTTAGAGCACTTTAACTTAAACTGTGCTAAGTATACAGGCAAGACAGGCAGAGAGTATAGGCAAGGCAACTGAGAGCAGCTCAAGGAAGCCTTGGGGTGTTGGTGAGTGGAAAGACTGACATGACCCAGCAATGTGTACTTCCAGCCCAGAAAACCAACCACATCCTGGCTGGCCACCAGGTCAAGTGGTCAAGAGATTCTCTCTCTCTCTACTCCACTTTCATGAGACCCCACCTGGAGCGCTGCATCCAGCTCTGGGGCCTCTGACATAAGAAGCCTGGAAAAGAGAAATCTGAGGGACACCACATGGCAGCCTTCCAGTAAAATAAGGGCTATAAGACTGCTGGAGAGAGACTTTTTACAAGAGGATGTAGTGACCATACAAGAGGTGATGGTCTTGAACTGAAAGAGATTTATATTTGATATTAGGGAAAAATTATTTCCTGTGAGGGTGGTGAGACACTGGAACAGGTTTCCCAGAAAAGCTGTGGATGCCCCATCACTGGAAGTGTTGGAGGCCAGGCTGGATGGTACTCTGAGAAACCTGGTCTGATGGAAGGCATCCCTGTCCATAGCAGGGAGGTTGGAATGGAATGATCTTTATGCCCTCTTCCAACCCAAACTATTCTATGATCCCACAGGTCACTGTGTTCAATTTCTATCAGCCCACAGCTCTGAAAGAAAAAGATGAGAGCCATGAGTTACCTAACCCTACTGCCAGCTCTTTTGGTCAAATCACGTTCTCTTAATTAAGAGATATAGGTCTCATAATCCCTTTCCCCAAGAGGATGTGAGCTCTTGCTCATCTAAAACACTTAAGCTAGGAAGTCATGAGCATTGTTAGGTACACAGCACCACTGCTGCATTACATGCTAAACTAAGAATTATGAACTCTCTTTCCTTCCTAGTTGTAAGGTTATTAGATGCCTGAATAATTTTTATTGCTTTGCTTCTGAAGAAGGTGGTGTAATATTAGTGTGAGCATCACAGAGATACATTAACGGGCAATTGCCGTCTAAAGCAAGAGACAAATAATCAAAAAAAAAAAAAAGAAGAAAAAAGGATGAATCCCAGTGAGGAACAAAATATGTAGACTTTTTCATGTTTCATATGCTTATCAAATTTTCCTCCTTTCAATCTCTGGTCCTGGAAATCAGATCATTTTTTCAAAATTGAATGCAAGTTGCCATCTAAACCTATATTTAGCTCAAGGACGTGAATATGAACATAAGCATCCAACCATAGAAATTTGAACCTGAAAATTATAGTTACGCATTTTTTCTACTTTAATAATCCTTGATACAAAATGGGAAATCGTTTCACTGCAATTAGACATTTTTTAAAGTTCTCTCAGATCTTTGGATGAAACACAATATCTGGATGCCAAGCTGTTGTCAACATTTTTACTGTCTGGAATTGTATGTTTAAAATTCTATCAAGTCAACCTTTCATATTTCTGAGACAGCTATTTCAATGTGTTTTGATTTACTATAAGAGACCTTTCAAACAAGGCCATATAATGTAGGGTTGTTTCAAAGTGCCTATAATAATAAAACCTTAATAGTCCACATGTGTTGCGTGCAAGTGTACTCCTTATAATTTACAAGATGTTATTGTTTTTAATGGACATCACTCCTAACCTACATGCCAGTTTGCAAATTGCTAACAGCAACAGGAAATTGTGAGGACAAACTGCACTCTTGGTGTCCCCTACACTCTTCTGCATCCCCCAGATTGTTGGCACAACTGTCAGGAATTCTCAGTTTCATGTCAGTAATTCTTTGGGCAAGGTACACAAAGAGAAAGGATATAAATTGTTGTGTCAGCTCTGCCAGTTTTGCAATGTTAATAGAAATTACAGCACCAAGATTTGTTTTACACTTTAGTAACTTCAGTTATTGCCCTGATAAACATCACAAAAGACATATTGAGTAAGAAAATGAGACCAATACAAATTCCCTCCCAGAATAAGATTTTCACTTTAAAAACTGCAAATATGAACAATGTCATGGCATTGCTCATAGGAAAGACATTTTGGTAAAATGCTAAAACTTTCAGGAAAAATAAGTAATTTCAGAGTAAGTAATTTACGCTGTTTTGATATAGAGGCATTAAAGTAATCTGTTCCTCTATAATAATCTTTTTCAGTGGTCTCTTCTCACAGGATGTCGTTGGTATTTTCAGTGTCAATCTGCCAGGCACTGTCACCAACCTAAAGGTTCTTAGAAATATGATCATCTGCAGCTATAACTAGCAATAGTCTCTACCTAGAATCAAGGAAAATTAAGTGCTGTTCCTCAGTGTCAGTAGCAGGCAATAAGTCTATTTGTACAAATACATTTTGAAGTACAATGCAAGAAATTAGTTATTAGGGGAGAAATAAAACAAGCATTATATAGGGAAAGCATCTCATCCTCATACAAACAACAAATGGGGAGCACTCAGTCTCACAGTCCCTTGTTTCAGCTTGTTGGTGACTCCAACAGGGATGATGTTCTTCCCACATTTCCCTTAGGCAGGTCTGAAAGACAGGAAACAGTGCCAGCTCTCTGTCTGCCTCAATTCCCACTGCTGCCTCTTGTCAGGTCTCCCCATGTGCTCCAGACCCTCTCCCTGCTGTTGGTTCCAGTGCTAACCCTGCAGCATCTCTCACTGCACTGTGCTGCCAGCTGTGGTGCTGATGATAAAACTTCAGACATGTCCTACTTCAGCTAGAGCAATTCCAGTGTGACAAGTAGGGGAAAATGGCTGCATCCAGGCTCCTACATTGCTACCTTCAGCTCTATCACTGCACACAGGAAGTCCAACAGCACAGAGAACCACTGCACTTCTCTCCATATTGTTCACCTATGACAACGACCAGAACGTATGGATATTTCTGATTGTACTGAGTTCCTTTCTATTAAGTGTCCAATTTTTTTCTTGTCCTTCATAAAATGCCTCAGTTTACCAACTAAAAATTGAAATAGACTCTGTGGAAGGAATGAAATTAACTAAAGCAAAACAACTGCCAAATACTTAATCTACTTCATCCTGGCTATTTCCAGCATATGGTGACTGATCATGCCTGTGTCAGATTCCAGCCACAGAGTTCCTGATGTACCCATGGTCAGAGGACAATCTCAGCAGGAATGTATCTGTGACTTTGGTGATCAGATACCATGTGCTTTCATTTGAACCTCAGTTTTCAATTCAAACTAAACACCTCTGCCTTTCACAGCTGTGAACCAAAACTTCAGTGCTTAAGTAGAGTAAAACAAATAGAGCAAGTGTTGCAGAAGCTCCAGAAGAAGAAGAGGAAGAGGTTACCATTAATAACACTAAGGAGCTAAAGCTCATGTCCTCAAAAGTTCTTGAGATACTCATCACCCTCTTTAGGCACAAAGAATTTTCCATCCCCAGAAGTGTCATCCAGCTGCTACTTAAGCCTGGAGGATTGGGATCTCATCTCTGCAAGCCAGTACACTGACACTGCATCCTGCACCACTTCATGGAGAGACACTGCTCAAATCTCTTAGCTGAAAGCTCCCAGGCAGAGTATTCAAAATATGTGATCTAACTGTGGAGGAGGGAGGGTAAAGGCCTGCTTAAGATTAAGCTCAGCTTTCTGATTGACTGATGCTTTTGAGGGCTTTCGTATGAAAATGGACATGGCACGTCAGAGACCATTAACTATGTAAATACTGCTTCCGAAGAAATGAAAGCAGCAGTAATTGTACCCTAGCTAGCTGCTGAAATTACTCAACCCAGGACCATCCTGGGAAGTAAAAGAAGCACAATATCCTATCAATGTGTTTGTTAAAGACAGAAGTCTAAACATTAGGAAGAATTCATGTTTATTCACACACACATATATTCACACATCACTGATGATATTTATGTTTGCAACCTTATTACAATGCTTTAGACCAGGATATCATATGGAGTAATATACTGAAAAGACTATGGCATGAAAAGTGGAACCTATTTCTGTTGTTTAGAAACCAGACTTTTATACTCAGTTTGTCACTCACTAACTGGATCCAGCCCCTTCAATCTCTAACACGTGAACCAGGACAATCACAGTTGCCTCCCTAAGGTAAGATAAAGACTATAGGCAGGTTCCCTGAAATAATAAACACAGGCAGCGGAAGATTTAGTATTACAGCTTGGTTTATAAATCTATGTGTTTTTCCCATACTGAAGGCCACTAAATGGAGGAAATTCATCAGCAGGGTATGACATTTTATAATTTGTGCAAGAATATGACAGTCTTACAAAATATATGGCTATGCAGAAGGCATAAAATATCGGTGGGATTTATACGTAGCATAGATCAGTTGTCCTTTGAGCAGACTGTTGTCTTTCCAACACAAAGTTCCTGTAAGGAACTACCTCCACAATTCAAAATATTCACAAAACACTCATATAGAAAGAATGGCATCTGGTGTAGAGCATACTGCTTGGTGTTGACTGGGTATAGCTTAGTTAAATTTCTCCTCAAAGGCTAAATGTAAAACATGTTCTCAGAGAGATCTGAAAACTGGATCTTTGTTGCAGGGCTTGGACAGCTGGCTTGCCCAGGGTTAGTCAAAAGGTCCTGGTGAGTACCAATTATGATATGTTCAAAATATTTAAAAACATATAGAGCTAAATTTGCCATCTTGGAAGCAACTACCATAGCAGACTGAGAGTGGTACATGTGGATCCATTCAGTCATGGCTTCCCACAATAGGGTTTCAAGCAGTGTCAAAGAACTGAGCAGAAATGTGTGTTGTGTGTGCCAAAGACAGCAGTGAGGTAAAAGGTGGAAGCAGAAGGGAATAAGGAAAAAATCCCTGCCACAAGCACCTACTATTGAGGGACTAGTCCAGACATTTAAACTTGCCTGCACTGTGCCTTGTAGAATATCAGAGATAACTGCAGCATCTGGCAGAGGTGACACAGGACCTGCAAAAGATCTACTCAGTACACCTGAAATGGTACTTACTGAAAATTTTAAAGGTACCTGAATCTTTCTGAGAAGATGACAGGGTGCAAAGAAAACTGTGTGACACCCAGGTCCCTAAATTCACTGATGAACTGCATCACCACCAGGCCTCAGCCTCCCTTTTCCCTAGTCACTGTGGAGTTTTGAGAAATGGCCCATGTGAACATGGTGGATGGTTCCATGTAGCTCGTGATTTTGGTGGACACTTTGACACTAACTACGAGTATGAGAGACATGTATCTGCTGCACTCACTGGAACAATCAGTCTGCTCCCAACCCTTATGCTTCCATGTCTAGTTGGTACTAGAAGAACCAGGAATAATGGGGCTAGAGGAAATCCTCCCCCCAGCATTACATTCATTCAACAGCTTGTCTTTAGTAATGTTCCTTTACACAGGCAGTTCTTAAACAAACTTCACAAGTAAAAGCTTAATTAATGCTGCCAGGCCATGAGTGAGCCAGAGGGTAGAAAAACAGGAATGGGAATGAATGTCCTCCTTTTCAGGAAGATTAGGACTACAAGGTAATAAGAAAGCACAGAGGACAGAAAGCATAAAATACAGGTTAGATAGTACTTCTTGGAGGAAAGGGTAACATCTGTTAAACTCTGTCTCAAGGAGATGACATGAAATTGAAAGATGAAGAGTCCTTTATCTCCTTAACCTAGTCTGCCTAAGACAACTTCAGCACTCTGTGGCAGGGACCAGCTCTCTTTTCTGTTTGCAGAGCATACTGTAGACCACTATTCTGGTTTATAACATGTTCTCCTAAGTGAAGACAAGTATCAGGTCAGGACCCCCATTGCTTGCAAAACCCAGCAGACTCAGAACAGTGTAGTGGTGCTGGAAGAACTTGCTGACTGAAGGTAGAAAGTTGGCAGAGCTGCTTACAGCAGGAATGATTTTTAGTGACACTTCAATATTAGATTTTACTTTGGGTTGCTCCTAAATGTTCTCCTTCTCATAGTATGTATGTAAAGAACCCCCAAATTCCTAGTTTCTCAATGTTTTAATTCAAGATATCAAGTGTCCAAGAATATCAGCAGCCAATAGGCAGAGAAGCATCGAAGATCAGATTCTTTCAAGTAAAAGCGATCTTTCTGTAGATTAGCAGATCCATATATATGTTGATTATTCATGTAAGTTATCTGAAAAAAATCCTGAAATCAACTGTCTTAAGTTTAATGATTTCCTGTGTATTTGGTTTGCTCTGACAGGTTGGTGCATCTGTTATCTATCTTTTAAAGCTCCCAATTGCTATTTTCAAGTAGAAAGTTTAACTAGGAAAAATTACTAAACTGATTCCATAAATTATGAAAGTGTTGTAGTGAATTTATTGTTACTCATTAGAGTAACATTATTACCTCATTAGAGGTCACTTAATGTGTTTCTAACTTATTAAGATGAAATACCTGGTTTTAGATGCTGAATACTGTCACAAATCTCAAAAATAGTGTATTTGTGCAAACTATTACTGAAAAAAAGTCCATCAAGGAATTCCTGTAGATACTAGAATGGACACCAAGATAATTCTTTTAAACAGATGCACCCAGTTTAGCTGCAATGATCAGAGTGTTCACATAACTTACTTATTATTTTCGTTGTGAGATGTCTTTGTGTTGACTGACTTTTATCCTTTATTTCAGAACCTGAGTGTACCTACTGGCTGACTCACAGCTATGTAATAATTTTTTGAGAGGACTGAATTCCATTTCATGACTGGCTACAGGCTGCATCATAAATTCAAGACTCCTCACTCTCCACTGATCTCCCACAGATGCCAAAAGGAAGCTTGTACAGAGATCAAAGGAAGAATTTGGGCTCTGTGTAGTAAAATAAAACTTTCAGTTGTTATTTTTTACATCACATTCAGAACTGCTTACTGGAAAATGTTCCCTTTGCTAGGATCATTGCCACCCTTGCCTCCTGTCTCTTTTCCCTTCCCCATCCTTCTTTCTTTTCTCTGTCTTCCTTTTCTTCTCTTTGCATGTGTCACTGCAGATTCCCACTCCCTGTGCACTGTGCTGGGATGGTCACTGTAACATGCACAGTGCCACAACTGACATTCTGACAACTCCAGAGGAGCACTGGTTCAAATCTCTCTCCAATCTGAGGACACAGCACAATGGCCCTCACTTACTGCTCAAGAGAATATTGCATATTTATATTTGCAATGTCATAGCTGGGTTTAACACTTCCTTCCCCCCCAGTATTTTTCAAGAATCAAAAATCACAACCCAGGCACTTACTAACTGCTTTAACCATATTGGACACTCACCCAGGTGTTCTGTATCTCATCCACCAAAGTATTCAGCACCAAGCAGTCTCTATTCCAGGCAATGGAGGCAGAGGCAGGTCAACATGCCAGCCCCAAGTGCCTCAAATTAACTATTAATAAATAAAAATTAAAAGTTCAGTAACATAAAGTTTTCCCTCCAACTCCAAAATGGATTTAGATCAGTAAATTTGATTTCAGACACAGGGGTTCTAGTTATAAGGACCACATGAAGGCTGCAGATCAGAGAAGTGGTCAACCAACCCTATGCATCACAACAGTCAGTTGAATCGTGCTAAAAATGGAGGGAATAAGGATCAGATACCTTTGAACCCCTCTGCTTTGCCTGTTCTTGTATGTCAACCTTACCATAAAACACTGCAAAGTTTTTTGCATGAAAATTCCAGTGTGCTTTAGAAACCCCTGTTTCTAACCAAGGTCTCTCTAACAAGACCCTGTGAGGTACAGTTCTTATGCTGAC
This sequence comes from Urocynchramus pylzowi, assembly GCA_013397555.1. Classification (NCBI taxonomy): domain Eukaryota; kingdom Metazoa; phylum Chordata; class Aves; order Passeriformes; family Fringillidae; genus Urocynchramus; species Urocynchramus pylzowi. Next base: position 1,641,895 of record VZRH01005668.1, on the reverse strand, counting down.
TTTTTTCAAACCAAAAAACTGAAAGAAAATGGTTTGTCTGAGGTCAGTGTCCAAGCCCAGAACAGGTTCTGGAGTGGTTGTTACAAGTGAGTCACTAGATTGTGTTGCCTTCATCATCATTTAATGTAGCCATGAAGAGATTATAATCTCTCATATTTTGTGAGCTGGGCAGTTCATCTCACCTAACTTTCTCAGCTGAACAACAACAAAAAATGTGCTTACATGGAATTAGCCTTGAAACATCAGCAGAGAAGACTTTGGTACTAAAGCTACCACCTTTCTGTCAATGTACTCCCTCAGTCTACTTGGTGTCAATAATGTTCTCAAAATGGTTGGCACAAATTTGTGTAGGCAAATAATTCTGCACTCTTGCAGTTAATAAGTGACTGAGAAAGGCTGTCAATTTATGCAGAAGAGGTTGTTTGCAAGCAACAATAGATGCAACAGCTTGCAACCAACATGCAGATGGAATGAGAATGAACTGAAAAGGTCCCCCATCTTACTCGACATTTTTGCTAATAATTCAGAAGATAATCCTAATAGTTTTATCAACTGCCACGAAAATATTGAGGTTTGAGAATGGTAGAATGGATGTCAGGCTGATAGTCCTGGGATCTGAATTCTTCCACTAAATCATAAAGTTTAACATAGGCAGTAGCTGTTCAACCTTTTCTGTCAATATTGGTCTATTGACATTTTGAGAATGATGTCAAAATTTTGCCTGCTGTCACCCACTCCATCACTGACCCTTCTGAGAAGTTGAGGGTAGGATAGCCTGGTGTCAAATACTGTAATGAGATTTGACACACACTTGGGCACAGAGTTAGGATCACCCTAATAAATTTATAGATGTCTCCAAACATCAGCCTTGCCATGTCCTAGAACAAAAGAAATTACTTTGGGATGCTTTGTATGGTTTCTAGTCACTAACTTGCCATAATCAATCCTCTTTAAAAATAATTACATTTCAACAACTTCAATTACATCAATTAAATGCAAACTACATTTTGGAATAGTATTTAATCTGAACAGCCATCACCACTGCTCAGTTAAACATAATTCTAATAATCATCCAACTAATTTTTCCACTCTCACAGCTAGAAAAGTTGTAAGAATTCGGTCTTCACAATGCAGGGGTCGATGGCCAGACCCCAGTGAATGCACAGAGCACAGAAACAGATTTTGTTCTTGGGGCTGAAACTTCTATTTCTTGTTGCAAAGAGAGCTTAGTCCTGCAGTGTGGTGAGGGGAGAAGCATAAAACAGTAAGTGAAAAAAGTGCACAACTGCTCAGCCTCAGACTAAATCAAGTACAGGAGTTAAGGGCTCTAATTTCCACAATTAGCATAAGCACTTTCAGGGGCACCACAGTGCCTGGGAAATAGCCTTAGCAACGCCTCACTGATACTCCCCTGACCTTGTCCCTCCCAGCACATCCTCTCTGCGTTTACACCGGGCGGTGAAACTCGAGTAGGAGGCAAAAAAGTCCCAACTGTGATAGAGACACTACTCAAAAGGGGAAATCGGTAAAAGCCTGCAAAGTCACTCTCCTCTATGACGCATGACCAAACAGGAGAACTGCACTGGCCATGGCTGGGAGATGTAGGGCTACCAGCCCCCTCCTCTGCTCCTCTGAATCCAGCCCAAAGTGTCCAACAAGGTTAATCAAGTTTGCACCATGACTGCACAGAAAGACACACAGAAGTGGTTTTGGGGGGGCAGAGCCTGAGACGGAGCAGGAGGGTGGTGCAAAATAGACCACCTGTTTCAAGTAGGAGAAAAAAAAAAAGAACAGTAAAAAGGGAAACACTTCAAACAAATACGAAAATAATTTTATAATATCCTATATCTACACAACTAAAAATGAAGATTTTAAGGGCAGATTCAGGACTTCTCAAAAACTCTCTTCATATATATATTGAAATTTGTTTTGAATAGTGCTAAGGCTTCAGAAACTCATAATTGTGGTATAAATCGGTTTTCAAAATACTGCTATTTGCCACTTTCTATCAGGATCGGTGAGGTGATTTTTTTTTCCCCAGCGCGTGTGATTTCAGTAAAACAACTTGTTGCTCTTTAAAGTTTTGTTATGAATTACTGTTCTTCTTCCCCTCAATATTATTCCTAGATAACTTGAGCCAGAGAAAACACCTCAGAGCTCTACGGAAATTTCTCCTTTCGCCTGATCCTACATGTATCAGAAACCACCCTGCCCAAGATTTGGGGAGGGGAGGCGGAGGGGTCCCTCCGTGGCATTACGTCTGCACCTGGCATGGCCGGCCGGGCTCAGCCTGAAGTGCCCCTGGCTCCCTGTCGCCCTGGGCTCGCTCCGCACCCCGCCTGGCCAGGGGCTCTGCTTCTCCAGATTTCTACACCCCAAAGCCAGACCCGGCGCTGCGCAGCGCTCCCCGCCCGTCAGACCCCGCGGGCTGCGCCCCATCCGTCGCTCCCCCGTGTGCCCCCAGCGCGGGCGGGCTGGTCCCGGCGGGAGCGCTG
>VZRH01005668.1:1618936-1639203 GCA_013397555.1 Urocynchramus pylzowi | reverse complement strand
GCGCTGCCCCGCAGGTAGCGGCGGCCCCGGGCAAGCTCCGCGCGTACCGCCCCGGAGGCGCGGGGAAGTCGGATACCTCTCCATGAGCCTCCCTGCTGCCAGGCTTTGGGGCGCTGACCCTGCGGTTCCCCGTGCAGCGGCACCCGACAGGCTGGCACACGGGTACTTAACCCTGCAGCAGGACGCTACTGTGGGGGAAGAAAAAGAAGAAGAAGAAAAAAAATCATTGCTTGCTCACTTTTCAAGACTAGGGTCTTCTTCCAGCTCTCAACGAAAAAGTCTGACCTTCCAGTTTATGTTGTTCCCTGGTATCTGAAGCTCACAGAGTAGACACCAGGAACCTGTATTTCCTGAAGATGAAAATCCTCATCTTGCTCTGTACAGTTAAATTTTGATGTGGTTTTGCAGATTTTTACAGCTACAGATCTGCCGTACCCACCAGTGGATTTGGATCTTAAGAATTGAAATGCAGAGAACAAAATGTTTTCATTATTATATGGTAGCGCTTACATTATTATACTGCTTCCCAAGTCCAAAAATCTTTCAACACCGTTTGAGAGCAACAGTCTTTTGGGATCATTATACAGTTTGTATTTGAAAACTCTTAACCTAATAAAATGCTTTTTTTCTTTTTTTTTTTTCTTTTTTTTTTTTTTTTATGCCATGGCANCTTTGGTTTTTTTTTTTTTTTTTTTTTTTTTTTTAAGGAAAAGTAGCATGTAGCCCTATACACAGACTCTGGTGCCATTCTACAGCCAGCCCAATCTTAGAGGTTTGGATCTGTCCTGAGTGTACAGTTTTCCTTTGCCAAATAATAACAGCAAAAATGTTAGAGTTGCAATATACTGCTGAGACTGACACTTAGAATGTATTAAAACTGTGCAATAAAGGTCTCTATCACCTTGAAGAGGTGATAGAGACCTTTATGAAGGAGATCCATGAGACCTAACTTTAGTAAACGTATAGTCTATGTATTATTGCAGAACTACCCACAGACCTGAAGTCACTTATGTCCTCAAATAACATTTCATGTATTAGGATACAGCAAATTTTGCTAAATAATTAGTTTTCCTTTCCTATTTCTACTGCAGTACACTAACTTTTTGAGAAATAGATCATCATCCTTTTGATAGTTAATACAGTATAATTGCACAACCATAATAAAATACCAGCAAACACTTTTCAGATTAAAAAAAAAAATAATAAAAAATTACTGATTCCAAAGGGGAAAGAACAGCTTTCTTAATTCTTAATCATGCCTAACTGGCGATGGTTCCAGATACAAGGTCTACAGATTCAGAGAATTCCCTCCTAATGTTGTATTAAACATTGATTTACAGCCCCAAGAAAACTTAACACTTCCCTGCAGCAGTCAAAAGCGTTAATGTTTCAAATCCTAAATCAAAATAAAATCTTGTTTGAAGAAACAATACAGATTTATTTGTACACCAAGTATTTGGACTCAGGCTCTTCAGGGCCATGCTGTAGCATGGCAATGAAACTAAACTTTTTTTTTTTAAAGGCTGTTCTCTTGTGAAGAAACTTGAGGAGAACAGGAAGTTGGTTATTTTAAGTAATCATGTAGTTGTGAGGCAAAGACAAAAAAGATTAAAGAAAACCTTTAAAATGGCAAACTCCAAACTTCTTCCACAAAATCTGTAAATCAGCTACTGCTGTATTCATTGCTGCACTACCCCCACATAGCCAGCCATGCTATTTATACCACAGGGGTTTTTGTGGCCCAATACTTCATGCGTGGTTGTATCAAATAGAAAACAATGCAACAAAAAGTTTTATTTTTTAATTTCTCTCAATATTAATTGTAGCTCCCCATTATCTGTGACTTCATCACATTGTGATGGCTTCTTCCACCGGTGCAATAGCAACAGAATAAAAACTGTTTCCAGCAAGAAAAATCGGACAAGGAAGAGGTAGCAGGACAAGCCCACTGGGACAGTCTTTGGTCTTGCTGGACATCTCTTTGGCTTCTAGAACTCAGCAACACAAGGCAAAGTGGCAGGATGACACCCATTCAGGGCCCTTGTATTTAAGCCTATGCAGCATGGAAGGCTTTCTTCCTCTTTGTCACTTACAGAGCTCGAGCAGATCACACCAGAATGTGCTTTATCGGGGCACCCTCAGATCCCAGTGTTTTGGGGAGCCCAGCCAGGATGTAGAAGGCTCAGTTCTTTCCATTTCTAAGCAGATTTGAACCCACATCTTTTACTTAGCAAGGAAATAGCCTAAACAGCTCACCACAGAGCATTCCAGAGGAAGAATTAACTATGATGCCGTTTTCAAACCCGTGCTATCCTTCATTTTGATTAACATGGCTTTATTTTATTTTGAATTAGGTGGGAGAAAAGAGTAAGCTACTTACACCAGGGAAACACTAGCATTCTGAGTCCTGTGCTGATGACAGTAATTGCAGGTTTGACTCTATTGCCCTTTTCAGATGAAGGTGACATTTTTAGTAGTGACTCTGGACCCAAGCCAGTTTCACTAGTGACCTGATTTTGGAGTCCTTACATCTCAGCTTCTCTGTGCCTTTGCCATATACAACAAACACGTAAAATACAGCATAAAAATAACAACTAAAATCCAAATATTTATTTATTTCCTTCTCTATTGCAATACTAAACAGCATCAGCAGCTCAGTGATACAATGCCTGTGAAAGGAGAAAACCAACAAATACTGAGAATCACTTCTACTTAAAAGGCACATGTGAGAGCAAAAGGAAAAAGAATACACAGAACTACCAAACCTTAGTTCCCTTGAAACTACAAGTCAAGCCTACCCTTGAATATTTCCTGAAAATACCACAAGCCGTGAAGGAAGGAAAAGCTGTGAAGGGCTGAAATGGAGTATCAGACATAAGGATAAAGGAGAGAAAAGCTGAGGTGGCAAGAGACTTCTCTGGCTTCCATGATAGTGTGGTCACCTCTACTTCACTGTGGCCTTCAGGGTTTGGTCTCAAAGGATCAAAGGCTGCACTGCCAGGCCAGTCTGCCCTGGTTGCAGCAGGACCCTTGTGATGGAAAGACACCTATGGTGTCAGTGGGCAGGTTCTTCAGGGAGCTACCAAGGGAGTCTCACAGAACAGGGAGAGAGTTCAGAAAGACAGAAGGATGCTCAGAAACAGCTAATTTTCTCTTGTAAGAGTTTTGTTTGATTGAAGGCTGTTATGGTTTTCAGCTGCATCTCATCAGATGCCCAGATGCAGTAGCAACTCAGTCCAAAGCAGACTGGGAGAGAGGATGGCAGCTGCTGGAAAGGACTTTTGGAAGAGATCATTGATTGGAGTGGCATCTGTAATCAGCTGGACCTACCAATGGTTGATGTATATATTGAGCAGAACTAAGGCAGATACGGTCTCATGGACTGTCTTTTAGGGCACTGTTGGGCAAGTTATGCTGGCTGATGATTCTCTTGATGATGTCTCTGATGATTCCTGATCAGGAATAATGGCTCTGTTGGATGACATTGCACAGACATCTTACACGGTCTCTGTGAATGGTTTTCTCTATTCCAAGTTAATTTCCTAGTGAGTAGCCAGAGTAGGAAATGTGCAGATGCCATGAGGTGATGGAGTCTCACAAAGATGAGGGGAGTGGTGAGGTCCTATGTTGATGTGAGCAGGGCAGGTGACAGCTTGTAAGACAAAGTACTGAAGGCTCCTCATTGCATCCAGGCATTTTGTTCATCGATTGTCTCAAGCTGTGAAGGACAAACTAATCCCACAGAAGCATTTTCCTGCACAAACTCTTCAGAGGGGCAACTCTTCCCATCATCTGGACAAAAATGTAACCCACCTCCCAAACAGAGCTCTTGCAGCTCTCCAGTCAAGTCTCTCATGTCAAGCAGCACTGCAAAAGGGCTTGGAAAGCTGCTTGATTCACCTAGTCCTTGTCAGGAGTATGAATTGATGCTAGGACAGGCTTCCTATTCTTGTAAGTTAGCCTCTTCCAGTTTACCTGTGTCCCTTATCCAGGGTGTGGCATGTGGCTGGGGAAGAAGAAAGAGTCAGGAAGGAGATATAAAAGCTAGATGCCAATGTGCAAAGTTAAATGGGATAACTGGAAAGTTTAATGTTCCTCCTGACAAAGCTTCCTGAGGCAGAAGTGAAGCAGCTGGTGTTTATCAGAGATATACCTCATACAATAGATGTGGATATAAATGACTTGAGCCAGTTGCTGGGAAGCTGAAGCCCAAATCTGAGCCAAATTACTCATGGCTGAGTCTTTTTCCCAAGGCCTGGCATGCTGAAGAGAATTATACAATGAAGCCTAAACCAGGCTCTCCATTGTCTTGTTCTGGAACATAAGCTCAGGGAAGTATGTGACCAGGAGAATGACCATGTCTGCCTCAACTTCTCAAACTACTTTTATTGCAAATAAAAGAAGCTAGACTGATAGTTTGAAGACTGACAGCCCAGAAAGCTGAGGTCTTCTTTCCTCACAAACTTCTTCCCTTGTACAAACTGAGGCAAGGCATATCCCTGTCTCCCTCTACCTTAGAATGTTCTTCAGCTTCAGCTTGTACTGGAGAAAGGGTATTATTAAAGCCTTCCTCTCTGTTGAGACTGAAAGGTGAGTACTCAGAAGAAACATGCAAGATGAGTTTTTATAGGGATTCAGAGAAAATTTGAGCTGCTGGGCTGTGAAGGAAATGCTGGAGAGAGACTGGGGCTGTTAGAGAGGTGCGCTTTGGTTGTGTAGATGTGGCTATATCACTGTCTAGTGGCTGTCCCATGGAACACAAGTCCCCTTGCTGCAGCTAGACTTTGTGGATACACCACGTGCTCAAATAATGAGTTCTATGTTTTTTAAGCCAAAAATTTTTCTCCCCCTGCTGAGGAACATGAAGTTTGTATATCTGCAACACATGGATTCCTTACAGAGGAGGAGATTTGCTCTTGAAGGGTAGTTTATATTGTTTTAGTTAGTGAAGGAATGAAGAAAGGAATCAGATTTTGGTTACAAAATGCTTAAGGATTAGACTGGTATTGCACTACCCAAAATGAAATCTACTGGTCCAGCTAGGAGTGAAGCATAAACAAGGCAAAATCTGAATTAAAAGCTGCTAGAGAGAGACAGCACCCAGTGTGCATTGGATAAAACCAGCAGCCCTGTGGACTGAGAACAATCCAACAACAACCCTAGCTCAGCTCCACAAATGTTATTGAACAAGTCTCATGAAGGTGTGTCCTATGTGAATTAGCCTTAAACAAAGAGGACTAAAAATCTCGAGCCTGTTCCTTCTTCCTCCCTGCTGTCTTGGTTTAAAAAGTTGAAAAGTCATGATTAAATTGGCTGCACTTGTTATTTAATATGTTTTATTTAGTTTGTTTCTATGATTTTTTTAAATATTTATCATATTGCTAAAGAATGGTGACTGTTTTCATAGAAACTGGAGATGGAAGAGACCCAATAAGTTCACATCCAGTCCATCCCCCCTGCTGCCACTGCCGAATTGTTCTACATGTACATTTTCCAGGACCACCTCCAAACTAATTTTGAAATGTTCTACTTTCTTGGCGAGGGTCTGTACTCCTCATGTACAGATCTGGAAGTAGCTGGTGATGCCCATTCTCATCTATCCTTCACTCCTTTTTCCCTTCATCTTCTTTATTCTCACATTTTCTTTACTCCATCCGCTCTTCATCTTTGTTCTTGCATTCCTTTTTCGGGCACAGGCACTACTTATTTGGTTATCCTTAAATGTTTCTTCTCTCTCCTTAGATTTTTAAAAGGATCTGCGCAGTTGGGCAGGGTTACTCTGGCAGATGCAAGCAGCCCAAGCAATATCATTTGAGCACTTATTTGTTGAGCAACCCTACCCTGGAATATCCTGTCCTGGGGAGTATGAAAAACCAAAACAAAATCTCCAAGGTATTTGCTGAATATCAAAGCAGAAGCACACAGAGAACATTGGCCCTCTACTAAACACAGCCAAGCACACTCTTCTTAAAATCCTATTCTGTTATAATTCTTTGGCAAGGAATTTTCTGCTAAAGATATTATTTATAACTATTGCAGTTCCTTTGTTTGTTACCCAGTTCCTGCATTGGTTTGATCTACAGGTCACACTTGGCCTACTTGGGGCAGCTTAGTGAGCTGGCTGTTTTCCCTCAAGACAGTCATCTTGTGCTTCAGGAGCTAGGCATGGATAAAATAACAGTTTCATCTCCACATTTTGTGATTGCAAAGAAAACTTTCCAGATGTGAGCCACTGTCTTCCTTTATTTTCACATCCATATTTCTTCTCTGTATTTCCATCATTTGGTTCAGGTCAGCTACAGAAAAAAACTTGTACACTTTGCCCTGTCCTTTTTACCTTAGGCTGAAGCACAAAAGCAGCACATCAGCCTGAGGCAATAGTGATTATTAAGTCTGCAGATCTGTAAATGTTATTCCCTTTGTATCAGTCTGCAGTTAGTAAAATATTGGGATGGAAAACCATCAATTCTGACCTCAGAGGAGGCTGCTAAACATCTCTTTAGCACAGACAACCCAAGCAAAATTTATACTATAGGATTAAAACTGAACACAGAAATCAGAAATACATTGAAATCAGAAGATGTTTTGAAGTTTCAGAAGGGTTTTCCCTTTCTTTATTTAGAAGGGCTTTTGGAGCACCTATATGTACATAGTGAAAATTTTTAAGGTGAAAACTGAACCATAAGTGCTCATTTACTCTTGGGAAGCCTCTTGATCTTTTCTCATGTTTCCCACAGCTCCTTAACTGCCATCCTTCCTATTCTGCTGCTCTTCTGTCAAGAGAATGAGTCACAGAAGTGCTGCATTTCAGCCAGATTTCTAGCCATATGTACATATGCTTGCTTTTTTGAGTTCCTCTCCCAGCTCCTTTCTTTCTCTTGTTTGAATTTCTATTCCATTTTGGAGTTGCACATACTATCTGCCCCAAAATCATAGCATTCCCAGAGAATTTTCACTTTGAATAATAAACAGCCTTCTAAGAACAGAAGAATCTTAATTAGCTCACACACTGACTATAATCTTAAAATGTGATTTATTCAAACAGTCAGTTCTGTTTCATGTGATTGCAAATGTGAGCAGATTTTGACATATTGGCTGGGTGTGGGTTTTGTGTTTGATTTTGGTCAGTTCAGGAATTAGCTGCCTTGACAAACATTAACTGAGATGAATCTTAAATTCAGCTGCTGTCGTGATTAATTATTCTTGATGATGAAAGTTAATAGCTATTTTTCTCCACAATCTTTGCAAGTCAAAGTTTTTAATCTAGTAAAGACTGAATGCTAATGCACTGTCTTACGTAAATCACAGGGATCTGCCTTTCTACAAATTAGTTACTGTCTCCTATTGTTATCTAATAGCAATAGACATGAAGAACTGGTGGAGTGAGCAGAGATGTAAAGCAGATCCTTTAGAATACTTACAGTATAAGACATAACAGGAGGTGACTGAAAGTATAAGGCCTCATCAAAAGATATGAACAGCCCTCTGAAGGTTCTCTGTGGAGTAAAGAGTCAGCATGTGGCAATATTTGCTCCTAAACAAGATACTTCACCTGGGATCTTAAAATTTAAATGAAAAAAAAAGTCTTAAAACCAGGATGAATGTAGTTGCCATCACTCTTCACTCTGTATTTCTATTCATTCACAACAATATAGACACTTTAGCTGATGTTGGTGAGAAATGAGATAAAAAGAAATTCACACACGTTGACATTTGTGCATATATTCACTAAGGCTTAGGCCTCAAATGCAATGAAAGCACTTGGACATCTCAATGGACATGTAGATGAACATCAGGTTCACCCAAACAATGCTTCCCAGAAAAATGTTAATTTGTAAACTGGAGATCTTCTGCCTCTGATTTGCACTACTGTGGCAACAGATGGAATGTTGTATCAAGTGCAAGTGTTCTTCCTTTAAGACAGATGGCCTTAAAACTGGAGATGAGCAAGAAAAAGGACATAATAATTATGAAAGATTTGGGAGAAAAAAGCCTCAGTGAAAATTTGAAAGAGACAGATTTGTTTAGTTTATGAAAAGGAAGATGGAGATGTGAATTTATCACAGCCATTCAATACCAACATGGTGGTGGGCAAAGTGGTAAATAGAGTTCAGTTACAAAGTCAAAGTCAGTTTTATGGTACTAAAAGGATAAAAGTAAATAACCTTTCCTGTTTGGTGTTCCAAGCTAGGCAGAAAAAGATGGGTAAGTTCTCAACTCCTCAGATATGGAGAAACACCCATTTGCCTGCATTTATACCCTTCCACCTAGTCCAGTGAGAGATACTTATTGGAATCTGAATTTATTCAAATCCAGACTTGAATTCAAGTAAATTTGGTAATATTGCTGACAAATAGTTGTCAGAACAATTACCAACAATTACTCATACAAAATATTTTCTATTAAAAACTGGGTTGTTTTTAGTAATTAGGACATTAATACCAAATCCAACAGTCTTTATTACAGAGGAAGTCAAACTATGTGTTCACAATACTTCTGTCTTTATAATATCCAGCCTGAATTTATGCTTTCATTACAGTATTGTTTGATCATCAGTCTTAATGAAGCTCTCATTAACCACCTCTGCTTTCCTGTGAAATGGTCACATATACTATTCAGCCATTACTGAATAAATCTACTCATTAAAGAAAGGAAATCATTAATCTCCTCTTGTCATCTGTGTCACAGTTGATAATGGGATGATACGATATCTAAAATGTAGATTAGAAAGTAAATTGTGTTTCTTTTCAAAAGCATAAAAGTAATTGAAAATGTTGCTATTGTATTGTACCTAATTTTTGCAATACTCTTTCCCACACTTATCATGCTTTAGAATGTGCTTCTTGGGTAGAGTGAATCTTCAAGGTTTTATAGACAATGAGAAATTTCTGGCTGGCTTTTAAATACTCATGTTTTGGAAAATATTGACATTTGTGTTTGAAGAGCAAGGGAAAAAGAGGTAATCATGTTTAGCTATATGTCCTACTACAGTCTTTTTCTACATCAGTCTTAATAGTTCCCATGACAAGACGCCTCAACTAAGGACGTATTTTGCTTCTCAGAAAGCTCTTTGCTCCAAAACCACATTTGTTTATGTATTGCCTCTCCTTTGTACATATGAATCAACTCACTTGAATTAATATCCTCATCCAGTATTGCAGAGATGAGTCTCAGATAGTTACAAGAATGAGGAACTCCGCAAACAAACAGTCTCTGTCCTGCTGGGCATTGATCTATTCCACAGGCTTTTAGTGCTGGGTATTTGCAAACCTTTCCACCTTACCAGCTGTGACTTGGTCTAATTGTCTGTAACAAATCTTGGTACAATCTTATTTACCTCATTATCTGTCAGTGACTGGCCAGTTTACCTGACTGATTCCACAGGCACACCCACACCTCTGCCTGGTGGCTGATTCAATAACTAAGTTACGGTTGAAATAAAACAAAAGGACCTGACCCAAATAGTTCTGGATTTTTATCAAAAAGAAAGAGCCTAACAAGATACTTAGATGAATATCTAACTATCTAAGTATCTATATGAATATTTATCACCTGGTTGAATCTGAAGCTATGTCTCCAAGAAAATCCTCCTAAGCAGAGCCACAAGGTCAAGGGATTCCTGTTTGCCTCCCTCAGACCCAAACACTCATTTACCCCTCTTTGTTTGGTGTGGGTGACTGTGGAGATGGACAGGAAATTGGGAAATAGATCTGACTAAAGAGTCAAAATTAAAAATATGTATTTGTTTGATCTGGTCCTGTCTCCTATACCGACCCACAAACATTGGTATCACCATGACTAAAGATGCTGGATAGGAGGGAAAGGGAATCTGCCAGAACCAGGACAAATAGCTGTAGAAAGTGGCCAGAAAGAATCCCTCTATTCCTTGAGTTTTCCTAAAACTATTCCAAGTGTTTCAGAGTCAAAATATTAGTATTCTACCTTTTTCTTTATGTTGATTATTGCACAGTCCTTCATCAGTAGTTGTCACACTTACTGCTTTCACTGTTTTCTTTCTCTTTTAGTCTTTATGCTTGCTTTGAGTTGTTTGCTTTTCTAGTAGCACTTTCAGCCCTCAGAAAATATTGTAGTTATTAATTTTTTAACTTTTCCCAGAATCCAATTATTTTCGTTGGAGTTTGAATTAAACCCATCATCCATCATCTTGCAAGACAGGAGACAACACTTGGCACTGTAGCTTGGTGTTAGTAACATTTTTCAAACTTATTTTTCTACTGCTGGTTTGTTTTGGGTGATGGCAAAAATTTTGTAATTTGCATTGGCTTTTTTCTTCTTTTCATTTTAATGGTAGATGGTTTTATTTATGTTACTCATTGTTTTTAGAAGTACTTATGCAGTCCAAGAGGACTTACAGTGATTACAACTGCTTGCATCTCAGCTACCAGCTGTTTACCTTTCAGCTTCTTGTTGAATGTGGTAGGCTAGGAGATGCCATGTGAAGATTAAAAGACTGTCACATCCACATCCTGAATGCTGTCCTCAGCTCTGGTCTTTCCTACTGAAAACAGGATATACTGGAATTAGAAGAGGTACAAAAGAATAAGGATTGTCAGTGAACTAGAATAGCTTATGTACAGGCAGAGATTAAATATGCTGTTCAGCTTGGAAATGAGGCACCTGCGGTATGTTATGGTAGAGGTCTGAAAATCATGACTGGGTTGGAAAAAACCAAAAGATAAATTTGCCATTTCAATGCCTCCCTCAGGACTGTTTTGGTTTTCAGGGAGGACTAGAACTGGTGGATTTTAGAACCTGGGAGACAGCTGAACTACATTTGGACTGTTCATTTACTCCCTCCCTCAGCATTTGTCACTAGTCTACAGGGGCAGCATGCTACCTTCTTAACTGGACCTTTAGTACAACTGGGGATGGCTGCTCTCACCTGCATAGGCAGCCTGGAACCAGGGAAGGAGGGGTGGAGAGGAGGCCTGGATGCATTATGCTGTGAGATCAAGTCACCAGTGAGACAGTCCTGAGTGATATGATTGCTAGCTGACTACTGGACAGGAAAGGCAGATATTAGGAGAGCAGGGAAATAATCTGCCTTTTCCTCTCCTGCTCCTGCACTTTCAAGTAGCTTAGCTCACAGTTTTCACTGCAAGGCTGCTGTCTTGTTTTCTACCTTCCATGTTAACATTCTCTTTGTGACCCTTGCTTGCTTGGGCAAGCATTTTCTTTCTTAAATAACTCTTTCAGCATAGTCATCATGTAAGTAAGGTGTTCATGGCCATGTCTGTCTCTATTCCTGCCCCTTTCACAGACACACACCATTCTCTAAATCAAATATTAGAGGCAAGGTATCAATTAAAAAAAGTCTGCCCTGAAATAAACCTTACACATTCCATTTAACATTTCCTTTGTCACCAGAAGCCCTGCAAAAATTGAATTTCTTCTGCAGGCTGCTGCTCCTCTCTTCTAGCCACCACATTTTTCATTCCAGGCCAGCTATTTCAATGTTGCTAATGGTTTCCCCTTGTTGTGCACCCAGTGTATAAACAAAGATCTTTCTGCACAAAACAAAGTCGAGTTATCATCTTTGATCAGATTGTTTGGATCAGGTTCAGCTGACAACTACGGAGTTGTTTTTCCACCCCTATGCATTTTCAACATGCTGCAAATCCCTTATGCTTGTGGGATTTCTGTTTGTTTGCTTGGGTTTCTTCAGAGGTTAACTTCTCCAAAGAGCAATGTGGAAAAGAGAGGAATGAAGCACATTTCCCAGATCCTGAGGAGCAAAGAATGTGTGTTGCTGGCAGAATATGATTGCTAACAAACATCCTGGATGCCATCAAGCTAAAAGCATAAGGGCTGTGAAGTCAAAGAGTGCATCCACAGAAAAAAGGTGAAGCTGAAGCTGTAGCTGTTAGGCCTTTGAGCATATGGTGCACACATGAAATAGATCTTCAAGATCAAAGGTTAAGAGTTATTTTTTAACTCATGTAAACAGTTCTTTGTGCTTCCACCGTACCTCTCCTTTTGTCTAGGGATGCTAAAGCGTTTTTGTAACTCTGGGGACCATTACCTTATCTAACAATCAGGGACACTAATGTACAGAGAGCTGAGGTGCAAAGTCAAGTCATGCAATCAGAAAGTAAGAGTTGGCAAAAGCAGAGACTGCGCCTTTCTCTGTGGACCTTGTTTTTACAATATCAAAGATTTAATTTTTAAAAGGGCCAAATAATTTTTTAGTAGTGTGTTTATGACCAGGCTAACACTTCTTATAGCCAAAAGACTATCAAAAGATTACTTTGTACTGTGATGTACCAAAAGGAAGACTGATACCTATGCAGGCAATGAAATAATATTATTATTATTATTATTATTATTATTATTATTATTATTATTATTATTATTATTATTATTATTATTCCCATTTAAAATCAACACTCAGTTTTGTGTTCTAATGGATGAAAAGATACTTCTATCTCTACTCTGCCCACCTTTGTAAGAGCACACATTCCAAAACGCACACCTTTTAGACAAAGCAGCGGCACTGTTGCTGAAATCTTAGCCTTCCTGCAGGCTGATTTTGTCCCTGAGCCCTAAGTATCAACTCTCTACCAGGGACACTGCACATTGGGGTACTGATGCCATCAGTATCAAAGAAATTATTTTCTGGATACAAAGCTTAACAACAGCAATGCTAGGGATTTTTTGTCCATATTTTGTCCATGTCCAATGCATGGGATTTTTTGACTCTGTTTCTACTAAACATCAGTGCTCCAAGTTCAGATTTGATTTATGCTTTCAAGTGCTTACATATCTCTTCACTTGCCCTCATCAATGAGGAATGAAACTAGAAATAGCACGGTACTCAACAGATAGACCAGATCATTGTTACAGTACTGTAGATTCTGGAATTTAAAAATGAAGTGGTTGTTTCTTTGATCTAGAAAGTCTGAATAACACCTAGAATACCAAAGTGATCTACAGAAAAGGGCACGATGGAATGTATTCATGTTGCCAAATGTTTGTGAGTTTGAATGAACCACACTAAACTCAAGCAGATATTCAGAAAATAGGCAAAGTTATTGGCAAAGGCCCTAGTAAGGACCACTTTAGAAGAGTGCCTGATTTGCAGTATCTGGGTAGGCAGTTTACAGAGAAGTCTGAAGCAATTTTGGATTCTGTGAGGGTCTGATTTTGAAGTATCACTTCTTCCTGAAGTGTCACAAAGACCCTAAGCTTACCAAAAATAGTGAGTGGAAGTTCTGTGGGGGAAAAATAATAGGGGAGATTCAAAATATTGTTACACTGATTTTGAAAACCACTTTTTCCATCTGAACTTCTGAATATTTCAAACCTTTTAAAACATAAATGTTGGAAACCAGAAGGTATTCCAGTTGAAGAAGAATGCCTAATTTTGAAAATATTAAATTCAGACAGCAAAACCACATAATTTCTTCCCCAGATTTTACTGAGTCAATTAATTAAAAAAGCTGCACTTGCTCACCAGCAGGGTTGATTTAAAAGAATTGGCTCTTCCTAATAAACAGTGTTACTTCAGAAAAAACCTAACCAGATCTAAGAGGCACTGTGTTCAAAAGCAATGCAAAACTCCTCTCATGGGGGCCTGGGAGCCCATGCTGCTTGTCAGCAACAAATATATCATCACCTGGTGGTAACCAGCTTTTTATCAATAGCTGCCAAAAGGTCAGCAAGACCAGCACAGAAAAAAAGGTGCTGATGCAGGTATTCTGAATATGAGGCCTGACCAAGTAAGATGAGGAGGTGATAACATGAGGGCTTTCTTTTTTTTTCTTTTTTTTTTTTTTTCTTTTTTGTTAACAGAGGCTGGAATTACTGGAGGCATCAATTAGTCACATGGATAAGCACACAAGAAAGTTTGTTCTCTGTGGTCTGCAAATGAGACATGAAATAATTTGCAAGGAAATGTGTCTATTGCTATATGGTCCCCAGCATGGTAAAGCTCAAAAATCCCTGATCAGGTTTGGAAGTTGATCCCTACTGCCTGCTGCCAGCTTCCTGGCACTTCCCACTAGCTGTCTCTACACTGTATTGCAGATGTGATGCATTTCCTTGGGTGTCTGGGAAGTGAGCAACTATAAAAATTATTATGGAAAAATCTATTAACACTGCTGTGTACTGATTGCACATGTACAATATTTTAGGATTCAGAAGCCATGGAAATGCCAATGGCTGGTTTAAGATTAATAAAAGATTAAGTGTATTCACTTGGATGAATGACAAGCGGGGATATTTGCTTTAGATTGTGCAAAAGCATATTCTGACAAGAATATGGGGTAATAAAATCAATAAACCAATTCTTCCTTTAGTCCACATTTGTCAAACTGGTACTTGCAAGCCTCTGACTTGACTTGTTTCTTCCACTGTGCTCTTTTTCCCTTGCAGATCAAAGTCTGCCCAGGTTCTAAATATGCTTGTCATCCAATTGCCACTCAGAAACAACCACATCCTTTCTTAACTCAGTTCAAGCAAAGCCCAGAATGTCAATTTCCTGTTGGAAAAGTGGTCTGCACTGACTGAGATCAGATGTTGAGCAGTTGGCTCAACAAGGAAGAATGGCCTTGTGGATTAGAAGCAATTCTGTACCTTGCTTTTCCACAACTTTTCTGAATGACTTTGGCCAAATTACTTAACTCTGTGCTTTGGTTCTCTTGCAGTGTGACACTACTTGTCTACTTCTCTTGGAAAATGCTTGTATATTATGATGATGCTGACAAATAGAGCACCTAAATGTCTAGATGACTCCAATGCCAGTTTCTGTATCTGCCCTGACATCAAATTCAGTGCTACAAAGATACCAGAACCTTCACAGATGCCTTCTCCCAGTTAGCTTTTTCTCAGTTTCAGTGTTTCAAAGTTAGTGTTTTCTCAGCTTTTCTTTGGAACCACTTAGCTCCATCGTTTCAGTTCCAGGCTTTCCTTAATGCTGAAATGTTTCATTTATGCCAGATTATAAATCAGATTTTAGCTAATGGAAACAGCCATTTTATTTTTTCCTACCTACTTTCAAATGCAGGAAATAAGCTGCTTGGAATTTTCAACTAGTCAGCCATTCTTCTAATTTCATTTGAACCATTTCTCTGTAGGCAATGTTAAAAAATTGCTGTGGCTCTTCTCAGATATTTCAGTAGTGACTTGGTCCTACAGAGAATAAATGTGACATGCAGAGAACTAGAGCCTTGACACGGCTCTCTCACTGAAGTTAACAATCTCCCAGGTACATTTCCTTGTGTCTGAGACTCCCATTGCAGCTCATTCTTGGAATGTGCTACTGTAGCAGAGGTCCACAACACCTGCGTCCTGGTTTAAGGCAAATTTGGGAGAAAACCTCCAAGGGGGTTCTTCTAGAAAGCAAATTTATGTGGCTCCTCTCTCAATTGGTTTGGGAAAAGATTTCCTTGGAGAAAAGTGGAAAAAACATGTCTATTTAACAGGCAAAGCATTCACTAGCACAAAAAATGAACAATATTAAACAATAAAACCTCTCGCTCCTCTGAAGAGATGACAAACTCAGAAAGTCTCCTACATGGGCTGTAGCTCGGCTTACTCAGTCTCCTATCAGTCCATCCAGTGCTGGGAAATGCCACGGCCCAGGCCAGGCCCTGGTGGGCCACTGGTGTGAGCTGCTGGTGCTCTTTTGGGTTTTCAGTCTAGAGCAGGTTTAAACAGTTGCAAGAAAAAGAAAAAACCACAGTCCAGGGAACTTCTCTGTCTCAGCTGGCTAAAAACTAACTGAAAGTAAAGGAGAGCTCTGTCTCGCTGTCTGTCTGTGCTGCAGACAACACAGTCTAGGAGAAGGATGTGGGGGAGCAAGAGCAGCTCTTGATAACAAACTCCACACTTCTTCTCTCCCCCCTTTTGCTCTCAGAACTAGACTTAAAGGTGCAAAACTTATTTCTGGGCTAAACAGACAAATGGGGATACAAGCATCATAAAGTCACCCCAGGGCAACCAGTGACTTGGTTTTCACTCTCATCAGGGACATTGTAGAGGATGAGCCTGCAATTCTTTTTCTTATGACTTAAAGTGGCAGATTCCTCCTTTAGTTTACGAATTGAGAAATTTTACTTAGTTTAAAAAAAATTACCCCTTGTTTAATTTTACATAAGGCTGGATGACTAACAGGGCAACCACCTCTCTTTTGCTGAAATCAATTGTACCTAGCATTCTGCTGTAGAAATTGCTGAACAGAATGAAGCCTTGAACATCTTTACTCTTTCATGTGTAAAAAAGCACAGAACACCCTCATTTCCAAATATGCAAATAGACACAGGTAAGTTCACCTCCTTTTACAGGTCTATGTGTACTTACCAGAACGATGAGCTGGTGATTTTTCTTCCAATTCCCAGCCAGCATGGTTCATGCAAGATTGTTTGCAGGGCCCATTATTTTTTGAATTCAAAGTTCCACAATTGTACCTCTTCTCACAGATCTTCTTCAGATTAGTCAAGAGTGGCTCTATCACTCACCTGCTTAATCACATCAGCTACTCCCTGCTCTCAGAAGGAGGAATAGGGTAAGCTTGTTCCTCTTCATAACAGGCATTTTTAACCAGTGGGACTGGGCACACAGGTCAGAACAATCGGTGTTCTCTATTATGAGTGAAATATAGCTCACTTCTTCCTGAAACTACATTTCTACCAGCTATATGGACTACTTGCTTAAAATAAAAGCAGTGCATTCTCCCACTGAATGCTGAAAAGCAGTATTGCCATCATACACAAAAGGATTTTTTTCTGATTTTTTTCCTCACTGATCTACTTTGAAGGCCCTGGTGCACCAAAATCTAGGTTTATGTGACTAATGCTCAGTAGCCTGTGGTGATCTGCTGTCTTCCTCATCTTTTCACATGAACATTTTGGTTGTATTTACATCACCTGGAAGAGAAAGAAAGGCAAAGACCCATTGCAGTTGCCTGCTGTCCAATATACTGTATTTGTTAACAGACATATTAGAGGCTTTTTAAGGAGTTCACTTGAATCAGGAGTAATACTTCTCTGCATGATTTCCCTGCATATATTTTTGAGCTTCTTGTGTAATTTACCTTTCAGGTAAAGTTTTGTCCATCCACAAAGGGCCCAGACTCAAGAGCTGGCAAGTACAGCACAGAGATTGTTATTTTACTTCAAATTATTCAGATATTTATAGTGAAAATCAGAAAAAATATGCTCATACTACAATCAAGGTATCAGTTGTAACAACCCAAGTGATAAGGATTGGTTTTCTTCCAGAATATTGTGTATTCTTGGAACATGCAGAGCTGCTGCCACGACTAGATGGGTGGGACACTCCTTTTTCTTTTCTTTTTTTTTCCTCTTTCCTGCACATATGAGAGGGAGAAAGAGGTGAAAAATGAGTAGGGGTTTTAAGTGGTTTTTAAATCTTATCAAGGCAAAAACTTCCGTTAATATTGCTTGTATAGCCAGAGCAGGAATGTACACAAAGTGTCTCAGAGAAGATCAGTAACAGATAAGTAACATTTTTATATAAAGCCAACACATCCTGGCAATGTATCCAAGTCTTTAAGTCCCATGTGCTCCACAGCTTACCTCCTAAAATGCCCAGGGCAAGCAAAAAATTGGCTGCTAAAAATCCACAATCACAGGACTTCTTCCTTCATCTCCTTTGCTTGTGCACTGTAATATTGTGTTATCATGTGAGGACATGATAACACTATCTTACACCTTAAAGTGTTAAACTCAACAAGAAATGTGGCAAAGAATGCTTTGCAAAATGGCATTGTGACACCCCTACCCAGCTTAACACTTTTGTCAGCACCACTCTGCATTGCATGGGGGAGTCACTGTAGGTGTGTAATAACTGTGACCCTGGAGCCTTCCCCTTAGAGTTCATATCCAACTCACTTAAATGCTTGAGAATTGTCAGGGGCATGTAAAAGAATGGATTTCCATGTCTCAGAAGTACAGAGTGTTAATGTAAATGGAAAGGATTGGTACTACACCTCTTGGCTTCTCACAGTTCTGTCTGATGGAAATTTTTTGTCTGTCATTGTCTTCTATTGCCTGACATTCTTTCTTTCAGTGGTACTACCTTTTTTTCATATTGTTACTTGTTTCTGAAATTGTACTTATTCACACCAATAAAACATTTAGGAAACAGCTGGTGGAGAAGAGTATACACAATGGAGTTGTACAGCACTATGGAGCTTAAAATCCACCATATACTTATATTGATATGTGCCTAATGACCTGTGTTTGATAACCAAAATTATCAGGTCTCTTTATTCACTGGTAGATCAGGCTCTGAGTGCTTCTTTTTAGTTCAGTTGAAATCAGCTCATAAAGAAAATTCAGTGCAGGGAAGCCTCTGGTATTAGAACAGAAACTTTAATCAGATTTTTAAATATCTCTTGGAAATGCAGAAAACAATTTGCAAAGAGTGTTGTTTTAAGTTGGGGGGACAAATAATAAAATATTTAAAAGGATTTAAAAAATATTTTATATGTTCTCATTCTATTTCAAATTTTGTTTGGATTGTACTGTACTGTCTGTATTGTAATTAAATGCTTTGGCTAGATTTTTTCAAGGTTTTACAAATACTTTTTTTCATAATTTCCCTTTTAAATTCAAAGAGTATACTTTGAATTCTTAATGATTTCTCTGAGAGGAAAACTGCTTTCTATCAGCTGCAATTTTCACCTGCATGGTTTGCAAGTTTTATTAAATAGGAACTTCTCTCCTTAGAGACTCTCTGTCCCTGTCTCCAAAGGGCTATCATCCATATTCTCATTTGTCTGCATGAATTCAATTCTTCCTGTTGCATTCAGTTGTCTGAATAGCTTTAGAATTTCAAACACACCTTATAATTAATTTTCCCTCTTTTCTAAACCTCAGTCTTCTTGTCCCACATCTTCTTTGCCTTGACTGCCTCAGAGTTATGTTCACATGAATAACTCTCCTTTTCCCTGTATTTTCTTCAAGCTTCACATGAAAATTTCCCAGAATGAGAATGGAGCAAATTGCAAAGAATTTGTTGAGAGTGGGCTAGACTTGTGGGATTGATCACGAGGCAGGCCAGAGTGGAGGGGGAGAAGTGACAAGAAAACTACAGTGCAACATTAAACACCAGCAGAGAGAATGCATAGGCTTTTGATACCTCATGTCCCAAAATGCTGTAGCTGCTCTGGAGGAAAGGTGGAAAGAGGAAGATGCTAGTGAGATGACTTCTGTCCCTGTAGCTCATGACAAAAGAGTGGCGGCAAACAAGGCTGATGTTTGCTAGGGCTGTATTGACAGCAGCATTGCCTGTAGATCATGCGAGGGGAGCGATGCTACTGCTTTTTCTCAGTGCTTTTTAGACCACCTCTAGAATAGCCTGTCCACTCCTGGGTTCCTCAATGCAAGAAAGAACATAGATAAATTAGTGCAAGTTTGGTGGTGATGGGACTGGAGCACTTGCACTGTGAGGAGAGGCCAAGGGAGCTCCCTTTGTTTGCCCTGGAGACGAGATACCAAATTGCATCTTTCCAACGATGGCAGCCAGAAAGTAAAAGAAGAGTGGCTCAGGCTTGGTGCAAGGTAAAAATTTTTCTCTACGACACTCAAGCAGCAGAGCAAACAAGTATTCCTGGAAGGGTGTGCCATTTCTATCCTTGAGTGCAGAGAAGGGCAAAAAAACTGTGGAAGGATCCGGCGCGTAAGTCCTATGAGGGTTGCTAAGGGACAGAGGGTGTTAAACCTGAAAAAAAGGGGTCTGAGACCTTACTGCTATCTGCAACTGCTTGAAAGAAGGTTGTAGCCAGATGTGGTGTTGGCCTTTTCTCCCAGGCAACTAGTGACAGAAGGAGAGGATGTAGTCTCAAGCTGTACCAGGACTGGTTTAGGTTGGACATCAGGAGGAATTTCTTCCCAAAAAGGGTGATTTAAACATTGGAATGGTCCACCCAGGGAGGTGGTGGGGGTCACTGTCCCTAGAGATGTTTAAGGAAAGACTGGATGTGGCACACAATGCTCTGGTCTGGTTGATGTAGTGGTGCTTGGTCAAAGGTTGGACTCAGTGATCTGGGAGGGCTTTTCCAACCTTACTGATTCTGTGATTCTGTGTTTCTGTTCCTGGCAGGACACGGCCCTGCGCAGCCCAGTGCGGCCTCATCATTGGGAGTATGAGGGGAACTGGAGCCCTCCCAGCGTCGGTTCCAGCCCTTGGTGCTGTGATCCCACTGCTCTCCCTCAGCATGCCCTGATGGCAGCCCCCGCACAACACTGCACAGCCCCTCACAGCCCCTCAGAGCCTCTCAC
>VZRH01005668.1:1573515-1618313 GCA_013397555.1 Urocynchramus pylzowi | reverse complement strand
CTCACAGCCCCTCATAGCCTCTCACAGCCCCTCAAAGCCTCTCACAGCCCCCTCACAGCCCCTCACAGCCTCTCACAGCCCCCTCACAGCCCCCTCACTGCCCCGCGGCCGCCGGGCCGAGGGAGCGGCCTCCGGAGCCGGCAGGGGGACCTCGCGCCTCAGCCCGCGGTGCCGGCGCCGCAGCCTCGGCTTTTAAGTAACAAAATCGATGTGGAATTCAAGTGAAATTGATGTGGAACCCAAAGGGTCCCGTGATGTCAGTTCAAGCCGTGCTCCCTGCCTCAGGGAGTCTGGGGGGCATGGGGTAGGCCGCAAGGCCTACTCGGGGTCTGTGAGGGCTGCTGGAAGGAAAAAGGAGGAGAAAGACAAAATAAAGACCCATGCCCAATGGCCTGACTGGGGACCGTCATTGTAAGACATAACTATGTTTTCCCTCTGTGGTGTAGAGCCACTGCAGGTGTTTGTGCTGGGCTTTAGATACAGTCAGCACCCTGAAATTCCTCTGTTGATGGGTGTCTGGGATGTGATACCCTTGAATCCAGACTTCCACTCACTCTTTGCCAGTGAGAGGAAGCTTAAGAGTGATAAAACTGATACGAGAAGATAAGTAGGTGCCATGGTTCCTAACTCTGTGTTCTGGGATCAAACGGGTGCTTTGCATCTCTTTAGGGGAAGCTGGGGTTTGAGGTTTCAGTGTGTTACACTGATCAAGCATTTTTGTATTTTCATTGATAAAGCCTTCTATGTTCCTGTACTGAGTTGTTTTTATACACTTTCTGCCCTGAGTGCATACATAATATTCAGGGACTTAACCACTGACCCAATTAAAAAACCCAAAAAACCACCTTCTTAAAAGTCTAATTAAATTTCTATAAAGGCTTAGGTCTGCAAAATAGTTTTCACTCCTGAGCACTTCTAGCCTGCTTTCCCTTGATTTCAAAGTCCTTAAGCGATAGCTTTTCCTTTTAAGTATAAGTTCTAAATCTGATTGAATTAAAGCAGAAGAAGGAGTATATTTTTACTGAGGGGTTCATTATTTTAAATCATCTTTTCCAGTACAGCTGGACAAAGATGACTGGCCATGTGACCTGTTGTTATCCCGCAGAATAATTCTACCAGTTTCAGTCAGTCCAATCCAATCCAATCCAATCCAATCCAATCCAGCCTCAGCCATGTCACTCTCCAAACAGTAATTGGGCAGTGGATCTTGCACAGTATCTCAGGCACAGAAAGAAAAATCTCAGAAGAAAGATCTTGCAGTTTTAAGATCCTCTGCTTCTGGATGTCAGATCTACTAGGAAAGGCTTCTACCTCTCTCACAATATGCTCTGTTGCCATAGGCAACTTGAGAAATAGAAGCTGTGGGTACTCATAATTCTTTCAAGAAACTATCTAGTGATAAAGGAATAGGATAACAAGCATCTTTTTTTCTTTCCTTGGCTTTGTCTTGGCTTTTCTTTCCACACAGGATTTCTTGCTAGGTGTCATAATTTGTTTTCCCCCTCATGTTTTGTTAAATGAGTCCCTTTCTGTTCCACAGTACAAATGTATTATATGCTGGATCTTTCATATACGTTCAAGAAACCTGATCATTCTGACTCTTTCAACTCAACTTCTTTGTCTCCTTCCCATGCAGCAGCACATGCTGTCAGATGACAAGCTGGAAAGCAGCTTTGCAGGAAAAGTCCTGGTGGACACCAAGCTGAACATAAGTGGCAAAGAAAGGTAATGGTATCCTGGACTGGATTAGGAGAGGTGTTCTTCCCCCACTCAGCACTGGTGAGGCCACACCTGTAGTACTGTGTCCAGTTCTGGGCTCCCCAGTAAGAGTCACTTCGTGGAAGGATCTTTCTCACCTTCTTTATTTAATCAGTCATTTAAAGTGTTTTTGTGCTGAACAGATTAATCAGATACTTTTTTCATTTTCTTCATCACCTGCATAGGTTGAACTCCATAAACTCCACATTGTAAACATGCTTTCTAGAGACTTAATCATCTTTTTTCACTTCTTCTCCAATTCTAATATTTTAACTTTAAAAAAAAAAAAAAAGACTTATGTTTCTGGGTATGGTAGTGCATTTAACAGTGCAAGGTAAAGAAGTAACATCTTTCCATTGCCTCTGTGTCATAGTCCCATTTAAAAACCTGTACAAGTTAAATCAAAAGCATGTTTCAGAAGAGGGCAGGCAATATACATGGTGCACCAGCTGTGCACATAGGCATGTAACTGCAATCTGAGCTACTCTCAACTCATCTTTCCATTTTTCCTGGGTCTGTGCCCTTCTGAAATAATAAGCATTGCTTATTAGAAGCACGTGGCTGGCCATAATTTTTTATTATTTTCATGAGGCTGGTTTTGGTTTTTTTTTTTTGTTTTAAGAGATTAACAAAAGCAATGGACAAAAGATATGCTGGTCTTAATATCAAGAACACACCAAGTGGAGGATAATTTGAGCTTGCATATCTGCCATAAATTTCACAACTATGTGAGGAGGTATGACATGACAATGTCTGTAAGGATAGTCTGAATTTCTGGACCTCTCTGCAGAATCTCTTTTTGCTAGTGGCAAGCCTTGCTCAGCTTTCCTGGAGTCTCAAGTGAAGCAGCTCTGCACTTGATGCATTTGCACTTCCTGTTGCAAGCCAGCCTTATGTATCACTCATCTCCTTAGACTTTCTCAGTCTTCATCCATTTCCCATCTTTCACAGCTTTCACCAGCTTTTCTGTCTAATTGTAGTTTTTCTCTTGAAAACCTTCTGGCAGTGCATCCTGAAATCAGAAAATATGTCTTGCTTAACTCCTTCCCTGTCCCAGCATTATGGTCCTCCTAGTGCAGAAGTTTGAAAACCAAGGACAGATCAGTTATGAATTATGACAGCCTGGCATTCCAGTGTAGAGAAGCATTTTATTTATCTATATATATATATAATTTTGCTTTTTGCCTTCTGAGTTTGAAAAGGAGGAAGAAAGAGAATTTGAAACCAAAACACAGATAGATTTCTTTAATAGAATTACCGTATTTTTGGGGTTGAGTGTAACCTCCAGCAGCAAATAATTCACCTGAAAGAGGAAAAAGTGCCCTAAGGCATACTTGCCATGGGGTGCTTTGTTAATATCAATCTCCTCAGAAGTAACTGTAGAATATTCTGGAAATACAGCACTCCACTGTTCCATCACTTGTTAACCATAAGGAAATATTGCTTGTCGCAGTAGCATTGGCTGGCATTAAGGAATTTTCAGTGAAACTAACTGACTTTCCTCTTCACTGATGACCTGTATGCTGGGAGCAAATGTACACTCACCAAGTTTAAAGATGATAAAAGACTTGGAGGAGTGCACCCCAGACAGTTGTGTGGCCATCCAGAGGGGTCTCAAGAGGCTGGGGAAATGAGCAGAGAGCAACCTCAGAAAAAACTCTAAGGAAATCTAAAAAGTCCTGCACCTTGGGAGGAATAGCTCCCAAAATGCACAGGTACAGGCTGGGGCAATCCATCCGGAAAGCAGCTGAGCAGAAAAGGACAGGGATGGCCTAGTGGACAAGCTGAAGATGAGGCAGCAGTGCGCCCTCGTGGCAAAGGCGGCCAACAGTGTCTGGGCTGCATCAGGGAAAGCGTTGCCAGCAGGCTGAGGCACGTGGTCCTGCCCCTCTAATCAGCACTGGTGAGGCACCATCTGGAGTCCTGTGTCCAGTTCTGGGCTTCCCAGTATGTGAGAGACACGGACATACTGGAGAGAGTCCAGTGAAGGACTACAAGGATGATTTAAGGACTGGAGCGTCTCTCATCTGAGCACAGGCTGAGTATGTTGGGAATGCTCAGCCTGGAGAAAAGAAGCCTCAGAGAGATCTCATGAGTGTGTATAAATGCCTGAAGGGAGGGTGCAAAAGAGACTGAGCCAGACTCTTTTCAGCGGTCCCCAGTGACAGGCCCAAAGGCAATAAGCACAAACTGAAACACAGGAGGTTCTCTCTGAACACCTTTCAGAAGGAAATCCTTTTTACTGTGAAGGGTGGCTGAGCCCTGCACCAGGTTGCCCAGATATACTGTGGAGTCTCCCTCCTTGGAGATACTCACAAACTGTCTGGACATAGACCTGGGCAACTTGCTGCAGGTGACCCTGCTCGAGCAGGAGGGTTGAGCTGGACACATTCCCTAGATCCATTCCAATCTCAACTATTTGGTGATTTAGTGCTGGTTAGTCAGTGAACTTGAAGCAATCTATCACAACTCTGAGTCTGATAACAGAATTTTACATTAGGGCATTGGATGCAAATTTGCTGCATCTTTGCCATTTCGTTGTTAACATTTCTTTGTTTTCTGAAATTCATAATGTTCTGCCTGAAAATAAAGGAATGGTGTTTTTGAGTGGAGCTGTTCCATGCTGTGGTACATAGTGGATGTACACTCTTTCATGTGCTTGCCACATTGATGGAGTCACTAACTGACTGAAAGCTGCCAAAGAAAGAAATTAAGTGTGTGAGGCGATAGCCTGGAAATCTGAACGCATTTGTATGGAGGACAAAAATGCCAGCACATCAGCCATGCTTTTACTGTGCCTTGCTACTGTGCTCATTACACCTGCTAGTGCAGAGGATTAATGTTTCAACACACAGAGACAAATTAAGATTTTCCCTGAAGCCCATCTGCTTTTTTCCCCTTAAATCTTTACCTGCAGGAAGGAATTAGACTTGATTTAAGGGAAAGAATAGAGGAGGCAGAGAAATTGAGCTGTTAATAGAAGGAGGTTGGCAGCCTAAAGTAGAGGGATGGCAAGAGAGAAAACAAACAACTTCACAAATTAGGAACAAATTCAGGATGGAAGGGAGTTTTCAAAGAATAAACCTAACCCACCAGGTTGCTTTTTCCACTGGTTACAGCTGCTGATGTACATATCATATGTATGAATGAACATATGAAACCTCCACTTGTGCCATTCTCAGTCATTGCAGCAGTACCTTTTTTGTTCATTTGCTTCCAAGAAGTAATTCTGGAAATGTTTCATCCCTGAGTACACCCAATGTTGGTATTCCCTAACATGATGCTTTAATGGAAGAAGAATAAAAAGAGCAACACAGAAAAAGACATTTGTTTTAATCCATCATTAAATAAGTTTGCTAGACAGTATAAACTTTTACAAAAAATTAAAATCTTTGCCTTCTAATAACATTTGAATGATATTAATCTGAATGAAAATATTTGGAATGCTAGTGTAATAGCTTAATAAACTGACTCCCAAATAGTTTTGCTAACTCAAAAGGACATTCATTTCCCTCAAACACTTGAAAATGGAGTAAAAATTGAGGTGGAATCTAGCAACTCACATCATTTAACAGAAAAGAATATTTCTACCCAACAACTGTAGAGAATTTATGTCCCCAGACTGCAACTCTGAGCTGAAATTTGTCTTAAGAATATGATGCTAATGCTCCTGCTCTTTCTGAAAGTGTCAGACCTACAAACACAATCAAGATCTTAGAAGAATTTTGTCTCAGTTCTGCTGCATTCTTCCTCCGGAAAGATGTCAGTGCTGTTGAAGAATATAAAGTGCAGAGATCATTCAAGATTGGAGAACTGACACATTTTGAGCGAAACAAAGGATCCTTTCTGAAGGATAAAACTCCTTCCTACGGCTGAACATACCACAGTGTATGAATTGCTCTATCATCAAGGTCTGAAGTAAAATTAGGAAAGGGAGAACATAGTCAACCAAAAAGGAACATGACTTAAGTAATATTTTTTCATTATCTGCTCAGCCTAGTTTTGTATGGTTAGATATACACACATAGGATACCTCATGCTATCATTTTCTATCCCTGAATCCACCTGAACAACTCTTACAACTCTCAGTCAGAATACAGAGGAAAAAAGTGTGGAGGTACTAACTGTCTGGGTTCATTAAGCTTGGATGATTTTAAAAAAAAAATGAAGTTAATCAAAAATTATGTTTAGAGCAACTATTTCCTTTAGGTTATTTCTAGTTTCAAATGCTTGATAGGAATTCCATGCCTTTTCTCAGAAAGCAAGGATGTGCCCTAAAGTTCCTCTTCCTGATGTGAAGCTTTACAAGGAAGTTACTGGTACAAAGCCACAGTGGCTCTGCCAAAAGCATTTATGGCTCATGGTTAGGCAGGAGGCTTGAAACTAGATGACCTTCAAGGTCCCTTCCAACTATGGTTCTATGATTCTATGATTTATGGGTAATAGCTTACCTCTGATCATGTTTGCTGTGATGGTTATGATTCACAGATTGTGGCTTAACTCTTTCTATTTCTGAGACATTCTCTGACCCATGCAGCTCTGCTTTCTCCATTGACTCTCAGGATTTTACATTGTCACAGTGCATAATAAAAGATGCAACAAAAAGGTAGTCATGCAGACAGGCAGAGCATCACATTTACTACCATTTACTACCATTCTGGAGCAACAATAAAAGCAGAGAACACTGGGCAGTAGGTTTCAGCCATCACACTAAAGTGTTGCATGTTGTTCTGTAGGACTTCTGGGGAGGGTTCTTGTTGTGGCAGACCTCATGCTTTGCTGGGTGCAGAGGTGGTTCCCAGTCAGCAGTCTGGCTGATGGCCTCAGTTTCAAGCTGGATAGCTTCTAGACAGCTAGACTGGCATCTAGAATAGATCAATATGTGATTTACAGAAATGTGAAAAATAGGAACTGTAAAGGAGTTGATAGTAAATGTCCAGTTATCTTAGAATTTGAGAAAAGAACAAGGTGGGGGTCAGGACCCTTGGCTGTATAAGGAAACAGGACTGACTGAGAAATGCATTTCCCTCTTGCTACAAGGAAAATGGATTCTGATGTCAACATGATTCAGTGCTGAATAAACCCTGGACTGCTGAGAATTAGTCTCGGAACAAAATAGAGAAATGAAATGCCAAGATCAAATTCTGTTCCCAGAACAAGATGATTCTTTCAGCCCAGTGTGTGGGCAGCTTGTGGTGGAGCACTGTTCAACTCTGTGATGACGGAGATCCTTCCGTGAACTTCATGTAAGTTCATCTCACCCCTGCCCCAACTCCACCTTTCTTATAAGCAGTGATAGGCAACAAAGATTTATATAGTTCAATGATTTTAAGAGCCAAATCTACCCCAAACCCAGAAAAAAAGAAGGATGAAACTACTGGAAAAGGTGGTAAGCTGGTGCCATGGCAGTCTCACAGAGCACAAAAAAGAGGGAGAAGTGGATTCCAGGATGAGACAGGAGAAAGATGCTTTGACTTGCTGCAGGATGGACGAAGTTGCTGCAGGAACTAAATTGTCCTAGGAAGTTATGCTTAAGTCCAACATGAAACCTAACTTTCTGTCACCAGCTTGAAAGTAGATAAAGGGATGATTACAAAGGGTAAAGCCTGTGAGTTGAGGGACGGTAGAGCTGAATGACAAGTAGTAACTTACTCTGGTTGGTAGACAAGATATTTCTGTTCTTCTTTAATATCACAAAACCCAGAAGAAGTGCAGAAATGATCAGTACAAACACAGCTATAAGTGGGCCAAAGAAATGTATCTTTGCTTGCTCCATTTCTTTCTGTTGTATCTCTGAATAAGAAAACAGAGAAGATACACACAGCAAAGATTTAATTTGGTGACAATTACTTTAAACACTCTATCCCAAAGTTACATTAAATAGAAGTTTAGGCCCTTGGCATCCTTTTTGCTTTACTGGTGTCAATAAATCACTATCCACATGATTTTATTTCCCTTTCCAATAACTAGTGAAACTACCTGGTCTTACTGGTCACTTCAACAGCAGTAGAGCAAAGCACTCTTTCTGAGGTTTGGGTAACGTGTGAAAGATCAGCAGCTTAATTGGTAAAACAGCCTATGAGGCAGCTACTGTGCCAATGCTGCTCTCTGTTAGTGTGCAAGATGGAAGATCCTGGAACATGTTACTGCTTGGTGTCTGTTGGAAATGATGGTCAAAGCCTAATGAAATGTGTAAGGGATGTGAAAGTAGCAGGGAATTCAAAGGACTTTCCCTCTATTCATGGTTTTTGTGTTTTTGAGGTTCTGGTTGGCAGGGTTTGCAGCTGGTAGAGCTTCAGTTATTGCCAAACAAAACTTATGTTTGTGTGGAGTTCCTGGTTTCTTACCCACCATCCCTGCTGGTCAGGTATCTATTTTCATAAAGCCAGAGAGGAGAGAAGTGAAGAGGTAAGAGGAAGATTCAGCATTATAGCTAATATAACCATTTCAAGACTAATGAGCAATGTGCAGAGCTGAATAAACATTAGAAGACTTCTGAATTTTAATAGTATTTAAAAGTCCTAGAATGCAAAGACATCAGAGGCAGTTTGCCATATCTGGTGTTGATAACTTAACCATTTGGCTGAATTTATATTAAGGAAACTGCACTGTGGAACTTTTTCAGAGCAAGTGGCAAATTTCTTTTACATCTGCAGTAATAAGGTATATGTTTATACTACCCTGGTAGGCTTTCCTGCAATGCTACCATTCCCTCTTGGTTCCTTGTTCCTGTTAATTGAAGCACAGCTCTCCATCTTCAGCATTGTCTAAAAGAGACATGTGCAAGCCAAATGAACCTATGCCCAAAATGAGAACTGTATTTATTTTGATGTGCTTGTGCCATAGCTTATAAACAAAAACATGTGAAAAGAAGTTTTCCTGGTCCAGAAGATAAATAAAATACTGCTTTAGTTTAAAGAAAGGATCAGCCATGTGGAACCCTGAGATAATCCGGCAGTAAAGTCATAATGGAACTCAGGTCCCCAGCTTCTTCCTGCAAGAGGTGTCTGAAAAAAGACACAATTTCAGAGAAGAAAAATCCCCAAATAGTCATTTTGGAATGTGCCCTTAATTCTGCCAAATGTTATGAAAACCACTAGGAATGCTTCTAATATTAGTCCAAGTTTCATGGTCTTTACACTTAAACTCAGCTCTGTTTGGCACTCAGCACCGTCTATTTGGCAGTTTGTGAACCAAATATGGTCCATGGAACTCTTCTGTTTAGCCTTCTGCCTCTTTCTAAGGGATGATTAAGAATAGCAAGCACTTTAAACTAGCAAAAGACCCCTTGTTTACTATCAGGGTGGTCAAACTCTGGAACAGTTTGCTGAGAGAAGTTGTGGAGTCTTTATCCTGGGAGATGTTTAAAATTCAACTGGATAAAATCCTGTGCTACCTATTGACCCTACTTTGAGCAGGGTGGTTGAACTAGATCATCTCCAGATGCCTTTTCCAACCTCACCACTTCTCTGATTCTGTGCAGTGACAGCCTCTCCCAACAGCTGTCACTTCCAGAGACTGGTTGCTGCCTGATCCAGACTCCTAGGTTGCTTTGTTGCTACTGCAGCATCTTCCAGGGAGGGGATCAATAGGGCTGTGTTCTGGATTGTATAGCAATTCCTTCTCTGTGCCCTCTCCTTGCTATAATAAGATTTCCCATGTGGAAAGGAGAGGAAGTTCAGTGGCAAACAGGATGGAGAACTTACAACTCTTTTAACCAACTTCTGCTCCTACTTAGAGTTTATTCCCTGCCTTGACCATGCTGCTGTCTGTGATCAGCTGTGCTGCAATACTGCCTGCTCCTACCCATGCAGAAATTGGAATGGGCAAACGGAGACTCACCTATGCCCAGTGGGACTGAGACAAGGCTTCCCAGCTGCTCCCTAAGGTGAAGCAAGCAGCTGATATTAGTGGGGCTCCTTGTAGGAACTGGGATATTCAGCTTGCTGGTAACGTTGTACAGCTTTGTCACAGCATCCTGTGAGACATCCATGTGAGCCATACTGCTGTGTGTTATGTTCTCATGTGAAATCAGCCAAGTCATCTCCTTGGGCTCTGGATAACCTCCACTGGAAGAACAGGAGAGGTTCAAGTATCCGTTGGGCTTTAGTTCCCCGGAGTGCAGTTCTGCTATCTCAGGTTGGCTATAGTTGGCTGAAATAGACCAAACACAGAGCATCATGAGCCAGCCACACCACATTTGTGACAGTCTCTGCCAGTTATTTAAAATTTTCAGGCAGAAACAAGTCTAAACACTTTGCTTCAGGAAGACAATGGACATTCCAAGAAGGGATTTGTATGGCATTTTTTTGGTGTGTATGTAGACTTGCTGCTTCTTGTTCTCAGGGTGTTTCAAGGATGCAAGTCTGATCAGCCAGACAATGGACCTCTGTCTCTCCCACCTCTTTAAGACACATTATTACCTCAGAATAATGAAGCCTGGCCTGCTTACAAATAAGGGCTTCAGCAGAAAATGGGAAGGGGCCACAATGCTCCCTACTTTGGCCTCCTGAATGGGTAAGGGGAAACCTACAAACTTCTAACTGGGAAATGTAAAAAAAGAAATATGCTGAGAGAATTCAGGTGGGGTAAGTTCAAAGTGCAGTGCTGTTTAAGTAGAAATATCCCCGGTGTCTGTCAGTATTTAAGTAAACATTTTACAGTATATAATTAATCATCAGTTTGTGGTAGGGTTTCCTTAGCTTAGCTTTTCTGATGGAATTGACTATAGCATAAGGGATTTTTATTTTGTGTTATTGAGTACTCATCACAATAAATGAAAAACACACCTGTTGCTTTAAAAAGCCAAGTTTCCCATTAAGAAATAATGAAACAGGAAAGGGAAGAACTATTTAAACATAAAATATGAAAGATAAATAGAAGCTTTTAACCAATATCCTCTCTTAATTAATCTAGATATACTCAACCAGGATTCGTTTGGTCAGAGATTCATAGTGAAAATAATAGACTATAATGGAAAAGGAGAAGGAGGGAATGTTGACATAATACTGACCACTAAGTTGGCACATAGCAAGTTAAAAAAACCCAAAGAACCTCCCAAAAAGTCAGAAACAAATCCCGAGAAGTAGACTCAAGATTTCATTGCAAATGCTTCAATTTTTTTAGGGCCAATAGGACTAAAGACAACATGCAGAAATATTGGAGAAGGGAAAAGAGTTCTTAGAAAAATGTGAGTCTTGAGAGGGTCTCACTCTTCTGCACACACATTCAATGTGTTGGAACAAGGATCTAATCTTTGCCCTAGAGAATTCTTATGAATTCTCTAGGGTGTGAATGAAGAAACATGATGTTGCTTTTATTTTCTCTATCCTAGTACACAATGCATAGGATTTAGCTTAGTCACTTAAATGCCCCCAAGAGAGACGATGATATTGAATTCAGTATGGAAAAAGCCCCCCCTTTTCTATACCTCAAAATTTAGCCAAGTTGTCCCTCAGAAAAGCTCAAGGTCTGACTTGCTTAGCTGAGTGCTGTCAGCTGGAGTATTTATTGGTCTGGAGTATTTATTCTCTCCTTGGTATTTGATAGAGATGGCAAGAATGTAATCCATGGCTATGAAACTTACCACAACATCCAAGTGATTTAAGGGCTTCAATCTTATTGACAGTAAGCAAGTGACAGTAAGAAATAGTGGAATATACCAGGCACTTCTTTTTTATAGCTTCTGGAACCTCAAATTACTGAAAAGTGATGCTGGCTTCATTCAGGGGGTGGGCTACATTTATGGGGTTTATGTTTGTCAACAGAAAAGCACATTTCAGGAAGTCTTTTGTATTTAAAGATAGTGTCTTCCAAAAAACTTTGGGATTAGATTAAATACCAATCCATCAAGCCCTTAATGTTTTTCACAATGGCTTAATCACTTTGCTTTTGTTCTATTTTCTTAAGTGACCATCTGCCTTGCTTCCTTCCAGACACTGACTGTTACTGAATTAATTAACTAGCCTTAACTTTTTTTTTTTTTTTTTTTTTTTTTTTTTTTTTTTTTTTTTTTTTTTTAATATTCAGTATTTTATATGTATTTCAGGTTCTCACATTCTGGAAACAAAACTCTTCTGATTATTCTGTGTTATAAGGTTGTAAGATTGTTGTTTTAATGTTTCTAGTTGGACTATTTTTTCCAGCCTTCAGATAACTCTACTAGAGCTTTTTCCACACTTTTCAGTTTTTCAACATCCCCTTTAAAATGAGCAACTGTAAGTCTCTCTTGTGACATCATTTCAGTCTCAAAGCTTTGAGCAGTGCATATTTTGAAACAGCTTCCCTAGTCTCACCTACTTCCCTTATTGATCTATCCAGAGGAACTAGTGCAGACATGCCACAATAGCAGATTTTCCAGTTAAGCTGCTTGTGGCCATGGTCCCTTCCTTGCATTTTTAAGAGCCAAAGTTTTCCACTATGAAGCCTTCCTTTTTTTTCTGGAGAAAGATCTGAGTCCATTGTTATATAAATCATCCTGGCTGTATGAAATATATCTGACATATGTATAGAACCCTAGAATCTCTTGAGTTAGAAGGGACCCACAAAGATGACCCAGTCCAACCCCTGGCCCCACGCAGGATGCCCAAGAGTCACACCCACGTGCCTGAGA
This sequence comes from Urocynchramus pylzowi, assembly GCA_013397555.1. Classification (NCBI taxonomy): domain Eukaryota; kingdom Metazoa; phylum Chordata; class Aves; order Passeriformes; family Fringillidae; genus Urocynchramus; species Urocynchramus pylzowi. Next base: position 1,605,943 of record VZRH01005668.1, on the reverse strand, counting down.
GCATTGTCCAAACTGTTCTTGAACTCTCTCAGGCTTGGTGCTGTGACCGCTTCCCTGGGGAACCTGTCAGTGCCTGACCACCCATCCCCCAGCTGAAGAACTTATGCTATCCAGCCTAAACCTCCCCCTGACACAGCTTCATGCTATCTATATATTATACTAATGCAATACATAAAAATAACATGTTTAAATAGTATTGAAATAGAAGGTACTGCCGTATTTCTGAATGCTTTGTCACCAAGTGATCTAGATAGCTTTGTGTGACTGCCCTGTCATTCTTGCACAGCCTTCAGTTTTTCTTATGCCCATTATAAGTGTGACATGCCAAATTACAAAAATCCCTCCATGTACAATATGAGATTCTAATTAAAAAGCAGCATGTAAGCACAGGTACATTTCAATATTTGCATTTTTCATCTCATTATTTTGAAGGGCTTCAGTTTTTTTTTTTTTTAATATGGTTTTATACTGCTCCTTCCTTTCAGAGTTTATTGAACAGAGTAATTTGGAAGGAAGACAACAGCACATTGTTAAAACTGTCTTCCTAAGCTAAACCTTAAAAGGTGTAGGAGACTTTTAGTCCTAAGTGTGAGATATCTGTAACATGTTGCTCAGATTTTGGCTAAGCTGAAAACTGATTCAACTGTTTGAATTGATTGAGCACCTGATGCTACACATCTTAAACCGAGGGCCTTGATACTGACTGCACAATGTGAGTTTCTGAGTTTTGAAACATCACTGAAAGTGCTTCTCCAGTAGATCCTCAGAGAATCAAAATTAACCATCTACATTTTCTGTCTGTGGATCAAGGGAACACTTGCTAGTAGCACAAAGCTAAACAGGGTCAATTGTCCTGGTACCCTGTTTTTGGCTGCTGTTACACTTGGCCTGTTCTTTTTTAAATCAGTATGCTGAAACCTGAAAACACCAGTGCAAGTTAGGAGCTGTTTTATTAATGACTAACACTACCACAGTGGAAGACAGAACACAGGCACACAGATAAAGGTTACTAACAAAACAATGTAAAATAGAGAAACATTAGGAATATATATTAGGAATTTAAAAAATATTAGAAAATGTGAAGAAAACATTGGTGCCTCACTTCCATTTCCCTGTTAAAAGATTTATTGCCTTTTCCTCTGATTACAATAAATTATCTGACGCAAAAAAATCAGGTGGAATCTCACCAATGTATGTATGCAATTTTCTTCAGAGGAATTTTCTGCCTTCCTTTAGCTGAACATATGAATTTCTACTCCTCCATGTGGGCTGTTTTTTCTTTATTTTCTCTGTGATTTATATGCTCATAAAATAGCTGTGTGTTTGCAGAGATCTTGCTATGTTTCAATTCTAATTTGCCACCAATGTTGGTAAGGTTGGATAACTACTGCTACTTTTAATAGAAGGGAGTTTGTCAGATGTAAATAAACAAGTTTATTTTCCAGAGTTCTAAAAGCCATAAAACTTGCAGGAAGCAAGTCTCTTATTCATCTTTAGAAATTCTACTCCAGAACAGGCACAATTTCAGGGGCTTGGAGACAGGACCCATATTTCTGGACTGAACAAAATCACAGAGAATCCCACAGACCTGATGGCAATCGGAAGAGATTACTTACCAATGATGTGCAGTGTGCACTCAGATTTGTGTATGACCTCTGTTGACTGTTCAGTTTTTTTCTGCATAATAATGCACTGATAGCGTCCCTCGTCCTCAACTCCTGCATTTAGCAACTGCAAGGTCCATTTGCCCATGTCCACCTTGGTGCGATTTATATATTCAGGACTAAGGTTCTCATGCTTTTCTTGCCCATAATATACTTCATGCACCACTTTATTAGTGTCTTTTTGCCAAAAAATTATTAAATTCTCCATGTCAATTTTCTGAGAGTTTGGAAAATAGCAGGATAGGTGTACAGTGTGATGGAGAAATGCCTTCACTGGATGCACACTGGCAGCAATACCTTTGACAGAGAGAGAGAAAAATCAAGATTTCCACCAGCTACAAAAGCACATCAAGTCGCACTCAGAGATCCAACACTTAACAACAGGGGAAATAAAACCACCAGCATTTAGACACAAATTCTCCCTCTAGGTATGACAGGACACGTAATTGTTCAAACTGACTCATTTAGTCTTGAGGCGTTCAGGTCATAAAAGTCATAAAACTGTTCCTTATTTTTCTTCCTATATTTTACTTTCCAAAGAAGGCCTACCACATAGAGATCATGAGCATCTCTATTTTAGAAGACTTATCTGCAGGCCAAAGATCCAAACAATTCTTGCTTGCAGCATCCTGAGAGTAATGAGATTCTGCCACTAAGAAGATAGCTGCACAATTTCTGTTTAAAAAATTAATTCTCCTAAGAGAATAACAATGCATTAAATTTTTGAAGAAACTGTGAAGTACACACTGTGTGGTAAATGTGAGTGTCTAGGGAATGCATGACCAGAAGGTCAGAAGCAGGTGAACACTTTCAGTCTCAATGAAGAATTAATCTAAAGTTTAATGACAAATTAAATGTCAGATTTAACTGTTCTGTAATTAATTTAGAATTTAATGACAGAGTAAATGTCAGATTTAACTGTTCTGTAATTAATTTAGAATTTAATGACAGAGTAAATGTCAGATTTAACTGTTCTGTTGCTGATCTTGTTAACAGAAATGGTCAATAAACACAATTATGCTGTCATGCAAAGAAAGGATGAACTGTACTACACAAGGGATGATTTTTCTCCTGCTTTCCCCTGTGCATGTGTCCATTATTATGAGTGGTGGCCTGGGGGGAACTGTGTTTTCTTGCAATAAGAAATGCAGCCCCCTGTCCCAGAAGGTACAAACATCTCTGCTGTGTTCAAAAGGAGAAGACTTGCAGTCTCTCTCCTGGTGCAAAGTTTTGACTGTTCTTCCAGAGCACCGGAGTGCAAAATGATCTCTGTGTCTGTCTCAAACTCCACTTGTCCCATATCAAACTGCCAGTTTTCAGTTTAGTACTGCTCTTCTCTATAACCCACACAGGTGATACACACACATTTTAAAGACAGATTTAAATTGAGAATTTAAGAGCAACATAAAATAAGTGTAATGTAAAGATATAAAGTTGAAGAGAGAAAGTACTTACTATATATATTTTATAGAGTCCCTGCACACAATTTAAATACATGTCACATGGGCTATATGACCTTGATTGTGCAATGGAAGTGATTAATACTACTAAGGAATGAGCTTCTTAGTGGATGAGAAAGTATCACATAGCAGGACACAAACAATCAAAATAGTTTTAACAATTAAAAATGTGCCTTTTACCTGGGAGAAATATCATAGCACAAAGGAAGAATATGCAGACCTCCATGACACTGTAAGAAGAAGGAAAGAAAGAAATATGTTAGAGGTTGAAAACACTCCAGTGCTCCCAAAGAAGTGGTAAAACATGAAGTTTTAACAAGAGAGAGTATTGAGAAAGTTAATCTCACCTTTTTCTATAGATTGTGCAAGGGATTCTATGTGTTTCCCAGCCTTTAGCAACCACAACTAGCATGCTATGGCAGATCTCTGGTTTACAGAGAAGGTGATGTTGTGCAAGATTACTGCAGACTGTGTATGCCATTGGAGGAACACAGAGTCCCTGAGGTCCAAAGGGCAGGACAAGTACCAAAAACGCCTGGAGCAGAGGAAAGAGGAATGGGGAGCATGCTTGGCCTGGCAGTGTGAGGTAGAAGATGAGGAATTGAAAGTAGAGGGGGAGGAGAGTGTGATGAAGAAGGAAGAGGTGGGGGAGATGTCTCGGTGATGTCAGCTACCAGAAGTGATGAAGTGTGTGATCTTCAGTTTTGTGACAGAAACCTACCCTTAACAGCAGCAAGGATAACAGAGAAATCCTATGATGTATGATACAGAGAGCTGATGCTAAATAGCACATAGTTCCTGGTAAAGGAAAAATTATTTTCTCTTTAGAAAACAAGGAAAACCCCCTATGTCTTGTCTCCTAAGCAAAACACCTGTCTGGCTGCTTGGGTTCACGTGGTGCAAGGGCCCATAGTCCTGGTATGGGCCAAATGTCATTCCCATGCAGCCTGAGAGTGGCACCTACATCCGGTCTATGTTTGCTGTTTGGCATCTTAGCAGCACCTTTGTGGTTTTTGTGTGCCTTTTCCATATGTTTGGGAGAAGCCTCCGTACCACCCTTGCCAAAGTCCTTCGCTCTCCGCCTTTAAACAGCTCCGAAGAAACTTCTTTTGTAGGAGCAGATGTAAAACCCTCCAGCACTCATACTACCTAAAACCAGTGAGATCTCTGTCTGCTGTCCTCACTAGTAGTACACTTTCCTGATGGATGGTTTCCCATTTTTTGTTATGTTTTATTTTAGGCTGGTACACTTGGGTCTTTACCTTTACTCCAGGTCTCTGGTGTCTTCTTCTGTTTAATACAGAATTCCACTCAGTCCACTGACATGTTTTGTGAGTGTATTGTAATGTACAGGACTGACAATGGTATTTTTTCCAATTTCATCCTACCTTTTCTTAGGAAAGGGGAGAAAGAAGTCCACATGGCTCAGAGGATATAGGTAACTTTCTTTTGATCCCCCTGTCATAGCAGAAGAGGCAGGAGGGAAGGGAGGGCTCATGCAGAATCCACTGTCATAGACAGAGGTAATTATTTTTCTGCTCCAGCCACCCAACTGCATGGCAAACTTTTATCAAGGGGATTTCCCCTCCCAGGCTGGGCCCCACTGAACTAAACCAGACAACTGACTGCCTAAGTAAAAATGCCTGTGCCAAGCCACTGAAAATGACAGAAACTACTTTGCAGCAGTCATATTTCCATCCTATAAATAAGAATTTTGGCTTTCAGTCAAGTGAAAAATAAAGGCTAGCTCTATTTTTTTGGATTCAATGCAGGTGTGTAAGAGGAGAAATTAAAGCAATTCAGCAACTACTGACATAAGTGGAGAGAGTGGTCTGCATGTTTTGCAATGACTGTCTCACAGAAGCAAAAAGCAAAACCAGAACTGAAAATGAGAGTGAGAGAGAAAAAACCCAGGCAAAAATACTAAATAGCACTGCCTGCCTTTCTTTCTGGTTTGGATTTGGAGTTGTGAGGACAGAAGTCCTCAGAGTTCCTACATGTTTTCCTGGCTGCCATCTTCCAGGAGGTAGGCACGTTGCTGGGGGTGCTGGCATGAAGAAGGATCGCATGAGTCTGCAGAAGGGTGTACACCCACCTTCCCTGCAGAGGGGAATTGATGCTTCTCTCATGGGAGCTGCTTTACAGAGAATTGCTGAATCATTAATTGGGCTGCTACAACTTCAGTGCTGCAAGGAGATTTTCTTCCCCTTTTTTATAAAATGCCTTTAACCAACAAATGCAAATCCTTGGAACCAGTGTCCAGAAGACTGAAGGGAGGAAGGGGAATTACACAGTATCACTGTGAGCTACTTACACCATTCCTTTGGCACATTCAATACAAATTCTGTGCTCAATTCTCTCTTATATTTGCAGGCCATTGAAAGTCTTGTTGTGTCCCAGAGCTGACCAACAGTCAAAGGTGGCCAGGTAAGAGAGGAAAGATAGACATTGTGGGTCTGTGTGTGGATGTGCAGTTTTGCTGTTCACAGGCTGAGTGCATCCATCTGTGGAAGTGGCACTTTTTCATGGTGCCAGTGATAACTGATGAGATGGCAGTGGTTTGAAGACCCAGGGCTTTAAAATTATCTCTGACATCCTGAATAATGTGAGGTCAGTCCATGGGGAGGTAAATATTTTCCCTTGCTAAATAAAGCTAGCATACATGGTGTGTTTTTCTTCTCTTTTGGAGCTTTTTCAGCCATTTCTGGAGGTGTCTCCATGACTCACAATTACAAATCACATGTGGATGTCAGAGATGAAAATGGAGAAGCGTATTAATTGAAATTATGTCAGTATGCAGTCAGGAGTCACACTCAACCTTTTATTTACTATCTCTGCAGTGCAATCACTGAAAGGAAAAGAAACCATATGAGCACATGCACTTTACAGGCCTGATTCATGAGGGCTTTGGTTTGGTCCAAACTGGTCTGAGAAAACTCATGAGGCAGTTCCCACTTGGCTCAGTACAGGGGGATTCCTGTCCTGAATCATAAAATCATACAATGTTAAGAGTTAGAAGAAATCTTAGAGATCTCCTAGTCCCAATGCCCCCTGCCATGGGCAGGGACATCTCCTACTGGATCGGGCTGTTCCAAGCCCATCCAACCTGGCTTAAACACTGTCAGGGGTTGAGACATCCACAACTTCTCTGGGCAACCACTTCCAGTGCCTCACCACCCTCACAGCAAAGAATTTCTTCCTAGTATCCAGCCCAAATTTCCCCTCTTGCAATTTACACCCATTCCTCCCTTTCCTATCACTACAGTTCCTGATGAAGAGTCCCTCTCCCTTCCCTACAACCCCCTTCAGATACTGGAAGGTTGCTATGGGAGGGGCTCCATTCCTCTTACCAACCTTGCGGCCTTCCTCCAGACTTGCTCCAAGAGTTCCGTATCCTTCCTGTGTCGGGGGCACCAGAACTGTACGCAGCACTCCAGGTGGGGTTTCAGGAGAGGAGAGGAGAGGAGAGGAGAGGAGAGGAGAGGGGGAGAATCACCTCCCTCACTCTGCTGGCCATGCTGCTTTAGATACAGCCCAGGGTATGGTTGGCTGTCTGGGCTGTGAGTGCACGCTTCCTGCTCATGTTGAGTTTTTCATCAACCATCATGCCCAAGTCCTTCTCCACAGGGCTGCTCTCAATCACTTCACCAACTTGTTGGTGTCCCTGGGATTGCCACAACACAGGTGTAGGCCCTTGCACTTTGCTTTGTTGAACTCCATGCTGTTTGCATTGATCCACCTCTCAAGCACGTCAAGGACCCTCTGGATGGCAAAAACTCTAACACCAATGTTTGGGAAAAAGAGGCAACTTCATTCCCTTTACTTTTGAGGGCAATTGCCAGAAAGCCCTGTGTGACTTATTGAAATTGGTTTTCTGTCTCCTGTTCCTCCCAATCCAGCAAGTGAAACCAGCATGTAAAACCCCAATAGGCACAGTGAAGCATGAAGGTCTTGGAGTAAACAAGAGCTTTGTATCAGGTACGCTTGCCTGGGTTTTCATTTGCGCTCTTTTTTGCTGTTTTCAGTTTTGGATGTAGTCATTATCTTTTGAAAGACACTGTCACATCTGTGCTCTTTGACTCCTAAGTTCCTTCATTACCCTTAAGTTCCTTCCAAAATGTTCCTTTCTTGCATATTCCCAAAGGTAATTAGTTTTTTTTTCTTACAACAGGTACACATATTCTATGGGAAGACTCTCCTGCCCCCTGTTGAGCTCAAAACAAAACTAAACACTGAACCAGTAAATTACTCTTTTTACTTTTCTAGCATGGGGAATTTTTCTAAAATTTCCACTCTGTGCGACACTGAGCAGCTCCATGAGCAGTGCTGTGAGCCTCCTGGAGGCAGGGCATCTGTGACAAAGACTTTCCACTGCTGACTTGGAAGCTATCCCAGGGGCTTGTAAATTAAATTATCCTAAAAATGCATTTACCAACTTTCCCCCATGTTGTAAATACAGGTTGATCTGTACAAATTTTATCAAAGGAAATCACACCTTAAAAAAATTTCCTTAACACGGCAAGTTCAGAGGGTTCTATGATGCCCTCCACCCTAATACTAAGCCATACGACCATATAACTATCCAACAAGGGGCATATTTTAAAAACATACTTTACTCAGGCAACTTGTGTTTCCTATGTGCTTTCCCAGTCAGAAAATTGTCATTGTTTTAATCAATTGCAAAACTTTTTCTATTGATCATTCTTTCATAACTATCTTTCATTCCAAATTACATTTAAAAATTATGGGCTTGTTGTTTAATTATTTTTTCATTCCATGAAAAAAATCCAACATTCTGTCTTCCTAATGTTTGATTTCTGAATGCATTTTGTATCCCTTCCCATTCAGCAATATCCTTTACCTAAGATCTTCAGGAGAGTCATGACTTTCACTATGATTCTGGGATCACTTTGCTCTAACATCGAGAAACTTCTATTTTAACAACAATAAAAACCACCAATTATTTAAATAATACCTTTGGTCCAGAGATCATGGAGCATTCCAGTGCCCCTGCAAGCAGAATCCTTCATCCACAACTTGGGGCAGGTGTCTGTGAAAGAGGGCACAGCGGCTGCCTAATGACACAGAGTGCCACTGCACAAATTGCAGGACACAATCGTGTTCTCCCTGCAAGTGAAACTGCGGGGGAAATTCGGAGGGGAAGAACGTCATCAAACCAGAATTAGACATTTGATTGGATTAGCTGTGGTGTTTGAGTTCCACCTAAAGGAAAGGTCAGGTGTACATATTTTTCCACACTTTAAGCCACACTTGGGCACAGAGTTGGCAAGTTGGTTGAACCACTTCTGCATCACAGGTACAACAGGTGATGTCTGTGTTCCTTTCCCAGCTCTTGCCCTTGCATCAAGGCTAGTAAAGCAACTTGTCTGCTGGGAAGTAGCAATTGCTGGGTTCACATCTCACCAAATCACAGCAGCCTGTTTGACTTTGCAGTGAAACAGAAAGGGAGCATACCTCTGTTCCCACACAGGTCACTATTTAGAGGTGACAGCTGATTCACAGGCCAGTCAATTGCTGGAGACTCTTCAACAGTCATTGTACAGAAGAGAGAATGTAAATGCCCATTCCCAGGCTGTCTGTTCCAAGCCTCCTATTTCTGCACAGGACACTTTGCCTGGAAATGGCACCATGGCTATACAATGCAGAACAGGCATAACTTCAAATATCAGTTTGCAGAGCACCTCTGGTGTCAAGGTGTGTGCTGTATATGGAAAGATGAATCTGTATGTGATTCCTAACTATACAAACGCAGCTAATGAGGATTAGGTGCCATGCAATGTATTCTATGCTTAGTCCTCAGGTGTTACGTTCTTTATTTTCAGTAGGAGTCTTTCAAAATCAGCTGGGCATGTGACACAAACCTCATACTGCTTTTCAAACAGAAGGATAGCTGATCAAGTGCTACTTTTCTTGCAATAAATTAATCTCAATTATTAAATGAAGATGTGATATTCAGTAGCTCAGTTAAATGAGCCAAGCCTCTGTTCTAGTGCAGAAATCACTCTGGGGACACATACTGATTTTCTCACAGTGCTTCTTATGGCACATTAACTTTACAAAGGGAAAGGAAAAGATTCTGCCTTTCAGTTTTGGTTTCTCCCTTCAACCACCAGAACTGAGCTGTGAGGAAAGGACCTGATTCTTGTACTTAGTGGTGTAAATTAGGACCAGCCTCCTTATAATGTGTATGATCAGACAACACCCTGGAGATCCACTTTGGTCCTTTCACCCAGGTCCTGATTATAAACATCCTGCTCCAGGAATTCAGGAAATGATTGTGCTGATGCCACCATAGGATGGGCTCTGGCTCATTCTGCTATAGCCTGGTCAGCTTGCTCCAGGAAGTAAGGGATGTGTGTGAAGCTGCTATGACAGCAGCTGTGGCTCAAATGAAACAGAGAGCAGCTGTGGAGTCACTTCACTAGGAGCAATTATGTTTTTATGAAGGTGTGCTCCTACTTGTTTATAGGAGCATTACAAATGCTTGTGTCTGTAACTGTCCAAATCATTATCAGATAAAGAAGAAAGGCTAAAGCACTTGATCAAAAGGATTACTACAATACTGGGGAATGCCTTACTTCTTTCTCCAGTGTTCCTGTCTCAGAGGCAGCAAAATACTCCAGTATGGATCTTGGTTGATAACAGAAATGTTCATCCTTTCCTCTGTCCTCAGTGCCTGTTTTCCATGTGTGCAAAAAGCCCAGATCACAGAAAATCCACCCTTTCCTATCAGAAATACGTTTGTGCTACTTATAGCAAGTACTCTCTGTGCAAAAGAAGCTTCCTCTTTTTAAGTTGAAATTCCCCTTTCAAGGCACATTTAATTCTCTCACAAGTGCCAGTGTTATTCACAGTGTCCCTGAGCTGCTGTGTAGCCCCAGCCTTCATGAAAACCTTTGCTCCAATTTTGCCTGAAGGAAATAACCCTTTTTGAAGAAGTTCTTATGGCTGGCAAATACCATTCACTTTTCTTTGCTTAAATGGGTCTTTGAATATAAAAACAGTTTCTTGGCAAAGACTGAAGTTACTACAATGAGATTAGAAAAAAGCAGTCTGTCCTTCCCCAGTACTCCACTGCTGAAAGTCACCAAGTTAATTTAAGAACTGATGACACAGTAAAAACACATCTGAATGGATTGTTATGTAAGAACAGTGATATCAGTACTGATTTCATAATATTTAAGGGAAATTGAAGAAATTTAAGGCCATATTTATGCCACAGCCGCCCTTCTTGCCATATTCTCATTGACTTTTTTACATGACTGAGTAAAGACTTTGTGATTATGTGTTTGACTATTTATATGTATAATTCTTTGGTAAATTGATAACTTCATTTTCTTGTACTGCCAATTTATTTACATGGAATTTGATTTCTCCTGTAACCTCATTTTGATTCTGCTAGCTAAGTAAAACTTGTAATTTTATCATCCATTTAGATCCATTTGTTTCAGGTTGGCTTATGAGCATGCACTGAGCCTCATAAAAGCCCAGCTTAATGAGTGCAGTTGTTCTTGCCAGCTGTAGATCAAACAATATTCACACCTGGGTCTCTTTTGTCTGAATCAAATTTTATATGTGGCATTCAAGAAGGGGCTGCCTGGGGAGAAAAAAAAAAATCCATCCTGTATCCTTTGCCTATTAAGCATCTGCATCTATTGCTTATTATTAGAAATGAATTCCAAATCAGTTTCTGTATGCACGTTTTTCTTTGCCCAGGACAAACTACTCAACAGCTCTGATTAAAAATAGAGAAGTAGGCTGTTAGGAGTGAAGAAGGGGAAGTTTTTTCTCCAGTCTGTAGCAATCAGAGAACTATAATTTACTTTTAACAGTTTCCTGTGAACACAGCCAAAAGAATAATTTCTTCAACTAGATTGATTGAAGACTAATTGGACCTAATTTAAGTGTTTCCCAAACATGTTCAGCAAAAATCTAAAACCTAGGAGCATTTACAGGCTTCAGATTTTTTCCTTGCATGCAACTTAGTCTTGCAGTTAACAAGAAAAACAGGAGAAGTGCATATGATTTTCAGAGATGATGGAGTATCCTCCTCCCACTCTAAGATGTCACCAAAAGTAATGATGGATGAGACCTAAACATTGCACTGGAAGAAATCAAATTTGAAACGTTAAATATTCTTTGTCTTTCTGCCTACAGCGTCTCACCATTTATTCTGAATGTCATACTAATTTATTGAGTTCAGTTTTCATCTGAGTCAAATCCCCCACCTGCCAGGCTGGTAGCAGTTGGATTAGAAGGTAGTGCTCTTTGTATGAGCCAGGGTAACTTTTGATGAGATGGGATGTGGTTCCTAGTTCATGGTGAAAGTTTTGCTAGGCATTTATAAGTTAGCTTTACCTATACTTTTGTTGATAATCGTATGTATTTAATGGGGATAGCTGTGTTGGCCATATATTGCTTGTGATGCTCTCTTAAAAATTTGTTGGGTGACATCTGAAATAGGAAACCAGCATGTCTAAATCAGAAGAGAATCTAAAAAGTTTGAAGCAAGACAAAGACAGTGTGTAGGCAAGGAAAGAGAAACTAGATCAGGCTTTAATTGAAACAAATAAAAACTACATAAGAAGATCATAGAGAGACAGGGATTTTGCAGAATAGAATTAGAAGTTAGCAGCTGATAAGAAGGTTTTTAAGAAGAGGTCAGAAAGAACACTTTAATAGTGTTAGGGGGAAAAACATACTTCATGGTAGGTCATAAATAAAAGGTAAGATCATAAATAAATTATTCAGAAAGACAGACTGAACTTGAAAGCCCAGGTTTAAGAGTGAGTTTTCATCAGAATTTCATCCACTTCTTTGTCTGTTGCTAAAAGAAAGACCTTGAAGTTGAAATTGAAGAAAATAACAAAGATAACAAAGTAAGGATTGAAAATAGATTTCCAAGTTGGCACATATAGAAAGAGGAAACATGTTCTTTGTTGAAACTCGGTCACACAAAACCTGTGTATGACTAATACAGCACAACCCTAAAAGCTGACAGGTATTTGGAAAGATGTTTCCTTGTAGCCTAGATTCCAGCTCTGAAAAGGTTTCCCTTGGAGATAGGTAGCAGCAAGGACAAGATGCTATGGTGTGCACAGAGACTCACTGAAATTTACAATTGTGCATCAGGGCTGCAGGTTAAAAAGGTTTGGCAATCTGGAGCTACTTGTGATACTGCAATACACTTTCTTTATGGTAGGATTGTAGGTGCAAAAGATGGATTGAAGCATATGGGGACACATAGGGACATAAGCCTGTCACCACAGCATGATGTGAATGCTGCGAGCAGCCCAGACATGCTCAGCAGACACCCCAAGCTGACACAGGGCCACAGTGAGGATGCCTGAAGTCTTAATTTTTGTACACACAGATACTACTTGCTAGTTAATGTTAGAAAGATTTTACTTATGGTAGGCAGATGTTTTGTATGTACTTACCAGAGTGGGAAAAGCATGGGATAAAATGATCAAAGGCAAGCAGATGGTGTACTGAACCATGTGAGGATGTGGAGAGGTTTTTTTTTTAGAAAGCTGGTATTGGGTTGTACTGGAAAGGAGGTAAAGGGCATCCTGAAGGAGTCTTAGTGCCCTAGGAAATGGTGTGGCCTGAAAGTAAGTGCTGCCTTCCTTGGGAACCCCAGAAAGCTTCCAGAGGAACTGTGTGGTCCAGTGCCTAAGGCTGATGTAGCCTCCAGGAAGGCAGGTGAGAAATCATGAGGACCCCAAAACTGCAGGGATGGCATCAGTGGCAAAGAGACCCACCCATTTTACAATGACAGACCCCCTTTAGCCATATGTAGGATCTGAGTTTTCTGTTAAAGGCATAAGGGATGGCAAAATATTCTTCATTATCCCCAGAGTATTAAATGCTGATGCAGAAATTATGCCCGAATGATTAAAAAGCAAGATGAGTTTCATAAAAAGGTGTGTTACAGTGAAGAACAGGGAAGCACCCAAGGTGTTGTTAGGAGGTATCTTGACTCTGGAGATAGGATTAGGAAATTGTTTTGGCACAGTTCCCCTAGAGTCTCTGGGTACCATCAAGGCCAAAACCTCTGCTAAGTGGCTTGAGGGTACAAAGCACAAAAAAGATTGAGAAACCAAGCTGTCTTGTTTCTGCTCCCACAGTCACAGCTCACTCTGAGAAATGAAAGGCATGGAATATCACCAAAATGGGTTATACTGGACAAATCTTAAAATCTAGGGAAGGTGGTGATGCATTTTTTACCATGAATTGATGGGGCAAGTTTTGTAGAAAGATAAATACTTTTTATTAATCCAAATATTGGCAGAAAAAACAGGAGGAGCTTCAAAAGGCTTTAAAATTGCCTGATAGCCTGCTTTCTTTTTCCTGTTGTACAAGTTGCTCTAATAGGAAACATGATCTCTCTACAAGTCTTGCTTCATGTAGACTGTCCTGGCCACATCAATACTACTGTTATAACTGAGGCTTTGAATGCCCACATCCAGAAAACAAGAAATGCTAAACATAGTTCATGGGGAGAATGCAATGCTTCCAAATGGAAATTCTGGCAATTTGCACACTGAGGAGGGAGTCACCTACATGAGTCTATGAGAGAAGCCTGCAAAAATATGTCTTCAATCTGACCACTTTCTAGGATATGGCTTTCTCATTCTATGCTGATAGGTACCTGATTTCCCTCAGGATTCCCAGTCCAAAAGCTTGTTCTCCTAATAGGCACCTTCATCACCTCCTCTAAAAAGAAGGGTGCACCACTGCATCATAAGGACACAAGCAAATCCCTTTTCCCTTCTTTAAAAGGCTCAGGAGATTTAGACTTACTTTTTCACAGAAGATTTTGACTTCCTTTTTCACACTGCAGGACTACTTTGTGTACCTGGCTAAAGGCAGTCCTGTAGTAGGATGAAATCCCTTCTGAACCAGCTCCACTTTGCACAGGAGAGTTACAAAATCTCTTGGTCAGAAAAGAAGGAGCGTAATGACCTCCATTTACTAGTGCTTCAAGTGAGATCTGGGAGCTCTGGATTCATGTTGCTGCTCCCAGGCCTGTATTAAGAGTTTTGTTGTAAGTATTATTATGCCAAATGCACAGGCAGTGGTTGGGGCTGCTCAAAGAAGACCAGGAATGACCTCTTCTTTGAGACTGCTTGCATCATGTAGCTAAAACAATATTCCCCCTTTCTAATTCACAGGTTCAGGAGAGGTTGAGGATTGCCATCTACCAGGGAATCACTGTCTACAGTGCTATTCCATAATGTGAGAGTTGGAAGCATACCAGCATCTGACAGGCAGGACTGGGAATTGGCCTGCACCCTCTTTGCCTCTGAATGAGAGCTCTAACCACTAAGCAAGCGTAAAAATAGTCCCAGTCCAATCAGCAGAGAGAGACATCATTCCTCTAACCATATTTCCAAAGGAATAAGCACCTGCAATCCAATTTTGTGCAGAGACTCATTCAATAAATATGTTCTGAGACAGCCAACTACGTCACGTGTGTCAAACAAGACAACGAGAGGAAAGGCTGGGACTGGCTCTTTGTAGGGCCTGAATTAGTAAACTGTCTCTAAGCATCTCAGGTTTTGTCACCTGGAAACCTGAAATCCTGGAGGCCTAAAGAATTTAGGCTAAATAACAGCTGAACAGGGGCTGTTATCTTTGGCAGTCTGTGTTTAGATGCCTTAAATCCAGCCCAGGAACCATCCTAAGCACTGAGAGATTTCAGTGGATTTGTCCTAACTGGACAGACTTCTCTCCTTTCATGGCCAGGGGCAGCTCTTGCACTGCTTTCTGTTATGTCTTTGATCACTGCTGAGCACCAATGTCTGCTGAAAATTACATCCCACATCTTCTCAACCCATAGAATGGAAAAATCTTCTGGAGATTAAAGAAAATCTTCAGGAAGAAGGTACTTACTAGAGTTCCTAGGAACCATGGCCAGCAGTGCCTGGGTAAACCCCCTACCCTTCAGAAAAGACTGAGATTTAAAATTCTACCCATTTCTACAAAATGGGTCCCAGGGCCCATTTTGGCAAGTACTAACAGTTGTCCAGGAATGAGAACTCTTAGGCACACCCTGCTTATTTTTGACTCAGAAAAAGAAGGAGTTGCTATTATGAGGCAGGGGAACTACATTTAAACTTCAGTCTTTAAGTTTATTTAATAGACTAGATCTTACAGGATGTTCCAGTTAAACTGGGAGCAAAGTTTATTTGATATATAATGCCTGCATTTTGAGAGATGGAGATTAAAGCATCCAGTGCATTTGGAGAGGATTTCATTCTCATGGCATCTGGTTTTGCAACTTGTTTAAACAAAATGTGATTCTTTGATGTGGAAGTGATGCTAACATGCAAGGGAATAAAATCCATGAAATTTAAATACAGGGAATGAGTTTACAAATACTTAACCCTGTATATATGATGATGTACTGAAGTGCTCTTGTCCCATGCATCCTATATACTTATTCACTCTTCTTATATATTATGCCAGCTGGAAGAATTATGACATTTGAGACCACAGCAGAGAGAATATCCTTTTCAATTCAAGTCCTCTCCAAGCATAAGACAATCTGGCAGTCCTCCTAATAAAAAATAAAAACAAAAACTGGCTGAAAATGGAAGAAAATTACTGCAACCTCTTCTGCAGTGCAAGTCCACTGTGTGGAAGGAAATATTATCAAAGGAGAAATATAAGATTTAGCTTTTAAATGTTTTTGAGGGTTTTTTATATATACCTTAAAATAAATTAAACTCATTGCTGAAAAATGAAAATAATCACGTAAGTTGACAACTTATAATCTCTCAATCACTTTTATGCATTTTAAAAAAATAAATACTGAGAATGACTAGTTTCTTTGAAGCCATTGCTTGGCGACAGCAGTAAAATAATAAACTCCTTTGGACAAAGCTTATGTATTTAAAGCTGTCTTTCCATACTCTCCTATCTAATGCTCTGCTAACACTTTAGCAGAGGTTTTACTAGGTTAACTAAACTTCTTATTAATGTACCTGCAAAAAAATATTTTGTCAGGGGTGACCTTCCTTTGGCAAGGGTGAATAAAATGACTCAATTCTCCTGACCCTTTGCTGCTCACAGGACCAAAAATGATAGAAAAATCATTGAGAGAGTTCAAAATGTTGGCAGGTGCAATGAGAGTATCAATGAAGTCAGAGAAAATATTGGTGAATTAGATCATCAATGAAACTAAACAACCAGAGGAAGTGAGAGAAACTGACAGCATCATCAATTCACCTCTTATCCTATGTGGGATTTGATAAAAGAGCTGTGCACTAATCTCCTTATCCTGAAACCTTCCTATTTTGAGACCCTTCTATCATGGCTTTATAGGAGGTTGACAACATGCAAACTGCTAGCAGAAAAGTTCAATTTACAGGGTTTGACGTGGGGCTAAATTGAAGATAATCCCTGGAAGTTAAAGAGGGCAGAAAAAAGGAGAGGAAACAGCATATTTCAGAGAAGTATGCTGTGACAGCCCTCAGTACATCTGAGCAGTTGAAGAGAAAGGAGGATCCCATCCATAAGGGTATGCAGCACAGGAAGTTTCCTCTTGGACCAAGAAGATGCAGATTACTGCTGTCCTGGGACTAGTCCAATGCAGATGTCAGCTCAAGGCTCTGCACACTTGCCTATAGATGGTTTCCCTACGGGTGAGTAATATTTGTAACCTTTAGAAACTGTGATTAAGTGTGTCTGCACGACAACTTGTACACATCCAAATATGCAGAAATTGCTGTCTTAAATCATATTGCATTCCAAGGGCTGGAAACTGTGTTTGTCGTGTATTAGCTTGCCAAAATGGCAAAGAGAGGGTTTTAAGCCATTTTGAATGAAACAAGGGCAATTAGGTTAAATAATGGAAAATTGCATAAGTTGCTCAATAAACAGCAATTCTGATGAGCCTAGCAGCTGCCTCAAAGAGGCTGGAAGGAGGTTATGTTTGTTCTACTGCCATTATCAGGTGTTCTTAAGTCTCAGACAGGTAATTTCACAATCTGAATCCCACTTGTGCTCATATAAAGTGCAGTTGTTGACTTCATACTGTATCTTAAAAGTATATTAATTCACTTTATTACAGTTGTAATTTAATTTGAGATCTATCCTGCTTTATTTTATTTAGCTTAATGGGTAATACTGGGTTTAGGCTTCTTAGTTTATTAATGGGTAATCACCCTTGTAAAAGGCTCTCAGGCATAAGGTTTTTCCCTTTCAGAAATGTAGTACTGTTATACAAGCTATAGTAATTCTGCTGGTAAATATTTATCCCTATCTCTTGACGTACCTGTGCTCTTCACAGCACATTATACACTTCTGTGTAAGACACTTGCTTACCTTTGGTTTTAGGACTCTTCTATTAGATGCCTACCTGTGTGTCAGTGAGTACTATATTAACAGGGTATGAATAATTATTAAAAAAACCCCCAAAGCTATTTCTAATTAAATATAACTTCAGACGGTTTAATGGACTGTTTGTGCAGCTATGGTCTCCCAAAAATCTATTTAGTCTACACTGCAGTTCCCACTGTGTTTTGTCATCTGCCATCACTAGGCTCTACTTTTTTAACTACTGTTAACTTCTAGAACTCAAAGTACTTCACCTTGAATTTGCATTATGTATAACAGCCAATGGATCTTGAAATATTCTTCAAGGTGATTTAATGTGCTTCTGGTACCTCATCACAGATCTGTCCAACACAAGTGAAAAGCTGTGGAGTTTATTAACAATGCTGTAAATATTTAGTCCAGCAGAATGTGCCAAAAAATGGTTATATAATTGACAAAGATGTTTTTTATACATTCTAGATTTACATTTTTATTGCAAAGGCAGGCTCTTCGAAATTCAGAAATTCCTGCATATATTATAACGCTCCACCTGCCTTGCCCAGTGCATTCATTCATGTAGGCCTGAAGGAAGCTGTGTACCAAAACCAGTATTGTGCAAGAATGGCATCATCAAAACCTCTTTAATTGAGGCAGATGTGTCTGCTTTTGTGCAGTACCATTCAAACACCTCCTTCCATGCATTATTTCTGTTACATACTATTTATATCCTACAAAAAGTCAGGAGCAGCATTGGAGTATCTCACTATGCTGGCATACTAACACTTGAAATATTATCAAGGATTTTGTTTTTATGAAGCATAAAGGCTGAGTTCCAGTCTGGTGAGGAAAAGACCTGAAGAAATGGTACAGCCTTAATAAAAAGACATTTTAATTTTACTGACATTATCAATTACATTGACCTGCTGAGGTGTTAATGATGTGAATGTTAACACCACTGGTTATTATGTGATTAAGACAGATAGAGAGGGAAAAAAGAGTTTCAGAGGTAGGACTGTACAGGGAAGATACAATTACCTTGTTTTAGGTCTATAGCTCATAGAGCCATGAATTATTTAGGTTGGAAAGGACCTCTGGGGGTCATCTGGGGAACATCCCTGCTCAAAGTATAATTACATCAGGTTGCTCTAGATCATTTCTAGTTGAGTCTTGAACACTTCTTGGGAAGGAGATCCTTTAACTTCTCTGGGCAACCTCTTCCAGTATCTGACCACTCTAAAGATAAAAAAGAAAACCCAAATCAAGCCAAAAAAAGATGATCTATAATTGAAATTTTTCATGTTCTAACTTGTGTCTTTTGCCTCTCATGTTATTGCTGTGCAGCTGCAGCAAGAGATGAATCAGAAGTGAAGATTCTTAAATGCCTGCAGACTAGTGTGCTAACTAACACTGGAAAATACAATGAGGCAGCAAGGTGGAAGGAGAGAATAAGAGAAATATGAAAAGGGCCGACCCCTTATAAGGGTTAGAAAACCTGGAATTACATTGATGAGTTACATTAACCAAGTTTCTGTAATGGGCAGAATTCAAATCTGGACTGTTATGGGGAAATTAAAAACTGAAAGGTTTGCAGTTACCAATTAAACATCAATAGAGATTCATTTTTGTTCAAAGAATTTCAGACTCTCTGGATAGAAGGGACCTCCCTGTTCACCTAGGCTGACCCTCCCTGTGCAGAGGCTGGATAAAGTTTTTTCAGAACTAGATCAAAGAATGTCCTTTAAAAAGAGATCTAATCTTGTCTTCTGCATTCAAAGGGATGGTGACCTAACCACTTTTTCCAAAAAGTTGGTAAAATGTCACTTACATAACTTAAAAGCCTTACCATCATAGGATAAATATTTTGGACTTCACTACAAGGAATAAAGATGAAAGTTGCTGAATTGGAAGCTGGTGGTTACCAAGAGACCCGTGTTCAAGGCCTGATTATATTTAGCGTGGCCAATCACATAAGAGTCTCAAACACAGCTTCAAAAGGTTTAATTTATGAAATCTCAGGAAAGTCATAAGGAGAATCCGTTTGGGTAATATATCTGGGCAGAACAATGTACATGGAGGATGATGGCTCTTGAGGAGCATTTATTAGCTGTCCAAAAGTCACTGTCAAAGAACATTGGTACTGTTTTCAGTTGTTAAGGGAAAGCCATGATTAGAAATGAAGAAGCAATTTTTAATAAATGAAAAAAATTGGATACAGGCCGGAAGAATGTCAAATGAGGAGCATCAAATCTTGGAAAATTTATATGGGAAGGTAAAGCTGCCAAAGAAGAAGATCTCTGACTGGAAAGTTAAAAGGGACTATAAAGTTAAGAGCATAAATATAAAAAATCCCCAAACAAACCCCCCACCCTCAAGCTCCAGAAATGTTTGGTCATCACTAGATAAAGCTGGTAAAATTGCTTTTAATGGTGCAGAAAAGACAAAATAAGAATTTCCTTACTATGTTTGGGTGAAATCAGTGTGATACACGTATATCAAATGAACTACTTTCTGACCCACTAATTATTGGCTTGTTAAGTAACAGATGCTAACATTGATAAATCTGCAGGCCCAGCTTATTTGCTCCTATGTGTTATAAAAATATTGGCCAACTTGACATCTGCACCTTTGATAGTTTTAACAGATATGGGAATGATGAAAAAAACCCAGAAAATCATGTTTAGGTGATAATATTGTGTCAATATGCAGAGAATGAGAATGATACTGCTAATTATAACTTAGTTAGCCTGATTCAGTCATGGTAAAATAAGGGAAAAGCGGTTAAGGGATTAGCTGAGAAAGACCTGAGGGGTAAGATTATAATTAATGTCAGTTAGCATGTTTTTAGGGAAATGAGTCAGATCAAACAGTTGTGCTGGAAAAACAGCAAGATACACTGATAAAGGCAACCCCATTGATACACAATATACAGATATTTATAAGGCAGTGGATTCAGTACCTCATTACACTGATCAAAACTTTGCACAGCGCAGTGAGAAGGGGGCCCAGATCACCTGGGTTAATAGCTGGCTAAACCAGGCCTCCCAGTAGGTATTTGCAAAGCAGCAGCCGTGGCTGGGCAGTTGTGCTGTGCTCCTCGGAGCAGTGCTGTGGGCTGTGGGCTCCTCTGACACTGGGCAGCCACGCTGAGGCTGGGGCTGTGCCCAGCTGGGCCCTGCTCTGGGCACATCCCTGTGCCGTGGGAGCGACTGTGAGCAGCCCGAGGACTCTCCCGGTGGTAACTCTAGCACAAAACCATAGGTAAATGGACCACAGCTTCTTCCCCAGATGGTTTTGAAAGAAAATGCACATTTTCTCAGCTGAAGAGTGGAAGACTCTGGTTGATGGTCCATGAACAAATAGCTCAGCAGACCCTGGTGCAAATTGGGCCAGAGGGTCTGATAGCCATGGACTGGCTCTTCTTGGGCAGGAAAGCCAACTTGATTCCTCCCTGACTGTGGCAGGAATGCCCCAGAAAGATATTTTCAAAGTCTCCTTACCTAATTTAGTCAGAACTTTTCTTTTTCAATTCATTGTTCAAATTGGAAACTGGAGATAAGATTGTAACACAACAGGAGTTCCCCCTGCTTTCCTGATGAGAATGGCTGAAATTTGTTTTGCTTCAACTTAACAGAAGAAAATTCAGCAACTGGATAAACCAGGCATGGGAAATTTTTGTCAGAAGGTAATTACGGGCAATTGTAAACAAGAGAGTTGAATTGAAACCCTTATGCATCCTAACCAAAATAAGCATTACTTATTCAATAAAACTACATTTTAGATTATGCATCTTTTGTTTAGCCTCAATTTTTTAACTAGGTTTTTGGTTTTTTTTTCCCTAAAAAGGGGCTCAGTGTAGGCACATATTTTTTTGCTTCCCACAATCTGTATCCATGAGCACTGAGCAGAGGCAGACTAAAGGGAATTTTAGAAGGATTTTTCAGAATGAATCTTGGGTGCTTTCTCCTTAGGTGCATTTCTCTTTCAGTAATGATAAAGAAGTACCACAGTGGAACATTTATTCTGACCTGTGGGGAATGTGTCATGATTTGTTTCCTGCTTGAAGACTGATGAAGCTGCTAGCATGTGAAACTCCAGTTGTTGGCCACGCTGACAAAAAAGGAATTTGTAGTTTTTAAGAACTGCCATTAATCATACCTCGTGTCAGGGAGGGAAGAGTGCAGCAGTGCCAGCACATTTCTATGGAAAGCTGACAAAAAGGGGAGTGGGACTAAAGAATTGTCTGTGCCTGGCTGTGAGGCTGCTTGGTGCTGTGCCATGTGGGTGGAGTGTGCTGGTGTCCCAGGTAAGGGGGTTCCCCAGGCAAATGCTGAGCTGCTGATTCAGGAGGTAACTTTCACAATGCACATGCCTTTGGGAGAGGTGTGGAAGGCACAAGCGGGTTGTTTGCCCAAACTTTTCACTCCCTTGCTTCCCAGGGTCCGTGCCAAGACTATTTTGTACTTGTGTACCTTAAAATTATTTTTGAAGTGCATCAAATTAGTTTCCTAATACATTTCAATTGTTAAATAATGTCTGTGAGGGATATGAAGTGTAGCTGCTGACAGAGAACATCCAAGATTTATGTGCTGTCATTAGCTGTACATGAAGTTTAGTGCAATAAGCCATACTTAAAAGCCTTCTGTCTAATGTAAACAGTACATTTCTTCTACCTGTTGGTAAGTAAGTAAATAGACATGAAAAAAAAGTGAAATAGCATAAACAGAACTATTCCAGGCATGGATCTACACTAAATGTTACAGATATTTGCATTATTTATTATGGGATATCCATGAACAATCTCTGAATCTCTGCCATGAGAAAAATTCAGCCAAAACTAAATTTCAGGCTCTTCATAAAAAGAAATCATAAAACCTGAATTCTGGTACTTCAACAGTAGCATTGGAGCAGAAATAAATGGCGATAAATTAGTCCAAGCAAATTTAAAACAGATGATACAAGATTTTAATCACTGAAGAATGAATTTCTGGAACATTCTTGCACACTGAGATGTAGGTGCACTCGAGGATGAGTCAAATATAGCACAAAGGAGGCAGAAAATGTGGGTACGATATGCCATAAACTCATAAAAATGCAGCTGATAAATTGAGAAGCTGATAGACCTGATGATGGGAGAAAGATGGGCTGGGGAACGTGTCGGTTTAGCCACAGGATTTCTGCCAGAATTGCTCCTCTATGCAAAAGCATAGCAGGAGCAAGCAGGAGGTAGAAACTGGCAATATCTAGTCAGGTCCTTGTGTCTGTGCAGAAATGTCACAGCTGCAGAGCACGCTGTGAAAGAGTTTTGTGAGGCACTGTCTACCAAACACACGAGAAGAACAAGCCTTTAGTATTGTAAAAAATCTGCAAGTTACAGTCTCAAAAAATCTCCAAGGCCTTCTATAAATATTCTTTTGTCTCTGGGAGACATCTCCTTCCTGCGAATACACCTCGGTGTGATGCAGCCGGCTCGCTCAGATCTGGGTCAGGTTTGTCAAGGAAGCTGATTTGCTGTAGTTACATACACCTTGTTAGAGAAAACACATGTACTCCCCCTGAGATTCTGATGGAAACTCACTGGTTGCCTGGGTGTACCCCCGTGCCCTTCTCTCACCGCTCTGCCTTTTCTCTGAACCGATGCTGCCCAGATACTCGGTTCTGGAATTTCTCCCCCAGTGTGGCATTTCACTCTTTGACATTTCAAGCTTGTTCCATGTATATAATAATTTTGTTTCAGTTATTTCTATTTCTGCTTTCACTTTCCTTGATGGTGTTCTGTCTGTTCTACATGTTAGAATGTGAGACTTTTGTGCCTGGTTTCATTAGGTATTCTCAGAAATTGCACATTTCCCCTTCATCCTGGTTACAAGGACCTTACTCCCAGTTGTTCCATCTTTAACCCAAATATTTTTTTTCCTGCCTTGTATGTACATCTTTGTGAACTAGTTGGGCTTGTCACTACAACTGCTGGAATTTTAACATTTTCTGTTATATCTGCTCGAACAATGTCAGCTGCTGCTTTGCTGACATTGTTTGGCATGTTTATTTATTTTGCTTTTTTGTTTTCTCTAGTCTTTATTGAAATAGTTTTAAATGGGTTGCTTGGTATCATGTAATCTGCGCCTTTTAAAGACCTTGGGGATTTTGATTCGGTTGTCACTCAGATATTTCTTTTTCAATGAATCATAAGTCATTAATGAATAATTCTGATTAAACCAACCAACCAACCAACCAAAAAAAACCCCAAAAACCCAAAAACCCCTACACCCATCAACAAAACTCTTTGGGGGTGGGGTGGGGGGAATCCTACTTCCTCTTTTTATTCTGAACTCTAAGAAAAGGGACATTTCTTCCTATGGACACAATGTTCTTCCTACCTTTGCACTGGCATTTCAAATCAATCTTCTCTTTTATCTCCCTATACAAAAGGCAAACAATACTGCCCAAAACCAGTGCCATTCCTTTAATGGTCATCTCTTTTACTAGTCTAAATTATTTTCATGTACAACAGAAAATGCTAGTTGGATCTGATATTTTTCAAGATTTCATCAGCATCTCATAATTTTTAAAGCTGCCATGTTTTTTACACAGTGCCACCCCAGAAAAGTTGAAATTCAGCTTTTATTGTGATTTTTCTGTGCCAAGGTTAGTGATTTTCATCTAACATTTTAGAGTTATAAAATCATTTAGGTTGGGAAAGACCCTTAAGATCATAGAGTCCAACCATAAACCTGACACTGTCAAGTCCAGCAATAAACTATGTCCCTAAGTGCCACACCTACATGTCTTTTGAATACTTCCAGGGACAGTGACTCAGCCTCTTCCCTGGGCAGTCTCTTCCAATGTGTGATTCCCTTTCCATGAAAGAAATCTTACCTAATATCCAGTCTAAACCTCCCCAGCCACTTGAGGCCATTTTCTCTTGTCCTCCTGCTTGTTACTGGGGAGATGAGACCAAATTCCACCTGGCTACAGCCTCCTTTCAGGGTGTTGTTGAGAGTGATAAGGTCCCCCCGACTCTCCTTTTCTCCAGGCTAAACACTCCCAGCTCCCTCAGCTGTTTCCCATCACCTCTGCTGCCCTTCTCTGGACTCACTCCAGCCCCTCAGTGTCTTTCCTGCAGTGAGGGGCCCAGAACTGGACACAGCACTCGAGGTGTGGCCCCACCAGTGCTGAGTACAGGGGGACAATCCCTGCCCTGCTCCTGCTGGCCACACCATTGCTGATCCAGGCCAGGTGCCATTGGCCTTCTTGGCTACCTGGGCACAGCTGGCTCATGTTCAGTCAACCAGAACCTCCAGATCCTTTTCTGCCAGGCAGCTTTCCAGCCACTCTTTCCCAAGACTGTAGTGTTGCATGGGGTTGTTATGACTCAAGGGCAGGATCTGGCAACATTTTCCACTGCCTTGATCTTTTTTCTGTATTTACTGGGACTTGTGATTTCCATTTTAAGGACTCTAATGCATTGAAGTCCTATTATATACAAATTTTAGGTAACAAAACCACAAACAGTAAGTACAGCATTCATGCTGCTATCTTATATTTTAGCTTTTGACTCGGCCACTGTCCCTGAAGAAGTATGTGAATATCTAGCAATGACACAACACAATAAGCTGTCAGCAGTTATTTAACTATTGGATGGAACATAAACTTCCATTGCAGCATTTATAGGGAGGCTGGATCGGCTCTCTGAGGCATGAAAGGACTAAATGTAAAGCTCTGAAGACGTTCAGGTAAGATCAGCAGATTTTTATTCATGCTTGAGAGAAGGGATGAAGTTGGCTTCATTCTTCCTGAGGGAAGACAGCTCCCTGTTCTTTGTTTTCAGAGGGTGCTCTCATATGTGGGTGTTTTTGGAAGGGGAAAGAAGAGAATGTATAATGATGGTGAAGGTATATAATCACAGACACAGCAGACCAGAAGTTCCCAGTCTCCTGTCTCTGGGAATTTTTATCAACAGTGGCAACACTGCTCATCACAACCAGTAGAAGCAGGCACAGAAGCACCTTTTTTCTACACCCATTGTCCCAGGCCTAGATTTCACCAGAGAAGCTCTGTTTCGGTATCCAGAATTTCAAATTCACTGGAACAGGCAAATTTCTAAGTGGATCTGGTAGATCCAAGTAGCTGCAAATCTCCTGCATAGTTGTTCCAGCTGGGGGGGCTGTGTATCTGGAAGTTAGGTTGTTTCAAACACACACCTCACACAGTTGCTGCATAGCTGTCAAGTAGAGCTTGTGCCATGAGGATGCACTAGACTCAATTACTTTCTGTCTGCTACTCAGCCAGTGGAACCTGAACAGCATTTCAAGCAAATTCTGGGTTCCTTGTGTATATATGACTTTGATTCATACCTTAATAAATGCAGCATGATCAAAATGGTCAGGCTTACTACTCACCCACACCTACATACATCTGGGAAATCCCAGACCAGCAGTGGGAGGCCACTCAGACTCACATGGCACAGCTGGAATACAGGCAGGGATCCTGTGGGATTTGTGGCTGGAAAGCCTCATGCAGTGGAAGGGAGGAGGGTATTAGAAGTTCCTAACTGGAGGCACTTCAGAGATGCAATGCAGGGCCTTTGCTGGATACATTTCCATTGCAGCTTCTGCAGGGAAGCCCTGCAGTGCTAGTCTGACGTTTGGGTATGTGTAATTACAGACCCACGCACAAGCTCAGCTAAAAGATGGTGGGTGGCAAGAGTGGGGCCACCTGAGGGCTGGGTGCCTTTAGATGACTTGGAGGGAATGATGGGAGAGAGGGAGAAAGTGTTAAGATAAATGAGGGCAGGATTACTGAAAAGTGTAATGGGCAGACTAACATATCAAGAGGAAGCCTTGTGTTTGGATGAGTAAATCTTCCATTTCCACTGGCTGACTTTCAACCTGCACACAGGCAGATGGAAAAATTCCTGTCTTCCTGTTACCAGTCCCAATAGGCACCCTGATGGCTTCAGAGGGTAGCAAGGATGAGCACAATGCTTGGGACAATGCTCGGGACACAGCACAGCAGCTTTCCCAGCTGCACATCACTCTGCAGCTGGCTGGATAAAAGCAGGACAGACAACAGTCTGACAGACATTTGCTGGGTGAGCATTGCATCCACACAACAAAGTAATGTATTTGCCCACTGCAGCCCATGATGGTGCTCCTGACCTGGCTTTTTTTATTCATTTGGAACAAAGGAGCATTGGTACATGAACTTCACAGTGTATTCTGTGAAATGACAGCTACTGCATCTGGTCAATTTGTCTTGATGCCTTCAGCTCCACCATCAGGCTTGAGTCAGCCTAGGAGGTCCCAGGTATAAAGGTGTTTAGGTAAAGCCTGGAAGAGCTGCAATTTGTGTAGAACCTTTCTTCCCTCCAGATCTGTGGCCAATGAAGGGAGGTAACAATGTGAGAGCTGACACTGTTATTTTACATCAAGTGTATACTCTCCTGTAACAGCAGAATTCTTCACTGACTGCTCATGGTCCAAGGCTCATTCAGTAGCATGAGCTGAATGAGAACATTTTACCCAAAGGTAAGACTTGCCAAAGGACTTCCTTATCGGCTTGTTGTAGTTCTAAGGCAGTTTATTCTTGAATGTCCACCTGTCCTTCATGTTTTTTCTCTTTCTAAAGTGAGACATCTTTTAATTGCTCTTTTGGTATTGAAGGAAGATAATGGAAAACTATCAATAATACAATGATAAAATGTTAAATGGCAATATATTCAGGGGCCCTTCAGTTTTCCACATATTTATGACTGACTTTCTTTAAATAGAAAACATTTTCTTTTTCCAATGTACAGATATAGAATAAAAACACTTGAAAGCAAAGAGTGAAATTGGATCTCATTAAAACATGGAGTTAGTGAAATGGTGACAGATGGGCCCTGCTGGGAAGGAGAAGATCGTTGAACGAGACTGGGATAAGTTAGTGACTTTGCAATTATAAAGCATGTGGCTTTGTAATTTCTAACCCCCAGTTCTGCAAAGTAATCAGTGCAGTTTGGTCCATATGCCTGCAGGGAGGCTCATTGAGACAGGCACGAAGATCTGCACAGAGGAACAGGGGACATGCAGATATTCCAAAACACAGCTGCAAGGGAGTGAATCTCTCTCTTTTGCAGCCAAATTTTAATCTGCCCTCTCCAGAATGGAAGAACGCTTCACAGTGAAATATGAACTTGATTTTCACGCTCTCCTGTAGTGCTCACCAGACTAGGGATGGAATTTTAAGAAAAACATGACCCTTTCAAACATTGATTGATCTGCCACTGTTAAATGTTGTCCATCTCAGTATGCCTGTGGCAATGGGTGACAGGCTTTTCTAATTATGTTTCAAAGCGGACTCTGACTTGTTTTTTATAATGTTGAAAATCTTTATCTTGACTCATTTCTGTAATAAACTTCTGGCAATGGGAAGCTATAATTTATTTACTTAGAAATTTCTCATCTCTATTATCGTAAAGATGTCTTAGCAATTCTATTTTTAGGATAGCACAAATGGGGCATAAATCCTGTTTCTCTTTTAAAGCAGATTGTGCTAGGATGTCAAACATTAGATGTGTGAGATTTGTGTCTGTCTGAATGATCAGCTTGGTTTTTATTTCCAGGGACAACCTCAGCTATCAAGTCCCACCATATGCAAACCCAGATCTCTAAGCAGGTGATATATTTAACTTGTTACACAATCTCTTCCATGCATTTAAAAAGCTGCAATAATTCAGGGATGGTCTTCCCAGTGCACACTACAGGCAACTATTTGGTTTCAAGGCCTTGAAGCTGTGCAGCTCTTGGCTCTTTTTTCTGACCATCTCTGGAAAACTTATTTTCACTTTTAAGCCAAAGAACGGCATTACTGCGGCTGATTCCAATACACACTCATAGATATCACATTTTCCTTTACAATCTGATATTTATGCCCATTTTGCCTCTCTGTAGAGAAGTTGCCATGAGTAAGTTCAGTTTTCATAGCTGCAAATTTTCTGGGGAAGTCTAATACACTTTCATGGCTTCCAAATTTCTTTTTGATGTGCAAGTCCTTTCATGCCTTAGGGAAGCACAGAAGAAAGCATGGAAGTACTTGAAACATTAATAAATAGGTGCTGGAGGCTGATATTATGGGCCAACTGGGTGTAGGAGGAGCTGGTGTCTTAGTGATGAATCAGAAATGCTAGGAGAGGGGGAAGGCACGTCAGGAAGGATTGGGAAGATGCAAAGCTTGAAGTGACACAGCAAGGACAGTCACTCATAAAGAAAATGCCTTTCCAGAAGCACTCTGAATGGACATGAAAAGTGCAATACTGCCTTTTTCAGAACCAGAGACAAGGAAGCGTGACAATACCGAGGTGGAATAGTTTGGCTGAGGTGATGGATCAGAAAGTTTGTATCTTTGATATGTTACACAGAAAAAACTCAGCAAGGTGTGAGACAGAATTTGGATGTGAGGACATGGAGAGATTTCAGAGCAGAAGACCTTGCACGTGATATAGGTCTGAATTAGGAGAAGAGTGTGTTCTCATCTCGACTGAAAATGGAAGGAGGAGAATGAGATTAGGACAGAAATAATTATCCTGCTGTAGCCACATTAAGGATGAACAAGGCTAGTCTTCCTCATAAAGTTATAGGGGAAGGGTTGCTTGGAACAAAATGGGATCTGAATTGAATTCACAAATCTGAATCAAAGGTCTATTTGTGATTATTATTTTGATAGAAGCAATAGTAAAATGTATGTTTACATACATCCAGCAACACAGGGAGGAGGATACAGAGAGCAGGGCAATGGGCCAAAGACCAAAGGTTTGTGCAAAGCTTGGCTGAGGGTAAAGTCTTTTTCAGATGGTCTGTGATTGGAGGGATAGGGGGAAAAACATAAAGACAGTCACAGGAGCCACTAGTGAGTCTAGAGACTAGATTCTCTTGGGACACCATTCACCACTAAGCCCAAGAGAACATGAGTGTTATTTCAAGCTACATCGGATTTTCCATGGAACCTGGAAAGGCTGGACAGTTTTGGAGAGAAAACTGAAGAGGAGGCTTTGCAAATAATGAATCCAGAGTGTGTGCCCAAATTCTGATGCTAGAAAGGATTACTGCAGTTTCAAGGAGAAAGAAATAGTACATTGATATGGATCTGTACTTCTACAAGACTTACTTTGTGTACCATTGAAAAATGTGAACTGCCCTAACAGCTTTCCAGAAATGTTGGCTTGTGGAAATACAGTGACTGTAGTACTGATGATCAAGCACTTTTGGACTCCAAGTTCCCAGTTACATTAGCAATTGATCAAAGTCAAGGCAGTGAGTACAGGAAATTCCTGGTTCTTGTGAAAACCTTTATGCTTCAGCTCAGGACACTTCCAAGAGTGTTCTGGGTATCTGTAATAAAACACTAATAGATGCAAAATCTATATAGTGTAGCACAGGCTCATGAAACCCAACTAATTCAATATAGTTCTATATTTAATGTTTAATTCAGCTACAGAGTAACACCACTGCAGCGTGGAAAATCACTGGCAAACTTACAGGGATATGCATATTACCCAGTATGACAGAACCAAAGGATGAAAAATTACTATTAGACTCTGGTAAAAAGTAAGGAAGTCAAAACAAGCACAAAATTGTAGAAATACAAAACTTCATCACGGTTTAGACACAAGCTTTAGAATTTGGAAAGGTCATCATAAACTAAAAAACCTACAGAAATGTCACTTTCTTCCAATAAGCTAAACACAAAGAAACATTTTCTAAAGAAATTGGAAGCTTCTGCACAGTCTTTTAAAGCAAAGGAAAAACTAGCACTTGGCAGAGAAGAGTGAAGCAAAGGGCAAAAAGACTGAAGAACAAAAGTCTTCATGGACTGATCTTTGTTTTCCAGACTGTGTATAAAAGCAATTTAACAAGTGAAGACATGAACATATTTGAAGATAATTTACTTTACCAGATCAAAACCAGAAAACAGTTGAAATGGCCAGCAGACCAGTTGCAGCACGTTGATTCTGTTCTAACAACATTCAATGTTGGGTTTAGTTTCTGTAGTGACTGGAGTGCATTGTAGTATCATTGATAACACAGCTCTTTTTGTATGTCCTCTCTTTGGTTTTTCTGTCCCACACTGGCTTTTTGGGTTTTATCACCTCATGGCACTTTCTCACTTCATTCTGCTTTTCACTAGGGCAAGATTACTGAGCAGGGCCCAGCTGTCTGCTGCATGGCATTGTCACGGGTCCTCTTAGTAGAAAATAGAGGAGAGGAAGCAAAATAAGTCAGT
This sequence comes from Urocynchramus pylzowi, assembly GCA_013397555.1. Classification (NCBI taxonomy): domain Eukaryota; kingdom Metazoa; phylum Chordata; class Aves; order Passeriformes; family Fringillidae; genus Urocynchramus; species Urocynchramus pylzowi. The sequence continues at coordinate 1,575,216 of VZRH01005668.1, read as the reverse complement.
GGAAGAGTTTAGCTGGGTGTAGAGATGGGAATGGCCAACAGCTCCAACGTGGTACACAGTACAATCCAGCAAGGTGGGATTCATAGCTTGGCTGTGAGCACATAAGGAGTGGTCAGAGCAGAGAAGTTAATCTTGTCAAGGTCTCCTTTACCTTGAGCAGTTAAGTTCAACTAACTTGATTGGCCCTAAGTGTTCCTTAATCTGGATTTCTTTGATGCACCCACACCTGTGCCACTTTATCGACTGTCAGAGTATTTTTTGTTAGCTCAGCTGCTTTCCTTCCCTGGAAACCTCCCAAAGTAACCTTTCTCCAGGGCTTAATTTTCATAGTAAACCACACTCAGACGAGAAGCTGAGGACTAACCTTCAGCACATCCAGTTGGACTTGGAGTTCTTTTTCCACAAGCCAGCATAATTCCACAAATTCAAAACACATAAAACAAAGTATAAGCCAGATAACAAACCTAAATGCCTGGGATTGCTGTTATCAAACCTGCATTGCTCAGATTCCAGCTGCTGTGACAGGGATCAAGGCAACCCACTCAAGGGCATTGGCAGCATTTGTGGTACTGGAAACCACTCTTGGCTGTGTATCTGCTTTGTCTACCTGCAGGACACGTGTCTCAATGCTTTATCTCTCACTTTCTTTGTGTATTTACACCTCTAGATGGGATTTCTCTTCCTTCTGGAGCTTGTCTCAGTGAGAAGGTTTCCTGCAGGGAGCTGCTGCCTGCTGCTTCAGTTCAGTTCTCATCCTGTCACTCCTACCCAAACCTGGGATTGCTGCCTGCACCTGGGAAGTCCTCTCCAGCCCAGTTAGCTTCACTTCAGCAGGCTGAGCTGACCTGTTCTCTCCCCTGCCTTTATACCTCCTTAGCTGTGATTCAGATTTGGCTGCCAGCTTCACTAAACAGACTCTGGTCTCCATAACCTGGGAGTACCTGAGTCTCCAGTGCTGTTAAGCCTTTATAATGCGGAAAACACCTTACTCTGAAAAAAGCTGCAAGTGAAACTTGTCTCCCGAATTTATGAACCTACTTTTGTTCTGTGACCTCCACTGAATCTGGCTCCTGCAGCTCCCTTGACCAGGCCTCTCCTTTTGCCTTGGCATGAAACCCTGTCATGGGGCCCTGTCTTATGGGGTGCCCAGGGTGGCTTCGTGGAGATCCTCTAGTCCAACCCCCCTGCCAAGGCAGGGTCATCTGGAGCAGGTTACTATCTGCAAATAATAGAGCAGGAATGGATAACAGAATAGAGCATAATAGAATGCGTCCAGGTGGGCTTTCAATGTCTCCAGAGAGGGAAATTCCATGGATCTCCCTGTTCCAGTGTTCTGCCATCCTCACTATTAAAGAAGTTCTTCCTCCTGTTGCGGTGAAACTTCTCGTGTTTTACTTTATGGCCACTGCTCCTCGCCCTGTCGCCGGGCACCAGAGGAAGGAGCCTGGCACCATCCTCTAGGCACCCACCACTGAGATATTGACGTGCATTGACGGGATCCCCTCTCGGCCTTCTCTAGGCAAAACAGGCCCAGCTCCCTCGTAAGAGAGATGCTCCGACCCCCTCAGCATCTTTGTGCCCACCCGTGGGCCCTCTCCCGTAGCCGCTTATCCCAGCGGTGTCTGCCCCGGCGACGCGGGTCCCTCAGCCCGGCCCCGCTCCCGCTCCCCGCGGGTCCCTCAGCCCGGCCCCGCCCCCGCC